>CM061533.1:108117876-108373298 GCA_030545055.2 Neoaliturus tenellus
CCCCCCATTTAAGTTAACATTAACAATAATTAGTATGATGTACATTGTGTAAAAGTACCATCTAATTTGATTCAATACAGCAATTAAGCGAGTATTAAATTTGTCTAAACGTGAAAAGAATAATACAAAATACTCACTGTGCAAACACGATTTATCCATTATCTGCTATGTGACTGACCCTGCTAGTCTTACACTGTGTGTTCTGGTATTATATTTCTCTGATGTCTTAGCTAGTTTGGCTCCAGGTAGAAACTCATGCTTCTTAAAGGTCGAGGATCCATATCCAAAGTTTGTCATGGTTAGTTCAAAACAATCACATTCAAGTGTTGGTGAGATTTCTAAATAAATAAGCTCTGGAGGATTATTACTCAACTTATTATTAGTTTTAACATAAAACTATATCTATATATTTAAAACACAAAGTTAAAAAACCTTTGGACACTTCGTCTGTGACTTCTACTGGACCGATTTGCATGCGGGTTGTACCAAAATAAACGTTTTCGGTTCTATATTAGCAGATTTTATTTGTATTTCAAAAACATTTACGTTAAATCTATCAAAAATGAAAAATAAACTTTTCTTATGGAGATTTAACATGGGGGAAAAAGCCAACATTTTCAATCCTTTGGACAGTTCGTCTGAGACTTCTACTGGACCGATTTACATGCGGGTTGTACCAAAATAAACGTTTTCGGTTCTATATTAGCAGGGTTTATTCGTATTTCAAAAATATTTACGTTAAATTGGTCAAAAATTAAAAATAAACTTTTCTTATGGAGATTTAACATTGGGAAAAAAAGCCAACATTTCCAATCCTTTGGACAGTTCGTCTGAGACTTACACTGGACCAATTTACACGCAGTTTGTACCAAATAAAACATGAACCTTTGTATATTAGCAGATTTTATTTACTTTAACGTTATCTTACTTCCTTAAATTAAAAATATCGACAATTTCAAACCTTTACAATTTATTTATTTTACACGCTTTCAATCAGCTGATTGTAAACACACGAGGTATTTAGTGTAAATATAGTGGATGAGCAAAAGCTCATGAAGGATTTGGTTTATTATGGCCAGTACCTAAAAACGTTTACAATTATTATGATGTATTGTCATTTATGAAAAGAAAGTTGCTTAGTCACATAAATTAACGTTATCTTACTCCCTTAAATTAAAAATGTCGATATTTTCAAACCTTAACAATTTATTTATTTTACACGATTTCAATCAGCTGATTGTAAACACACGAAGTATTTTGTCTAAATACAGAGTGGATGAACATAATTTCATGAAGGATTTGGTTTATTATGGTCAGTACCTAAAAACGTTTACAATTATTATGATGTATTATCCTTTAAATGGAAAGAAAGTTGCTTAATTATGTAAAATAGCTGATTGCTTTAAAATTAAGACTAAATTGTAAAGGTTTAGTTTAAATAAATTGCTCACATTTGTATTAAAATAAACGGATGTATCGGAAATTTTGTGCAATCAATTTGTCGTTTGCAACATTGTAATGCTTTACATTTACTTCGCTTAACGACATACAGTATTTTGTGGCGCAGTCGGTAGCGTGACTTACTCCAAATCAGACGGCCAGGGTTCCAGACCGATCTTTACAAAAATACTTTTTGTAATGTGTCCAATAACGGTGTCACTAATAAATGTTTTACTGATGGTACCGATATTTATTTTAAGCAAAATAGATACATTAAAATATTTATAAAATATTTATAGGCCTGTTCAAAGTCTCAAAAACTTATTTATCAAACTAACAAGTTTACAAATTGATAGTTTAGGCTTGCTTATTTTTTGATATTTTTAACTAATATAACGCTTTGATTAGGCTACTAAGGTTTAGGCCTAATTAAACAATCGATTTTTTATGTTTATAAAATACTAAAGAGTGTCTGTGTTACATAGTAAGGGTGCAGCATTAATTTTTTTAAGGAATATGCCTATAGGCCTACTTTGACAGACACTCCAACTAAAATTATGTAATTTTCTGTAAAATAAATTTGTATTCTTTAAATTTGGATAGTTATTGAAACTTGCACATTACATAAATATTGCGATATGAAAGTGGTTACAAATGGTTTCTCTACGTTCTATCCTACCCTAATACACCAATATTTGTTAAAACCAATAACCATCATAAGTTACAACTCTCTAGGCCTTTCCTAATTCTTGGAAAAAAAGAAAAAAAACTGTTAAGAACAATTTATCTAATAGGCCTACAAGTGGATATTGGTCTACTTATTTCTGATGTTGTTGAACCTAATAGAACGGTTTCCTTAGGCTAATTAGGTTTGCGCCTACCTAAACAATCAAATTGACATGTTTATAAAATACTAAAGAGTAGGGCCTAAGTACAAGGATTCAACATTATTGGTTTAACGGAATAGGCCTACTTTTCCGACGCTCCAAGTAAAATCGTAGTATTTTCTGTAAAATATATTATTGTTCTTGGTATGGCAGTTCAAAGAAGTACATTTTATAGACTACCTTACATGTTTGTACTATTATAGCGTTTCATTTACCACTAATGGAGCTATATATCCGTCGAGTATCGACGGGCAACAACTAGTCTTTATATTATTTAGCAAGTTTTTAATCAATCTCTTATCTCAAAAAATTCAATTTTTGAATTGTTTTAAAATAGGTTACCATGGTTGTAAAAAAAATATCTCAGGGAGTAACTGAACCGATCTTACCTTAAAACCTGAAGTATTTTTCCATTGAATCCAAACCGTCATATTGGATGATAGTTATTTATTCCATTTATAAAAATTTTCAATTAATAATTTTATGTTTATCTATATGTTATATTTGGACTTTTTAACTATGTCTAAATTACCCCATGAATGACTTAGGAAGACACATTTCTTTGTTTATGAATATCTAATATCAAAAGGTTGTTCTACACACATCAGAAAAATGAGACTAACGAATATACACCTTAGACAATAGACAAACAGCATTTTATGGTATGTGTCCTTTCCCTTTTGGTTTCATCACGAGTAAGACAATCAAAGTGTCATCACCACAATAATCAACAATGAGATGCAGTACCCATCCAGAAATCTTTGAAAGGTATTTTAAGACTTGTTTCAAAATTCATTGTGCAATTTGATAAATTCACCAAGTAATTTCACTCGTTACAATGTTTGGCTAGAAACTTCAAGTTTGATGACATTAGAAAGTGACAAATTTCATGAGAATGTTTTAAATGTTTCTAGGTGAGGCCAACGTAAACTACGATAGTTTGCGTTGGCCCCGTTCTAGGGCTGTAGACATTTTGAAATATTTTGAGTTTTAAATGTATATATATAAATGGGACTATGTGTTTAATTATTTGCAATTTCTTGTGATGCTATAGCTTAAGCATATAAGCATTGACTACATACACTAACGTTAATAGGCTTCTCATCCAATACGTTTTGTTCAGCTGCCTTTGGTCATTGGGCTATTAATGATCCTGACAAATGAAACAGCTGATATTTGTCAGTAACAAAGCTACACCTCATCTGGTCCATTACAATCATCACACTCACCCCTTCAGTCATACTCACCTTAAAATACGCACCACAGAGTGCGTCGATGTTTCCAATAAAGTATCTAAAGTTCAATCCTGAAATTTGGAAGGTTCCTGGATAGTTATTAAATAATTATTCAGCTGGATTTTCAGTGCTGCAAATACATTTTACCATAGCATAAACATAACCACCAGATATAAATAATACACTGCAGATCGCACCACCGTAAATAGATTTCAAACATGCCTATGCTATGAGAAGTTTAATCACATTAGTGTATACAATCAAAGATATAAGCTAACTGGATTAGATGCATGTATCACCAACAAATACCTATTAAATTTATGAATTGAAAGGCCCAAAAATATAAGAAAATTGCCCAAAAAGCCAGCTAAACATAGGTTTAGTAACAATACTGTTGCTATTTCAGTTATATAGATTTTCAAAATAAATTTATAACAAATTTTCACTCTTGACCCGGTGGTTTGGTACATTTAGCTTGATTTTAAAAGTGAAAAATTCAAGCCCTTGATATAACTGGGTGTTTTGGAAATATATATGAGATTAATTCTACTTTTAGTTTTATTTTAAATTAACTTCAGTATTTATTGACGTGGATCACTAATAATGATTTGTAGTTGATACGTACATTTAGGACAACAACACCTCTATGTTGCGCTATGGAAGCTAAAAGATTTTGTTACTTTTGATTATTTAAAATTAGCTTACTTTGCGTTTTTCCAGTCGCATATATCTTATGGAACAATGCTATGGGGGCATTCAACGCATATAAACAAAATTCTTATTTTGCAAAAGAGAGTGATTCGCACTATCTGTGGGGCGGGTCCTGTGGAGCACTGTAAACCTCTCTTCATCAGACTTAAAATTATGACAGTAATTAATTTATACATTTATCAAATTCTACAATATACTAAAATTAACTTACATGAATTCAATTTTAGGCAAGATTTTCATTCTTATAATACAAGATGTAAACTTCAGTTAGATATACCGGCTCACAGATTAAAAAAAAGTAGTATCAGTCATAAAATTAATTGCATACGTTTTTTTAATAAACTGCCCGATTCAGCCAGAACTGTTTCCTTTAAGATATTTAAATCTAAAATATGTGAATGGTTGGTTGACAATCCCTTTTATGACATTACCGAATTTTTGGAAACGAATATAAATATTGAATTTTAATATATAAGTAACAGTTAAGCCTTTTCTCTCTCTTTTATCTTTAATCTATATCTGTTGATATAGTATCTCAGCTGGACTTTGTAAGGTTTTCAGGCTTTGTATTTTTGTGTTTTTATATTGACAATGTCTATTCCTTTGTAAAAAAAAGGTCAATGACAATAAAACTCTTGATTCTTGATTCTTGATTCTTGTTGTGAATATGTCTGAAGGGTGAGTGTGATGGATCATATGAGGTGTAGCTTTGTTCGGGGCCGATTTTGTAAATGGGCCCGGGCCCAGGGGCGCAAGGGCCAAGGGGCGCAAGAGCCCAAGGGCATTCTTAGGTTTGTTGGGAGCGCGACAAAGAAAATATTTTACAATTTATCAAGCAGATATTGACGTTGACGCCATAACCACGGGGCTTCATACTCCTAACAGTAATAATGATAAATTTTTTGCGATCAGTAGATGTCGCAGTATACAGCGCGTACTGTATTGTGTAGCACACAAGTGCGGAAAGGCGACGTGGCAGGAACACTCGTCCTCCCAAACGGTGCGGCGCGCCAACGACTAATCCCCACCACGGGTCCACCTCCCCCTGCCGCGCCGCCCCGCCCTCTTCCTTCCCCCCCCAGGCTCTACGTATGCGAGCAATTCTCAAGATCGTGGTTCTGCGCAGGTTTTTCTCTGTCTGGTAAACCTATAAAATAAATTTTTTTCCTTTTTTTTTACAATGCGCAACCGCATTATTAGCGGTCGAAAATAAACACAATAAAAATAGTTCTGTCATTGTTTCAATTTTTGGTATGTTGCGAATGCGCGTCTCAAATCGTCAAATGCCTATGGCATTGGGTTTGTTTATTTGGTGATTCATATCCTCGGGAGAGGAGGGGAGAGAGTGGGAAGGGGTGGGGGGGGGGGCGCAAACATCTCTCACGCCCATAGCGCGCCACATACAAACCGCGGGCCTGGCTTTGTCACTGACAAAGAGCAGCTGATGCATTAGTTAGTATCATTAATTAGTAGCCCAATGACCAAAGGCAGCGAGGTTGTTTGGAACCTTAAAAAATATTATAATCATTCTCAGGTATCACAGAGCGCTGATTCAGACCTTTATCCTGATTTATCCTGAAGCTGAGAAGCATTCAGGATCAAACTGGCAACCTTATAATCTTAAGGCAAGCTCTTTAATTTGTTAAATATATAACGTTCAATTATATTGTTATAATAAGAACCCTTCATTGTGTAGGTGGTATCAGTGTTGTAGGTGATAGTAAAAACTTTTTGTATGGAACCAACTAATAAAACCATATTACTATTTACAAACCATACTTAAATACAAACTAAAACTAAAAATATAACACGTTTTGAAGCAAAATTTCTAGCAGCAGTTCACTCTCGTTTATTCAAATTGGTGACATCGGAACTCCGCTTTATCGGAACTGATGATTTGGATATTATTACTATTTTTTCTCACAAAAAATAGTTTTTACATTTTAGATACCATAAGCTATTTGTTATACCCGAACAAATTAATGTATCACATTTTGCCCCAGTTAACTCTTTGAGCACTTTTCACAATCTGCATCCTTCGTGACTGTTGAAATATGAGTGAAAAGCAGAAAAAGGTTTGTGTGTCCATGAAGGATAAACTCAAAGCTATTTAAAGAATCGATTCTAGTGAGTCGGCAGAAAATTTTGCTATGGAATATGGAGTAGGGGCAGTACGGGGATTGTTATTTCATGAGCTGTTTTTATTCCAATAAGTGCATTGCTACCATGTTCGAAATTTAAGTATCTCATTTTCAGAAAATCTCTCATGTTGACTTGCCAACCATAGTGAATGTAATCATAATGGCAAAAACAATGATTCATAATTTACTTAACTTCATCGGAATTTTACGACGTCCAAAATGGCCACCCGCCACATTGGTTTTGATGAATAAGCGTGCACTGTTGTCTCATGATTTCATTAAAGAACAGTCTTAACAGTTGTGGAAAAGGCAAAAAAGCCAAACAATTCCTTTCTTACTATTTTAAATGTAGTATAATTATTTCACAATTTTTACAAACTGTACAGTTAAAATAAGTTGAAAAAGCTACTTAACATCTAACATTAAATTATTATTTTAAAACAAAATGATCATTAATAATGATCCTTAAAATCATGCGCTATGACTCATTATCATTGAGCTCTCTTAATGTTATTTACAACTAAATACATTCACTTGCACATCTTTTAAGATCAATCAAATCGAAACATGTTAATGCGTACACATACGTAAACACAATCTATGCTGAGAAGCATAACACAGCTTTAAACTTCCTTTCTTCTTTTAAACCTTTCCTGCATTGCGAACTTTGTTTATTATTTTTAATATGTATCAGTACTGTCATACCCTAACGTGTCTAGGTAAAGGTTCACATCGTATGGGTCAATGTTATAATTTTTATTGCAAATAATAATAAACGATTGATAATTTTATTATTAATTTATTTTTGTTATATTTCAAGGAGCCAATCAATATATTATCCCAGGTTTAATATTTAAATCCTGTTGTTGTTAAAGGTATTTTCATGTCATAACCATAAAAAACTTATCTTTTAAGTTCAAAAAGTTTTTGTAATTGCATAAATTATCTCTTAAATAATCTTTATAATGTACAGTAATTGCAAAACCAAAAAAAGTTGTAAATTAAAGTTTAGAGTAAAGTAACAACAATTAATTTCTATGTTTATTTTGCTCCTACTGTACTTAATATCTGACCGATGTTAGTGAAACTTGCACATTGAATTGTAAAAGTTGGTTTGTAGCAATTAAATGGTTATAAGAAACTCGTTGTGACTATGATTATAATAAACTCCAGTATTTGGTGAACAGTTTAATTCGTCTGTTATTTTAATTATTAATTTATCATTGAAGAATGAAGAGATAAAAAAATAAAAACTTAAATGGAAAATATTATGGGTAAAAGTTTCACCTTTATCTAAGTAATATTATTTACAAATGGCACTTTGAGAAATATTTCAACTCATAATAATTTTTTTATTAAACGTGAGCATTACTTTTGTTGTTTAATTGTTGGTTATGTGTGACTGGCTTTACTTCAATTTTAAAGAATACTACTTTTAGAAAAATACAAGTTCTGTGCACATTTACCTCAAAAATATTAAAATATTAATTTGGAAGAATACTAAGAAAGAAAAAATATAAACTACTGTTATTTTATAATGGATTTGTCAAAAATATTACAAATTTAATTTAAAATATTAATTTGGAGGAACAAAAAGTGTTAAAATATTTTTCACTTAATGAGAGTGGTTGTCATAAATAAGATGACCAATGATATAAATAATAATGTTAAAAGCAGTTTTTTTTTAAGTTTTTTATGCATTTTAATAAGTTTGTTAATAAGTTTTATGATTATTTTATTTTAAATTAAAATGTTCAGATTCAATTTTATATTGATTCTTATGCGAGAACATGCTTTTTCTTGTCATATTTTTGAATTTAGTTCCCTATAAGCTGTTTTAGTTCAGTGCTTCATTTAAAGATTCCAAAGACTATTTAATTTATTATAATTTTTTTTAATGAAAGAACTATTAGTTTTGGACAAACATCTTGAGACCTAGTATTTGTATGAAGCCCTTTGGTATTCATTTGTGGCACTTTGGTTGAGTTGACAACAGATCTCATCACTCTTGACAATAGGAAAGCTTATTGTTTAATCAAATAAACGTTTGAAGATAAACAATAGTTTTGACGGCTACCAACTATAAGACTACTCAGCTCTATTACACCTAGATTTACATCAGTAAATTTATGTCTCTCTGTACAATCCTGATGGATGGATATAGATAGGCCTACCAAACATACAATCAGTTTTAACAGAAAAACATATATACACTATTCATAATACTATGGTAATTATTTTAGTGTGTCTACAATTGGAAATGAAAGGTTATTTTGAAGGAATACAATTATGGTATCCAACCAAAGCTAAATTAAAGTAACACAGTACAGCAATATTATCATGTATAATCGTTATGGAACTGAACATTTTGGTAACACAGTGGTAACTACTATATACAGCAATGCTAATGTCCTTCCAACATTCCACTCATTCTTTTACACACAAATAAAATACAAATTAAAAAAAAAACACTTTTAAGCGTCATTGGTTTTCTCCTTACCGTACTTAATATTTTGTTAAATTTAGTAACATCAAAGTAAATTTGTAGTTTTTATGTATTGTATGCGGATCATTCCTCATAAATTTTGGGTGTGTTAATTTCAAAATTTTGAAAAGTTGTTACTTCAAACATAAAAATATAGATATTTTATTATAGTACTTTACTTTGTTTTCTTGTTTTCCTCATAGATATTAAAATAAATGTCATAAAAAATAAAAACAGAAAAAGTCAACAACATAAATTTCTTTTTTAGTAAAAATCTTCAGTTTAACAATTTTTAGCTAAAAAAAAAAACAAAACCAATAACAAGTACCTTAAGAAGAAACCAAATCGCTCTCGTAACAAAACTAATTTTCTCACAGAGACTGAAAGCTTTCAAAATGTATTCAAACCTACAATAGCACTTGGGATTATATTCATCACAGTTTCTGCTAGATTAAATATCACTCAGGTAGTCTCGGAGAGATCACAGAGAGCCAAACATCCGTTTTCCCCTGGTCAGCATCATGCTGACGATCATCACTGAGAAAAGGAAGAAGAAGAACCCGACGGCAGTGGTTACGAAGCGGCACCAGAACCTGGCAACACAAGTGGCACAGAGTTGAAATAGTTCCAATAGCAATAAAACACTTGAATTACTTTCAAACAAATACTCCATTCAGCATAAATAGTGTGCTTGTTGTGCGTCACAATCGAACAATATAATTTTAACTATCAAATGTCTTCGCTAAAAATGCTACATTTAGTCCTAAATCTGTTATACCCAACGAATTCAATATTGTGATTATTAGTAATCACCCAAAACCACACTAATTTACAGCTATACATTATCAGATGTTTAAAATGCTCATCCCAATCCCAATGTTCTAATGGTAACTTTTCAAATTTCAATTAAGAACAGTGCCTTTATTTTAACTCCAATTCTCATCTATTTCTGGTGAAAACAACTACAGACCCCATCTAACAACACAAAAAACATCAGTTGAAAATTGTAGGAGTTCCAATTAAAAAACTTCTCCCCCCTTAGTGTATTAAATAAGTATAGATGATGTATAGAAGGGAATTCTCAAGTTGAATCCTGACTTACATTTGATAATGACTTTAATTTATTTGAATTACTGGTAGTCTCCCTCCACTTATGGGGTATAAACTGTCTCGACGAGAGATGGCTAATCATGAGGTCTTGCCATGTTAGCAGTTCCACAATTAATTTAAAATAAAACAGGTCCTATTCAACTTTAATCTGGACATGCATAGTAAAATTTCAATTAACTTTGATTTAAAATTATATCATTGGCAGTAGTGTAGTGGTGCGGAAACGCGTGGGAACGGCGTTCCCACACTGGTTTTCAAGAACCCGGGAAAATCCCAGTACCCCATTCAGAGAAAATCCGGGAAAATAGCTAATATGTTTATAAACACAAATATTGATTAAACACTACAAAAATATTAAAATACCCCCGTCGCAGCAGACCTGCATACTCAGCGAATTTCTAAACGATCTTGAGATATCGTATTTTCCCCATAAACACCATAGGAATGGGTAGGTTTGCTGCCATGGGATGTTGTTAGAAAATATTAGTTTTGTTAGGAAATGTAATAGTTACGCAAGGCAAATATCAAACTGTATAAATATTCAGCACTTTTTAATTTTCCCCATAAACCCCATGGGGGTGAGTATGTAGGTTTGCCGCCATATGGGTGTTGTGAGCAAATATCAGTTAAACCCTACCTAGTGAATGTACATACCAAATATTATCAAGTTATGGTGGTTTTTCATTTTCCCCATAAACCCCATAGGGGTGAGTACGTGGGTTTGCCGCCATATGGGTGTTGTAAGCAAATATCAGTTAAGCCCTACCAAGTGAATGAACATGCCAAATTTTATCAAGTTATTCCAATAAATAAGCGAGATACAGGGTTTTGTTGATTTCCCATAAGATTAACATGGAAAACCTATTTTTGGCTTTTCTCCGTAACCTGTTCAGACTTGTTAAAAATTCAAAATACTAAATTGTTTGTTTTTTAAGCTCTTTTAAATGGTTTTATTTAAAATTGTTGAATTTTGAAAATTATGCTCCAAAAATGCCAAAAACCCATTTTTGACCCCTTTGAAACCCCATAAAACCCCGTTCCCATTACCCGATCATGCTGGTTCGCGAACTCATGAAAATAGACCTGGTCTTATACCTTCATACCAAATTTGATCAAAATCAGAGGTCCCCTTCAAAAGTTATCGGTACCACGGACACACACACATATATATATATATATATATATATATATATATATATATATATATATATATATAGATAGATATATATGATAATGAACGAACAGTGTTTTTGGCTTCTGGGGACCTCAAAATGAAAAAATAACATGGTCCCGGGCTTAGGTCTTACCATGGCTACTACCGTAATAGCGTATTCCCTATAGGGAAATTCGCTAAAATATTTCTATGCCAATAATAAAATGCAATAGCTTTGTAAACACGAAATTTTACTCTGTATCTGTTTCCAGAGATAACCTCACTTTCACTTGAACTTTGTATTGTGCACAGAGTATGGTAGACGGTGGCGGGTATCACTCTCCCGTGGCCCTCCACAACCCTTCCACACCTACAGAAGAGGATGCATTTGCCGACTACTTGTAAACAAAATTTTGTCAATCTGTCAATGAACTTTCATTGTAATTACTCTGTTTTTCCTCTGTTATTTATTTAATTTATTTTAGTTCTCTGCTTTTATACTTGTATAGAATACGTCATTTAAAAATTAGGTTATGTATGTTGCTATTTTGGGGCTCAAAATAAAAGTATTTAATAAATAAATTAATAACCTTTTCTAAAACAACGTTCTTTTGTGAAATAATAAAGTTAGTTAAGTAAAAAATATAGAATACTGGTTTTTTATATCGCTTTTCTCAAAATCATCTAAATTCTTAAATAGTTTCTTGAATCCTCAGTAAATTCAGTTAGCTTAAAATACATAGGCATTCAGGGAATTTGACAAATATATTAAGCGTTCCCACATTGGAAAATTTGCCACTACAACACTGATCATTGGGAATGTTGACGGTCATGCTAGACTGCACACATGGCATTACCGATGAACAAAATTATTGTTAAACAATAAGTTTATCAATCTAGATGCACCTGTTGGTAGCATTAAATTTTTCATCGCTGAGAAAGTACAAACTACAATGGTATTCTTGCAAGTTTATCAATTTTTGACAATGTGGAGGTTGCCATTGACTTTGGTACTTTACCCTTTGGCAAGGTCAACTATATAGTGATAATAATGTGTAAGGATTCCAGCATAATAAAGTATATAGTTTTCAATTGTTTAAACTTAAGAGTAAATTATTCAAAATCAAACTACATAAATTTCACACCAGGTAGGCCTAATATAGATGAAAGCACAAATCCTGTAATAATGATAAATGAACATGTTTTAGAACAAGTCAAGTGTGTAAAATTCCTAGGTTTACACTTAGAACAACATTTAACTAGGGAACACCTTATTTACCATGCCTGTAAGAAAATTTTCTCTGGAATACTTCTTCTGCGCAAATTATCATCATATAATAATAATTTTTTTTAACAGCTTATTATGGTATCATTCAACCACATTTATCATATGAATTACCTCATAGGGGGCTTGTGCAGATTGTAAATTTTCAAAAGTATTTATTCTTCAAAATAAATCTTTACGAATCTTAGCAAAGCTAGGTAGAAGATAATTGTTCCAATCAGTTTTTCGTAGTTTATAAATTTTAACATTAACTACTCTGTATATTTACCAAACAAATAATTATTTTCTAATAAAATGCGACTCAAATTTTGGCATAAATTTTAATAACTAACGTATGATACAAGAAATAAAAATTTATTTAGATCTGATATTCACAGACTTGAAATTTTCCATAAATTACAATGTTATGCAGGAGCTAAATTTTTAATAATCTCCCTGATAATATTATAACAATCAATGATAACAGACTATTTCGGAGAAAACTTTGAGAATATTTGATAATTAATGTGTTTTATAGTGTGATAAAGTTTATAAACCATACATATGCAAACACTTAAGAGTTACATTAATAGTCTTTTAATAAATAAAATGCACTTTACCACAATGTATTCGGGTTTATAATAAGCTGGTGGCTCTCTTTAAGGGCTACAATGCTATTCAACACAGTAAGCAATTATTGTGCATGACTAAATAAATAAATAATACTTTTTTCCAAACAAGCGCTTTTAACAATTCCAACCACCAGGCGTTTTGATTAATGATCTGAATGTAAATTTTTGTGATATTCTACATATTACATCATCGGCAGTTGCGTGCTCACTGATGGACAACCATCATCATTGTGAATTACAATTAACAAAAATTAACTAAATTTTACCTGTGTATGTTCTGATTAATTAAATATAATTTGTTATATTATTGTTTCCATAGAAATCCAGATATTTCAATCTTTGATATAAAACTGAAATTTCTATATTATTCATTATTCGCCCTCCCAATGTTGAACATACCCGCAAGCCTCCCCCCCCCCCTCGGACAACATCATTAGCGGCAAGAAAAGTATTATGATCAAGTAAGCTATTATAGTTCTTAAAATAATGACACCACAACGAGGGCTTTATCAAAGTTATGGTTCTTACCCCCTGGCAGTAATTCCCCTATTTTTGTGGGAATATCTCCTGGGTATGGATGATATTCCAGTGGGGGGTGATATCTACCCTAAGGTGGGGCAAATATCAAGCAAAGCCTAACAATCATCAATTCTCATACGATCCCAGCTTTTGAGGTATGGTTAGTATCAGTCACAATGGGGGACAGATAAATTCCTGAGTAGGTAGAAACAAAAACACCACTTTTAAAAATACATCTACATATCACAACACACTTCTCTTTAAAAGATTTAAATTCTCATTATTTTTTAGTTGCATATTTGCTGTTGGGGAAATTTATATTGGATTTTGTTTAATTAAGTTATTAGAGCATTTTTGACGTTTTAGGGCCAGAAAAATTAAATATGTGGAATTAAAATTTTAAATAAAAGTTTAATAACCTCTATGAGGTTAACGTTATTAACTACGATTGTGCTACCGGGCTTAGTTTCTCAAAGAGTCATACTTTACTTGTTGTTTAATCTCCAGAGTCAATGTCAATTTTCTAAAAAAAAGCTATGAAATAATATACCATTTCTTAATGTTATATTCACACGAGCAACCAAAAGAAGTCATTTCTCTAATGTTTCAAAGGAGAAAAAAAGAATATTTGGTTTTGAAAAAAAGGACATTTTGAAATATTTTTAGAGTTTTAAAAGCTTACTCCTATAAATAGCATAATATTACGATAGCTGGTGGTCATAATAAAAGGCCACGAACTACAATCAATTTCACATAATAATTTTGCAGAGATACGAAAAATAATTTTCATATGTGTGTTTTGGGTGAATGTGGCTGTATATGTGGGATATTCTACATCTAAATTCTACTCCATTTTAAAAAGTAGTTCTTTTGAAATTGATATGTTATCCTCTTGGACTTTTTCAATTTGATAACTTAAATGTAAAATTGAATAGTACAGAGTTTATGGTCGGTAAAATTATTAAGCGTCACTTTCCTTTCTAATAAAAAGCTTGTTCACTCTGCTCACTCGCCGTCTTACTTTTTGAGACGAGCTTGTTCCCTTCGCTCACTTCCCAGGCTGAAGGGTACTGCACTTAGGTATAAACTTGTTCAACAGATTTAAGATGTAACACGTTGGTTTTTTATATGCAATTATCGGCTGATGTTTGTTCAATTCAATAGATAAAAAAAATCTCCATAAATTTCACATGTCCAGACACAAACCAGATTTTTCCCAGCCATGGCAACAACTCCAGTCGATTCCTCGTGGCCAAATTAAAAGCTACATCCAACAAGTTGAAGAACAGGTTGTAGGTCTCATATTCAACCAAAAAATAAAAAACTCCTTGGTCAGAAAAAAAAATTCCCGTTACAAACAGTTAGTTAGTTACAAAAAGATTAGTTTGATTGAGATTTACAAAGAGTAGGCAACATGAAGCTACCGTGTAGCAAGATTATCTGCCATGCAGCCGAGTTAGCCAATGAGCCCAAAACGCCCGAATCTGTCTACCCGCAATACGCCTTGCAGGATAGTGAAGTGTCTAGTCACATAGTTTTGGAAGGCGCCAGTGTTTCAACATGAGTACGGTATGCTGTACTGCATAATTCGTTGGTGACAATATAATACGAATTATGTTTTTTTTTTTCGATTGAGACTAATGTGATACTAATGTGAGACACAGTGTTGTAGAAACGACTGCGCAAAATGCATACACGATTCTGTCATCACAACACACAGATAGCACCACTGTGATATATTTATCAGTGAAAACAAGCTGATTGGTTGGATAAAAATGGCTAGTTTGCACAATTTTGCACAAAAATCATAATTATGATTATTTTAATTTTATTATGGTTTTTATGTATGAAAATTAATACTAATTAACTCAGTAACGTATAATCACTAACGCTATTCCCTATTATTTATTACCTAACTAAAAATTTAGCCAAATAGCGAGGAATCCCTACTTTTTCGTTGGTTTTATTTCGGATGCGTTTCACCATGTCCATTAGACCATAAATTATTCCCGTCGCAGCAGACGGGAATACAGTGACCCATTATTCGCTATTTTATTCATTGAATAAAGGCAACGATCAAATAAACTATTTTTTAAATATTAAAACTTATTTCACACAAATTGGAGACATTCAACTAACATTTCAAGGCATTGTCGGACCATGGAAATGTCGGGCTAACGAGAATCAACTATTCCCTACTCCTACATATCGGGTCTCTAGGTGTATGTAGTAGGTGTACGGTGGTTACCTCTGGCGTTTGCTGGACTTGAGTCTCCTCATGAGCTCCTCCGCCTGGTGTCCGTCTAGGGTGAAGTCCGGCGACCCCAGGCCCGGGAACACCTGCAACATGGCGGTCAAGGTCAGCGATCAGTGACGGGGTGCGGGGCATGGCATGGGCGCACCGCCGCGCCGGGGGGACGGGCAGACCTCAGGGAGGTCAAGTAATGGCCCATATTGTGCATTGATAAAGACGAGGAATGTCAATACCAATACTGAAGAAAGTAGTTCTGATTTGTTCACTCTCCATCACAAAAAAAAATTGTAAATAAAATTATATGCACTTTGTTTATTGTTTTTATACCTGTAAATTATTGCACATTGGTAATTCATTTGCAGGATCTTTTGACCTGCACCATTGCACACAGTAATTAGTTATATATTGTAACTAAAATTACCCTGAGGTTCGTAATTGCATTGTGCATTGTTTAGCCGCTTTATTTGCATAAGGTAGTACTTTTTCTGATGTCTCCTGTTTGTTTTCCTGCACGTCAAACAATTTAATAGTGTCCTACACTTTGCTCTAAATCGAGTAATTTAGTTTGGATATTATAAGTGTTTGGTTGTAGGCCTACATAAAATATTAGGCTTACACCCAACAAATCCAATATTGTGATTATCAGTAATCAACTAAAACTACACTTTTTACCGCTCTACATAAACAGATGTTTTAAATGTTCAACCAAATCCCAATGCTATTCTAATGAGAAAATTTTCAAACTTCAATGATGGATAGTGGTTTTGTTTTAAGTCCGATTCTTATTTTTATTATTATTATTATTTATTTATTTTTTTTTTTTGCGGAAACATTTACAAACTAAACCTATCCAATTAGCTTGCACCTAAAACTTGAAAATCGGTTGAAAATTGTAGTACTGTAGTTTCAATTACAAATAAACAAATAAAATAAAAATAATAAAAGCCCTTGGCGTATTAAATAAGTTATTATTATTACCTATATAAAAAATTCTAAATTGAAGTCACATAAGCCTACATCTAATCAGCAAACATGACATTTGGTTCATTTTGACTGTTAATTTCTATTTTTTATATTATTTTTTAAGTAGCATGGTTTTACCTTTGCTGATTTGTGGGATAATTAACTGGTCAGTTGACTGCTGAGTTTGGTTTATTTATTATTTTATTGGTCCAGCACTATATTGAATTTCCATGAGGCGGTACTTTGTTAAATTGACAACACAGCTAACATTATCTCTCACCACTTCAGATGGTCTGATGCGAGTAAAGATCAAGAAGACAAGACTGAACATTGCATCATGAGATGAGAACTGGGAACCGGGCTAAAGCCACCAAATTGCCGACGGTGGGAACAAGCTGGCATCAGCACACAGTTAACAGTTATGGCGCCTGCAGGCACTGAGGCAACCCCATACAACTCACTCTCACACCGTAACTCGAGTTATAACCGAGCTGGTTTGCCAACCACAACAACTGTAAGTTAAACATTCACAATGTTATATATATATATATATATATATATATATATATATATATATATATATATATATATATATATATATATATATATATATATATATATATATATATATATATACTAGCTGTTTTCCGTCACGGCTTCGCCCGTGATTGAATTTATTTTATAGGTAAATCACCTATATCACCTATAAATCACCTCGTTCGCTACGCTCGTTCGCCGTCAGGTTTAGCTCGTTCGCTGTCACGCTCACCTTATTTATAAGAAATCGCTAGAATACCTAAAATTAGAATTTTTTTTTTAATTTGTTTCTTAGCAACCAATCAAAATAGATAAAATAGAGATTTTTCAGATATTTTTACAAACTATTGCATGCCCTCTGGGTCAGAGCCCTTTGGACAGATTTGACCCACCTTCACACAAACAATCCTTAATACTTAATAATGCCTGAGAGTTTCATTACAATCTGTCGAGCTGTTTCGGAGTCTATTGCCAACATACGTATATACATAAATTTTGTAAAGTTTGTTTATTCACCTTATTTTGCATAAGGAAAGGAACAGGTAAGTTAGTATGTCACAATTTCTACTCTGTCGCTTCCTTTTTAAAATTAGTAAAAACACAAAAAAATACATATAATATCAATAGTTGTTCATTATCATTCTTATCATTATAGCAACATGCTTATGACTTATGTTATAAACCAACAGTTGGCACAGTGCGATGGTAGGGAACTGGGTGCGGGAATTAAGGATTGCATTGCTTGATCTTCTTTACCGACATAGCTTGACGATAGCACTACATAACAGACAACGATGTAACTTAGATTTAGCTCTGCCTAAAAGAGAACTGATCCGGGGCTCCTTGTCCCAGACGTTGGGACGTTGCTGCAGCATCTGAAATTTATTCATTTCATTGACTGCCTGGGGATTAGTCTTGACCTCACGGTCTGCGTTCTCTTCCGTCCGGAGTCATTGCATGTTTTATTTTGAGATGAAATTCGGCGTCACTAGTCTCTTTGGAATTCTTAGGGTGGGTCTTCCAGGAAGACTTTGTCCCAAACCACTTGTCTGTGTTTGTGTGTGTAGTATAAACGGTATATCATAAACCAAATTGCTACAGTATTGTCATATGGAAGTTGAAGATGGGCTTTACTATGGTCTCTATAGTTGCTGCCGCCAAAGATTGATAAGAATCAGACTTAAAACAAGGGCACTATTTTTAATTATTTAAATCAGACATTTTCCCTTTAGAATAACGTTGGCGTGGGGTTGAGAACATCTCTAATGTTCATATATAAATAAGTGTAGTTGTGGGTAATTACTGATAATCACAATCACTATCTTAATTGGTCGGATACAATTGATATGGAACTATATAAACGTGACATTTTCAGCAACAACATGCATTTTCTTATAATAAAATTGCGCGATTTCGAGCAACAAGTACATAGTAGGTACAGTACTACTAAAGACGGGTGAAAACCAGCGAGCACGCTATGTTATGTGTTATTGGTAAAAACAGAACGCTTGACAAGGGTTTACAAAAGATAGGTTTATAAAAATATATGAGCAAATTTTTGATCCTGTTGTTTTTAACAATTACAATTAAAAATGGTTTCTACTGGATTTGCCACCATATTGCAAATTAAGAACCATGTGTATAAACAGAATAATGCAATTATTCTAATTTTTACAATGCCGTAGTACCAATTAATTTATAATAAAGTTGCCAATTTTCTTGGAGTTTTTACATGCGGTTTGCCAGTCCTAAAAAAATTATCTCAAAAGGTAAAATATGTTCCAAAATTGCTTTTAATTATTTTTTTAAATAAAATTTCCAAGTTTTTAAGAGAATCCTTAGGGATAAGAGTCACAAGAGAATAGGATTTCTAAAAAATCCATTAAAGTCGACCGATTCTTATAACCTGCTCTGGATCAACCGGTCCCAGCGATCAAGGTCCTGGCGACAACAGTCAGGCGATAGCGGTGTGGAAATATATGTCAACTTACAACCAAAACAAAATGAAATTTGCGCCAGACATCCTAATATGCACCTCATGTTGTTCGACGTGTACACGGAAAAAATAAACAATCAAAGTAAAATGAAGAAAAAGACTAGTAAGAGCTGATTGGTAGATAAATAAAAATAAATTTAGAAAATAATTGTGTATGTGGAAAATTTTAAAATCCTGATATTTAAATTCCCATGCAATTTGTCAGTGGAATTAATTTATTATTAACATAGATGCCGATTTGCACTGTTATATATTTATACTATAACTTTTTAGATAGAAGGCTACTTTTACGAACAACCTGCCATTCACAAACAAGCTTTACTCTATGACGGCCGTCGACCTGCGCCTCAGACAGCGGCTAGACTAGCTGCAAGGTCGGCGGATCCGGTCTGTCAAGGTCACTTCCGGTGCAAGGCGAACAGCTGATTCGCGGTTCCGTTACAGATCACGTGACACCAACAGCTGATCGCAAGGTCGGAGCAGTTATTAACAGAGCCACAGGTGTCTCGCAACCAGTTCCATTAATTGCTGCTATAAGTTTCCTCAGCGATTTGCAACGGTTGCGAGTTGTGTAACAGTTTCGACACATGAGGCCGGGATGAGTTGAAGTAATGATAGAGGGGCCGACGGCCGTATACTGTTGACACGGTTTGGTACGTCAATATTTGGGTCTGTGGGCCCAGCGCCTCTTGTGTTGTGAGGTAAGACGGCTTAATTAGCATATAGGTCGACCTCACCCTCGTCGGCTCATATCCTTGATAATACAACATTGCATGTAGAATATTGGTGTTTAAGTCATCAAGTAAGTACACATAATATGTAGACTAGATATAGACCTATACATTTATACTTTATATACCTACATATATAATATTACAACATATACGCGGCGGCGGCCCCATTGAGCTCTATGTTACAACTAAATAACTTCAGTCACATCTCTGTGTCTAAACAGTGTGCCGCTTTTCCCGCTATACATATTTTGGTTGCCACGTTTGCTATTGGTTATTGGTGGTGAGACGCTATCAAAATGTAAAATTCAGATGACTTTTAAATTAATAATCGGTTAATTTAAATATGTTTTAAAACCATTACCATAAAGATGATGTTCACGCTGTAACTGTGGGAGTGTTATTTTACTAAAAATAATGTTTTTTTATAATTTTCAGATAGTACAATTGATCGTGATTGCGTAGTTAATTAACATCCGGTTGGTAAAGTAAAATGATTTTACTTTTTTTCCAAATGTTGGAAGTGGTGACGTAATCAACAGGTGCAATAATCTCGACCAATGAGAAGCAATCCTGTTGGTTACGTGCATCACTAAGAAGCAGTATTCATGGCGGATGCGAGGGAAATAATGGTAATTGTTTTGAGTAAAAAATTAAAAGAATAGGATAAAAATTGAGTTTTATGACCTGGAAGAAAATAATATATTTTAAATTAATAGATTAATAATAAATATTACTTAATTGAGCTTTATGTTAAAAAATAACAGATAACCCAATACGAAGAATGATTCTCTTTTGACTCATTCAGTAACGTCTGACGAAAGGGGACGCCATTCCGCCATTCTCTCTTGGGTGATCAGAATCAGCGGATGTTCGGCCAGTAAAATTTTGATGTAGATTGGTTTTCTAGTGAAACATATTTTCTCGTTTGGCACTACTTAGTACTACATGATCGCAGTGCGGCTCATTCGGTGTGCGAAATCTTTGTAGCGTTGTTCAAAGTAAGTTAAATAAGTGACTGGACTCTGCTTCAATCATCACCTTGACAGGATCAGGATGCACCCTCATGCCCTACCCCATGATAAATAATTTCTTATTTATCATCCCTGAGATTCGTAGTTTCGTGAATAGGCCTAAGTTATAGACTCAAAAATCTGGTTTTTCCTATTCAAAAGACTGCTAGCCCACTATATGACAATAGGCCTAATAAATAATCTTGTTTTCTCTACATTGAGTGATTTTTTACTATCCACATTATTTTCCCAGTGTCGAAGTGACTTCTTACAGATCTAAATTTATATAATTAATAGTTTCTTCTAGGCCTAACTTAACTGAAATCAGTAATCTGTTTTCTCTAAAAATAAACAAATTAATACAAAAATTAAGGTACTACGGTGCAAAATATTAGTTACTTAATTGTAGGCCTATATATATTAACATATTAGAGAACGAAATTATAGAGAGTTCAACAACAGTTATCAACCACGAGAGCGGAAGTGATGAAACGAAACGGAAATGAAGAGTCATGAGGGGACAGATAAATCATGAGAGGAACAATGGAGAAGTGGCCATCAAAGTGAGATTGGCGAGATAAGTGGAGGTGAGGTGGCAACGTGAAGTGGTCGTGGTCTATGCCAAGGCTAGCGGACTGATGCGGCTTTCTTCGTGGGTAATGCTCCAACGGGCCACTCCACGACAGTTGGAGGACATCAGTCAAGTCTAAAATGATAATTATGCTTGGGTTGGAAGTAACTAAGGCCTACAGTGGAATGTAGATGAAAATGAGTTAAGAATATAAATTAATTTATTGTATTTTTGCAATCTTTAACACATTGGCAGTTCGTTAGAAAGTCGATTCTACTAAAAACCATTTTTCTAAATTATTAATTATTTTTCTTGGCAAAGAAAGCCATTTCTCCTAGTAATTTTTTTACAGTAATTTTAATGCTACTTGTAACTAAAAGTCGCATAGTATGTTGGTGGTGGTTTTGTTCAAAACATTTTTATTGTCATCATGGGCCCTATCATTTCTCTAATAGGTACTTAAATCACATCTAGCAAAATCCAGAACAAATTGTATTCCTAATCTTATATTTTCACCTAAACTGCTCAAGTGGGTGTCACGATTAGCGTCATCAGGAAAAAATAACAGTTTTAATAAACGAATAGCAAATTGATTGAAAGTTGATCAACTCATAAGGATCTCAAATTAAATTGTTAATCCAAAAGTAAATTGAAATTATATGGTAAAATTATTCATTTGTTCTGGTTTTATTTGAATCACACTTAAAACTTGTAGTGATGAATAAAAAAAGAGATAATTTGTATTGTACTCGAAATTTTGAGTTTTTATAATTCAGTCTTTTTGGTATACCTAGTATTGGGAGGTAGGAGGATTAAAAAAATGGAGTTCATAGTGGGGTTTGTTGATCCTTGATTATTATCATTAGTCTTCAATTGAAGCC
Source organism: Neoaliturus tenellus (assembly GCA_030545055.2). Lineage (NCBI taxonomy): Eukaryota > Metazoa > Arthropoda > Insecta > Hemiptera > Cicadellidae > Neoaliturus > Neoaliturus tenellus. Next base: position 108,140,400 of record CM061533.1, read on the forward strand.
ATTATTTTATTGATTTTTCAATTGAATATATCATTTCCAAATTTGTTTCGTTGATTACTTTCTGTTACCTGTTTTTTAACCAGTAACTTTAAAACTATTTAAACAAGTCAGAGATTTGTTTTCCATAGTAAAACAGTTGTTGAGGCGCTTTTGAGCACTTCAACTACTGTTTATTATAAGCTAATAGAGCGCGATCCGAGACCCATCCGGTGTTCATCGGGGAAAGTTGGCCAGCCTGGCCGGTCCGGTCGGACGTACAAGGGTGGCGGAGTGTAGCTTGCGAATCCGGATCCGGAAACGACGATTACAGCAATTACCCGGAGGTACGTGTGTGGCATGGCGGATGCTCGCACAGTATAGGCACCAACGGGCCTGGTCATGGTACAGTACTACGGTACACATCACTCGCACCCTGCAGTCCGACACATTTCTATAATGGGTGAATTTTTATTCCTGATTCACGGGGTTTCAAAGGATGGAAAATAAGTACATTTTTTTGCTATACTGGTAAACCTAATCTATACTTCGTAGTATTCTTGTTACTCGAAATCGAGCAGTTTAATTTAGACTATTAAAATGTTACTTTTAGTCCTAACTCAATTACTCCCATCTAATCCAATATTGTGATTATCAGTACACAGAACAACTCTTATTTACAGCTGTAGATTAACAGATATTTTAAATTCTAACTCAATCTTAATGTTATTGTAATGGGAACATATCAAATTTAAATTATGGATAGCATATTTACTTTCAGTCAGAATTTCATATATTTTTGGCAAAAAAAACTACAGACCAAGCCCTATCCAACGACACAAAAAACTTGAAAATAGGTTGAAAATTATAAGAGGAGTTCTCTTAGCGAAAAAAGCCTTAGCGTATTAAATCCATACTTATTTAATACGCTAAGGATTTAATTATTGTTAAGAGAACTCTTGTACAAATTTCAACCAATTTTCAAATTTTTGGTGTCGTTGAATAGGGCTTGGTCTATTTTTGTAGTTTCTTCCAAAAATCGGTGAAATTCGGACTGAAAATAAAGATGCTATCCATAATTTAAATGTGATATTTTCGCATTAGAATAACAATAAGATTGAGTTAGGAATTCAAAATATCTATTAATGTACAGCTAGCTGTAAGTGTAGTTTTAATCACAATATTGGATAATACTGATTAAAATTATCACAATATACTGATAATCACAATATTGGACTAGACGAGAGTAATTGAGTTAGGACTGAAAGAAACATTTTAAACTAAGTGTCTAAATCAAACTGCTCAATTTCGAGCAATAGGTATACTAGTCACAATTAATATAATATCATTGTAATTAATTTATATGGGATTTTGAAATGGAATAAAACATTTAGGATCATCTTAATTATAATTGGTAATATTGAAGTTTATTTAAAATATATATGAAGCTATCATCTTCGTCCAAAAAACTAACTAGCAATATTTGGTAACAAATTAGAAATCACGTTATAAATTTTCATAAAACCATCACACTTCAGTTTATGAAGAGTACCAGAGAATAGAGCAATGTAAACAATCGGGGATCCCTTCTTCGAGGTAACGTTACTCGCCATTACAGCCAGTGGTGTCATGGCAATTTTTGCAGTGGCGGAACGGTACACCTGGCCCAGATTTGAGGTAGAGCGTCCCAACGCCCCGCTACCCCCCCCCCCCCCCTCTTACACTTACAGAATTGTTTATGTTATGATGTTAAATTTCCCAATTTAGTGTTTTAACTTTTTGACGATGTTTTTTAGTTTATTTTTTATGCTGTCTGCTAACTTTTAACTTGATTAAAATGAAATTCAAAGCCGAACTCAAAAAGTATTTTTGGCAGGAGGCTAGGCCTGTTGTAGAAGAGGCAGATGCCATCATTGAAGCGGTATCGCCAGTGTTAGAACCACTCATGATTATACAATTCATTATTTATTTACAACTAAACTATTTGTGCTTTACAATTGACTATTTAAATCCTATACTTATTTCATAAATCTTCCAGGGCGATGTATTAGGCTAGAAAGCTTGACTAGACACAGAGCAAGCGTAATAAACAATCCAACAAGAATAGGCAAAGTAAAACGAGAAAGGAAACACCACAGAGTACGTTCATACAACATCTAAACCTCTGGAAGAAAAATACATGATAAAGTGAAATATTGTTACTTCGAAAACATTGACCATATTTTAAAAGCTGGTGTGGGTGTTATAAACAAATTGAAAGATTTAGAATGTTTCTAGTTTTTCTGATTTATATAAATTCATATGAACAAACAGCTTTTGGACGGTCTTACTCTGCGCAAAGCGATCGTGCATTATTTCCCGAATGCATTCAGCTAATCTAAGTCACTTTAGAGGTTATGACATATATTTTCAGTCAGCCAGTTCTCGTCACTTCTCATCAAACAACTGTCCATACTGATGATAGTGTCTTTTTCGGCAGTCATTCATATCAATGTGGTTTGATGTAGTTGTTACCAAACAAATAAGAGCTAATGTACTTGATTAGCCGCTATGAGCGCTGTTGGCTGTTACCAAAGAGAACATGATTGGTGTTGGACCGCGACCGCAAATTGTAAACTGTATTCCTATCCGTGGACTCGGCAGTCGGTGAACGCTATATCGTTAGTTAACTTATAATCTTGTTGCTTGGAAAATATTTCTTAATTTACAATTAAATTTGGTATAGGCTACCAAATTTTATTAAATGTCCACTTCCGGCCAAAACCAGTGCCGGAACGGCGTTCCGGCGCGTTCTGGCACCATGACACCCCTGATTACAGCTACAGGTACAACTACAGCTAGTTACCTGCGAGTTTGATTTTGCTGGTTCTTCTCCGTGGTAACTAACTGATCAGCTATACTAACCTATCTCAACAATACTTAATCTAAATACTCGTATTACAATTGGCGTTGCAATTGAGTAAGGTTACCAATGAGGTAAGTTGTCTGTCTGAAGGCCAACGTCAACGTCCAACAATAATTTTGCGAAAATTACTCATGTCATTATCCTACTCGCATAAGATGGTATGCCAATACTGTATATCGATTCATCTTGCTCGATTTACAAATTGGTTATGTAGGGCGTTGTTCGTAAGTTGTTTAGTAATCGATATTACAATGTATTTTATTTACTCTTTATATTAATTATTCTATTCATCATAGTGAATTGAAAGTGTAGTGGTCCATGAATGTAGGCGACACGAACTCTTCTGTTGATATTGTTTAGTCCTTAATCACAGAAGTGTACACTTTGTAGCGACCTCGTTTCCTATATAAATAAATAATATCTCTGCCTATGTGATGTGTATTGTGAAAATAAAATATATACATTTAACATAAAAAAATTAGCAGACACAAAAGTATAACTAAATATTAACGTGTTTGTTTAATATGGTTTGGTTGTTGTCAAAAACATTTTTAAAGGAGGCGTGTCTGAGGAAATATTACATAAGTTTGAATTTTGGGGATTTGACTAGTTCACAATAGAACATTCACATCAAAGATAATAACATCCGTGGGACTAGGACTGTTCTATTGTACTTAATAATGTGGGACAATTTTTACCGAGTTCTAACCTACGAAACTTTTGCTCCATTTCATACTATTCTAAAATCTAAAATAAATATTAATTAGTACCTCCATTACGTATTCACACCCACCTAACATATTTAATCAATATATATGTATTAATATATATTAATATTAATCAATGTATATTAATATTTATAGTGCAGGGTTTACCCTTAAGTTAATTTTAGGTTCGATGTTTTAATTAATATTCTTTTAATTTAAATATAACTAGTGTGCATTTGTACATTATTCATTTTAATCATTGCATAATGCCAACTACTAAAAGTTACAATGAAGGAAAATAAGTTTTATAAATCCATTTCTTCACTAATTATACATTTCACAGTACCACAGTATTATAATTAAAAATATCTCATAATGTGTTCAAAAACTATTAAGATTGTTGAATTGACAAAAACAATTGATCGTAAATACAACAACAAAAGTTAAAAAAATAAATAAAAACGTGCAAACATTTTGAAAACTAAGCTATTTAAATAAAAATAGTACTATCAATAAATTTATTTATTGATCTATTTAATGTCAAAGACAAAATAAAACGACTCTATAATTAGCAAATATTTTAATAAAATTATTAATGACCTTTACAATGTAAATGTTCTTTGTTATAACGCATTAAAGATTTCAAACAAAAGATAATGTTGGCAAAGTTACGCAATCCACTATATATTTGTCAAATACCACTCACTCATGTATCAGAGTATCTCAATGACCATTGGGTATAGAGTATAGAGGGTTGAAATTTGCAAAATTCCATCAGGGCTCCGCCACACAGGCCTTCAAAATTTCTATCTAATGTTATTCTTATGGCCAATTTTTTATACAAATCTAGGAAACAACGAATATAGAAAACCATTGGACCTATGATGTTGAAATTAAGCATGGACGTTCTGCTTTGCTCATTGATGCTCACTAAGAAACGGCTTTGCAAAATTCCATCAGGGCTCCGCCACACAGGACTTCAAAATTTCTATCTAATGTTATTCTTATGGCCAATTCTTTATACAAATCTAGGAAACAACGAATATGGAAAACCATAGGACCTATAATGTTGAAATTAAGCATGGACGTTCTGCTTTGCTAATAGGTGCTCACTAAGAAACGGTTTTAAAAAATTCCATCAGGGCTCCACCCCACAGGACTTTAAAATTTCTATCTAATGTTAATCTTATGGTCAATTTTTTATACAAACCAAAGCAACAACGAATCTCCAAAACTATGGGACCTACAATGTTAAAATTGGGTATGGGCGACGTTCTTTACTCATAGATGCTCACTAAGAAACGATTTTGCAAAATTCCATCAGGGCTCCGCCACACAGGACTTCAAAATTTCTATCTAATGTTATTATTATGGCCAATTTTTCATACGAATCTAGGAAACAACAAATCTGAAAAACTCTAGTACCTTTTCTGTTGAAATTCCAGTGGGGCAGAGCCCTAAAAGGACTTCAAAAACTATATTTGCAAAACCGTTTCTAAATGTGTACGTATGAGTAAAGAGGAAAATCCACGTCAAAGTTGAACCTCGTAGGCTTTAGAGTAATTTTGAAATCCAGTGGGGCAGGGCCCTAAAGGACTTATAAACCTACAGTATATTTTGAATACCTGTTTCTTATTGAGTACATATGAGTAAAGAGGAACGTCCACTTTAAAATTGAACCCCGAAGCCCCAGACAATTTTGATGTCCAGTGTGGCGAAGCTCTAAAAACTTAAAAAAACAATACTTGCAAAACCGTTTTTTGGTGAATACCCATTAGCAAAGAGGAACGTCCAAGCCGAATTTAAAAAACATATGCAATAGAGTAATTTTGAAGTCCAGTGGGGCGGAGCCCTAAAGGACATAAAAAACTATATTTATAAAACCGTTTCTTAGTGACTACATAAGAGAAAAGAGGAATGTCCACATAAAATTTCAACCCTGTATGCCCCAGAGTAAATTTGTAGTCCAGTGGGGCGGAGCCCTAAATTATTTAGAAAAACTATATTTACAAAACCGTTTATTAATGCATACATTTGAGCAAAGAGGTACGTCCCTGCCAAATTTCAACCATGTTGGCCGTTCTTTGCTGGCAAAGTAACACAATGTACGATAAAAGAGTTTGTAGTTTTTAAAAAACTTTATAACTGAGGGCTGACTCACAAACTGTAATATAATTTAATTCGGAAAGAAAATTTTGTAAGATAAGGGCTGAAAACTGGAAGCTGAACTACTGTATTTGCAAATTTCCTGAACTATTTATTTTAACAAGGCTGCTGTAGTTACTTGCTTCAACGTCCGCGACGTGCAAAGGTAATTATTACGTACGGTATAAGAAAGTTTTAATGATACTACTTTACCCAACTAGACTGCAGTTTTTGTTGCGTTTCATCTATTTATGTTTTCGCCTGAGTAACATAAAGTATTTCACAAACTTCTAAGCATTGGAAATATTGATTGTAGTTAACTGTTTAATAAACCGTATTAATGCAAATAAAGTCAATTAGTAATTATCAAAAGATATATAAATAAACGGTATCAGATAACTGACACATACTTTCTCCCAACAATATAACAAAATGTGTTAAAAGCTTTAAACATTAATGTCTAGATGACTCTGTCGGATAGCTACCAGCTGAGCAGCGCGAGCTTGACCCTAGCGCATCCGTGACTTTTAACAACGTACTGCGTTTACCGCTAAACGAAAAATTGAATTTTCTCCTCAACCACTTGACGTAGAGCAATAATTTAAAATACTGGATTATTTAGTTTTTTGAGCTTGATTTAATGGTGATAAGTAAAATTTATTTCGAGACAACAGCTATTTTGAAAATTCAAAAAATTGATTTTTTAAACACTTTTTACTCCATAACTTTTGAACGCGCATTTTCTCGGAGATGCGGGTGGTGTCATTTTATCCACCATTTTAAGCTTAATAAACCACAAAATTTTAATCAAAATCGTTAGAGCCGTTTTTGAGAAATTTTGATTTTTGACGATTTTTGAGGGTTTTTGGGGGTAAAATACCCTTAAAAATCAAAAATTCAAAAAAATGAAAAAAACGCCTGGAATTATCGTGGATTTGGACCTATATACCAAATTTCATTAAAATCGGACCATTAGGGCATTCTCTAGCTCTGTTTACATCCTGACACACACACACACACACACACACAGACACACAGACATCACTCCGAAAACCACTTTTTTGGACTCAGGGGGAACCAAAATGGATAAATCCACCAACAACTCAAATTCGAAAATTTTGACGAAAACAATACTTTCTCCATATACTATGGTATAGGGGGAGAAAGTAAAAAACGGATATTTTATTTTAGTGGTAACAAGAAAACTTTGAAGTTGTAGGGTTTAGAATTTACCCTTAAGTTAATTTTAGGTTCGATGTTTTAATTAATATTGTTTTATATTATATATAACTAGTGCACATTTTGTTCGACATCGAGCAATTGAATTTGGATACTTTTTACTGTGGATACTATTGTTTAATGCAGTTCGTTAACCAGTGTATCATCTTTTGTATAGCATAACCTCTTTGGAATGAATAGACAGGTATGCTCTGCCTCGGGCTGGTGTACTGATTTTACTCGTTACATCTGTTACACATGAAAATCTTTGAATTTTCTACCAGTGTTCTTACGCAGTTCAAAATTAATGTGCGGCCGAAAGACAATTTTATTTACCGCCACAAGGAAAATTCCCTCAATACCTTCTTGAATTCCCATACTTTCTTAACAATAAGATGTTATTTTAATTCCAAATTTGGAATTCAGAATAGATAAAAGTGCTGATGATCGTGTTACTTCCCACTTGCCGTTGCAAGAACTTCTATTTAAGCCTCAAACTTCGAAATAAAAGTTCCTGTTTGAAAAAGCAAAACATTGGCGTAAGGTGTTATAAAACACTGAACCGCTGAAATAAATCTCAGTGTTTTTGATTGATTGTATTCTTGGCAGTGGGACGAACGGTAAAATGGAGAAATTAAAATCCGCATTTCAACCAAACATTTATTTTGAACTGGGTATATAATCCAAGGAGGAAATAAAGAACTTAAGGACTTGTAGGACCCTTCCGTTTGGATGGATATTTACCAATTTACTTTAGCAACAATTTCCCGCCAAGCTCTATCCAACGACACCAAAATCATTAAAATCGGTTAAAAACTGTAGGAGGAGTTAATTGTACAAAAAGTGTCGCCTATTAAATATGTATAGATAATTCATAGATAATTGTCTTTAAACTAAACTTTCTTTAACGTAAAATATAGGATGCTAAATAGACTGCAATGACGAATTTTGAAATGATCTAGTTAATTTTTTAATTTTAAAACCAGGTAGGCCTACAAGTACTTAGTTAGAATTCAATAATAGCGTCTGCCCGCGGTGACATTTCACAACAATTTAACATTTCTAGCAATTTACTTTCGCTGAGCGGTAACTGTTCATGATACAGTAATCTCCTTTATATTTTATAGTATTAACAATTGTTTTGTTTTTATATTAGAGCCTCTCTTGATATTCTAGTAAATTTTATTCAAAATTGTAGTAAAATGATTTTATGATAATTAATTTATCAATTATCTGCAATTGTAATTGTGTAATTTTTTTGTACTTTCATTCAAGCTTTGTAAAAATGTTACCTTTTATTTATTTATTTTTGTTTTATTGCACTTCAGTTAATAATTAATTTCTATTTTTCACTTCTGTACATGACTATGTCACTAACACTCTACATGTGTTGATCGTATACTGTACAAATAGAGCGTTTTTCTTATTCTTGGCCTCTTGATAACAGGAGTTTCCTTTTAATTTTGTTTCTCACTTCTCCACCAAAAAATAAAGGAAGTCCGACTACACTTCAATAAATACTGAAAGGAATGAAGCTCTATACATCTCCTGCAATACAGTTGAAAACGAGTAAATTATATTTAGACAAACAAACCTTAAAATTCAGTTTATTGAATAAACTATTGATTGAGCAATTGCATAGGCGTAAATAAATAACCACAAAGTCAAATACAACTCAGAGGTTGTAAAAATCGCCAACTATCGTTAATGTATAAAGCAACTATATATAGTAGTAGTGGCAAAGTGGGGCTGCTGGGACGTGACGTCATCACGATGACGTCAGCAGTGATGACGTCATCAATGACGTCACTAATGACGCCACCAATGATGTCATATGACGTCACATGACGTCACACCTATGACGTCATGGTGACGTAATTACCGCTGACGTCATCATGATGACGTCAGTGACGTTAATTAGGGCAAGGGCATGCAAGAATACAAAAAAAATTGTTTGCACTTTTGCGATTCCTCAAAATACGGCGAGAAATTGAAATTTCTCGAGGAATCACGAAAGTGCAAAAAAAATTTTTTTTATTCCCTAGCGATCAGACTCTAGACCTAGGCCTAATATATCCGTCAGGGGTCATTGACCCGTCCCAGAGCCCCACTTGAGAAAAAAAAATTATATTTGACTTACCCACCGAGAGACTGAGAGCCGAAGAATAATTTCTTCAAACACCCGACAGTGCGACAAACGACACGCGATGAGAACAGCACCGTGTCCGAAGGCGTACTGACTTGGACATGGGTGGTTTTCCAGGTACCCGGCTCAGTGGTGGGGATAAGGAGGTTGTGGGAGTAAAGTGGTCAGAAGGAAGAAAAATTTATTTTTTTCAAACAACTCGTCCCAGCCGGTCCTTTACCGGACCTCCGTAACTTGGATTGGAAATATTTCCTGAGAAATATTTAATTTTTTTATTAATTCTTAAGTGACCTTGACACTTAGTCTGGAATTGGAGTCACCAGCGTTATTTTACTGGCAAAAGTTAGCTCGTCTAAAAGTTTTTGAAACATTTTATCATCCATAGTGATCTTGGTGTCCCTTGAGTAAAATTTTGGATTATTCCTAAGGCAGCGTTTCATTTTTGTCAAAGTGGAAGTCTTGGACACCCTAACAGAATTATTTTGCTTTGCCAGCAAACATTTTACTCTTAATAATCGCAAAAAGGAATCGCAAAAGTGAAACAATTTTTTTTTATTCTTGCATGACCTTGACCTAATTAACGTAAGTGACGTCATCACGATGACGTCAGCGGTAATGACGTCACCATGACGTCATTTATGTGACGTCATATGTCGTCATTTTGACGTCATTAGTGGTTTCATTAGTGACGTCATTAATGACGTCATCACTGCTGACGTCATCGTGATGACGTCACGTCCCAGCAGCCCCACTTTGCCACTACTTATAATGACTCGTTGTAAAACAAAATCCCATCGGAAATCATTGGGTCTCTACTTCAGTACTTCACAGGTTTATACTGTTACATAACATATTGTAAATTAGTATAGTTGTTTGGTAGTTTTTACAGTTCAGGGCGATTGTTAGTATTTAATTGCAATTTAAACATACATTGAATTAAATGTGACTATTAATTGCAAAGTTTAATTGGTCGGTTTGAGTTTACTTGAACTTCAAAAAATAAGTTGTGTTACGTAATCAGTCTTAGTGTTAATAAAACTCCCATTTTACTTATGTTAATTTTATAAGTATTTTTCACCCATTGTATAATTTATTGATATACAGAAAATGGTGGGTCGTATGAAACAATCTTGGGGCAATATTTTTTTTACACATCATTGATGTAGGCCTATCAGTACTTGACATAACGGCTTTCTACATTATTCAAAATGTTTACACTGTCGTTGAATAGAATGTATATGTATGAAAAATAGGATAAAATCTTGACTAAAGTCAAGAAAATCTTCAAATTCAAAACGCAACCTTAGGAGGGCGTTGGAGTCAATCCAGATTCCGTATTTCCCCCATAAGAGCAATGTTAAACGGGAAACCAAATAACTATTTTATTTGTAATCAGAATATAATAGTTTATAGCTCTAAATAAAGGCTTCATAAAGGCGGATATTGTTTGCGAGAGGAAATTTTTAAATTAGTGTTTTTTACTAACTTGAAACAACAAAGCAAGTTTTTTACTACTTTTGAAATATTTTCAACAGAATTTTATAAATTATTTACAAAGAATCTATCTGGCAAAAGGAACGGTGAGTTTAATTGAGATTCAAACGCTATTTATTCTGAACCAATCGGACAAAAAATAAAGAAATTATATACAAATGCCGGGGACAAGTTTAGCATTGCTCTTATGAGAAATAAATCCAACATGGCGGCACTCCAACGCCCTCTTAGGGTACACCCCTTAATAAAATGTAGGCTTACTTGGCAAAAGACCTTCTACTGCATCGAAAAAGAGACTTCAGGAGAGATGTACGTATGACATTAAACAAATTTATTAATTCATAACATTAATATAAAATTAAAATTAAAAAGTTGCAACCCTAATACACGACCTTGGGGGACCGCACTAGAACGTATCGGCACTTGGCACTACTACGGGTCCGAAAAGCGGATTGCGCGAGAGAAGGGCGTGTGCCGTAAACGTGCGGCCTCCACGGCGCCGGATTGGCCAACGGCCGGTGGTATTTATAGACTCGGGTGTCAGGGTTGCTGGGCTGTCGGCCGCCGGACGACCCAGTTGCGGACAATGTGGTTGGCCGCCGCCGCCGCCGCAGCCGCACGACCGGTCGCCGCGCCGACCACCTGCGTCTGCGTAGATAGGCATACAAACCGTGCCATCCAAACAGAGAAGATCTGATGATGTCTGAGTGGCCAAAAGAGGAATTAAATTGTTTTATCTTTTTGGTTATTGAGACTTAGAAGATAGGCATTCTTGATTTTTTGGTCTTGAATTATTTTTAATAGAATATTTTAACATGATCTCATGCAATCTGATTCAGAGGAAAATAATTTAAAAATACTAAATTTTAGAGCAGTCAAATATAAAAAAAAAAAAAATAGTCAAGGTCGTGTACTGGTTTGGTGATAGGGGTTTCAAGCCATACCCGAAACTACACAAAAAAATACACATTTTATTATTTTGGACAATTGGGCAGTAAAAGTATTAAAAATCGTCTCACTAAAATTTTTGTTATCATGGGTGGCCTATTACCTACACGCTAAAATCCAAAGAGTGAAATAGGTCGTTCTTTAGGTGGAAGAATTTCAAAAAATTCTTAAAGAGTGAAAGTTTCACTCAAAATTATCGTAGAAAAAATGTATTTTGAGAAGGATGAAATATACTTTTATTAAAAGAATGAAAATTCGATATAGTTCAGAGAGTCTGAATTTTATTTCCAAAAAGAACTGATTTCGTTCTTTTCGGATTAATCCTGGAGTCACGTGACGTGCATGAGCGACTAGCCTCTCACAGCACAGGAGTAAGATTTTCCCTTCGCCATCTTCGTTATGATTAGTGGTTGGTTATTGGTTCAAGTGGTAAAGTGGTAAAAAGGAAGATTGAAGATTATACCCAATAAACGCGAACACTAGAGCCTATGCCTTTACTTTGCTTTTAATAAGCACCAGTACAGTTCACACGTGTAGCCTAGGGCCTTATGGTGTTCACTGATAAACTACTCTCATGAGTTGGCCTATGCCAATGTCTGTCTAATTAACTTACATAAATTATAACCCATGTTTATAATCTTACTATCAATTGTCAATAACTAGCTTGATGAGCCATACAAGGGTCTGTAAACCCCATAATTTGGAAAGATTCGTTAGGTTAGGTTTAACGAAAACAATCTTTTTATGAAAGAATATTAGTTCTTCATTGAGTGAAAAGTCACTCTTTTGAGTAGTTAGCCTAATTTCACTCCTTTAAAAGTTAAAATCATTCCTTTTAGGATTGATTTTTACTCAAATTTGGACGAAAACATTCACTCTTTTGGTGGGTGATCAAAGTTTCTCTTTTGAGGTAGTGAATTTTCACTCTGAAAGAGTGGCTCAATTTCAACTCTTTAAAAAAGTGGTGAAATGACTCAACAAGAGTGAAAATATCTCCTTTCCCTTTTACAGTGAACTAAGATTTTTATTATTCGTTTAACATAATTTGTAGGACCTTCCAACCTTGACCTAATGAGATCAAGATGATTGGTGATAAGGGGTCTACATAAATGCAAATTAGAACGGTTAGCCTAGAATTTGAAACATGCTCCTACCAATTGAGAGGTGCAAGCATTGTGGATTCAGACAGTATTTGTTAGTTTCTTCATAGTTTATAATTGGGTTTATACTTTTATCAATGCCATAGCGAGAAATTTCTGCTCAATGAGATTGTGCGATTCATATACCTCTTTCTTCTCAAAAACCAATCCTGCAAGTGACTCTTGAAACTATCCACCACTCTACTACAACTAGGCAATTGTCTTCCAAGCCAAACACCCAGAGCCAATACAAACCATGACCAACCCGAAGCGTTCTGTCGTGACAGCGAAACATAAACCATCGGTTACCCGGTGGTCAGCGTAACTACGTCTTCTACGGGTCCCAACATTGTCTCGCTTCCTACAGTTGCACAATCCGAGGCCCGTAACACCTCGGTTTATGTAAAGCACGGAGCTGCGTGACCAAGAGGGGGAGTCGGACTCGGCCCAGCCCTGAACAATCAGTGTAATGGTTTAATTGGTCAGACGATTGCTGAATTGAATAATTCGTGACTGCCGGAGCTTCCTGGTCCCAGGCCTGAATGTAGATTCAGTAATAGAAGCAGTTAGAGGTGGGTGTTGTTCGGAGTTGCGGGACATTCATGTCACACGTCGTGATGGGATAGATGGAAATACATAAGAACTACAAAAAGTATGTTTATGGGATGTCGCACTATGCGGATGGTCAATGAGGTTCACGTATTTTATACTCCTCTGAAAGTCGATTGTGTACCTCAAGGGAGACACTGGTTCACTGACGGTTATGGAAGTACTGAGCTGTAAATCGAACTTTCTTTAGCCCAGTAACAAAAAAAGCAAAAAAGATGTTTCTGCGATGTCTCCTGTCTGAATATGGTTAACTATCTATCTATATATTTTAGATGTCAAATCAATAAAGTGAGAAAAAGTGTGAGCTAGATTGTGCTTATGTGTCTAAAGAATAATCTACTATACTAGGGGACCCGTGCAGCGCAATGCGCTGCATTTATCAGAGTATCTGGTGATCAAACCTTGCTCCATGGCAATTTACCGAGTTACTTTGAATGACAATTAAATTGTAGTGAAAACCAGATTACACCATATTGGTATGTCAATCTTCATATTGGTGTGTACCATATTGGTAATCGATCTTCATTACTAATTCTCCAACTTTCAATGTTATAGTATTGACATTTAGTGGTTGTTATTTTAGGTCAAATTTAGCTAGGATTACATGATGGTTCTTATGCCAATTTGTCTTAGAGACTCTGCCTAAAAGCTCCTGTAAAATATAGAATACATTCACAGATGTTTAATCTAGATAGTTCATCACAGATAAAACGTAAATGACAACAGAAGAAAAATGAATATTTCATTACAACCCGTCGGTTCTGGGGTGGCTGTTCTAGTACTGTTTGAGGTAGTCATCGACATAGTGAAAGAGCCTATACTATTACTATTTTTAACAAACTAAATCCTCTTTATCGTAACTTACCATGGTATTACAGAATTTAGATAAAGAAATCACAAAAATTAAGAAAACCTACAATTTTTGTGTGTCCATTTTGGTTTGATGTGACATTTATATTTTGGTTAAAATTCGTCCTCATACAAACCATTTTTGCAATAAACTTATCATTTATACTGGACTTTAAAAAAAACAACTTTTTAATGTTCTTTTTTAAACAGGTGTTTTAATATGCGTCTAGCATTCTGCATTAAATTTGTTATAGTATCACATTACGGATTACGGTAATTAATGTACACCAACAACCAACTATCCCTTTTCGTGGTTCACAGCAGTTTGAAACCCCATAGTGTTCTAGTTTAATTTTTGTTGTCTTTCGTTGATGTTTTGATAGCAATCTGATGATAACTCTTAAGACCCACGTCAAAAATTTCAATTTCCAAACTTATTTTTGTGCATCATTAGAATGAATCTTTTTGTATTGCGTTGCTATTTGCGTTAAGTTAAGTTACTAAACTTACTTTTGGGCCCAAATACACATAAATAGAAAGTTCAAACAAAATCTATCTGAAAAAGGTAAAACATACAATATGTCCCACACAATAGACACCCTTTCTATTAAAGTATGGAATTGCGCAGGACTATTTTAGTATGGATATTTTAATACCGCACCAGTTCAATTGATTCTATTCAGCATTCAGCTAGCTTTTAACATGTGTTAATCTGTTTTACTATCAACAGCTGTTTTAGTTTTCAATTCAATAACAATTGTTCCCCATGTTAATCTTATTGACAAAATACGAACTTTAAGGGCTTCCCGTGGGCTCCAGAATTAAAATATCAAAAATCCAAAACCTTATTGCAAAACTACGAACCGAGACCATTCTTTTGACACCTCAAACTTTAAAATTGGTCCAGAAATAAGGGAGGAGTAGTGTTAACAAAAAAAGGGCATCACGTATTATATATATAGATATTTGTCAAATACCACTGACTCACGTATCAACGCACAGCCTAAACTACTAGACCTAGAACCTTGAAATTTTTAATGGACGTTCCTTTTAGGGTGTAGGCATCCACTAAGAAACGGTTTTTGAAAATTCCTTCAGGGCTCCGCCCCACACGTCTTCAAAGTTACCGTGTTATTCTTATGGAAGCAACATTTTTGTATTGGAACATATGATTACATTAAGGAATATTAATTTTGTAAACAGCTGTTCTGATTCAAATTATTGAGGGGAGATTGGTAATAAGAAACTAGAGGATAGTTGCGGCGAGTGAGCTTAGCGACCAAGCTAAACCTGACGGGGAGTGATTACTGACTGACTCATCATGAAATCTCAGGAACTACCAAACGTATTTACTTGAAACATTAAACACAGGTTCGTCTTGCCTCTTAGGTGCTCACTAAGAAATGATTTAACAATATTCCTTCAGGGCTCCGCCCCACAGGCATTCGAAATTTTAATATAACGCTATCCGCATGGCCAATTTTAAATACGAAGTAGGAAACCTGCACGGTTGAAATTTGGAGTGATCTTTTTTTTTCTTAGGTGCTCAAAAAGTGCTTTTAACATCCCTTTTAGGGCTCCGCCCCACAGGACTTCAGAATTACTTTAGGGCCTCCGGGGTCGATATTTGACATGGACGTTTCTCTTTGCTCATGGGTGCTCACTAAAAAACGGTTTTCAAATACAGTTTTCGAAGTTCTTTAGGGCTCCGCCCCACAGGACTTGCTCGCTCACGGGTGCTCGCTCACTAAGAAACAGTTTTTCAAATACAGTTTTCCAAGTTCTTTAGGGCTCCGCCCCTCATGACTTCAAAATTACTGTTGGGCCTCCGGGGTTTAAATTTGAATCGGACGTTCCTCTTTGCTCATAGTTACTTACTAAGAAATAATTTTGAAAAATTTCGTTTAGGGCTCCACCCCATAGAACCTCAAGATTACCATGGATTCTAGGGGGTATAAATTTAACGTGGATGCTCCGTTTTGCTAACAGGTGCTCACCACGAAATGGTTTTGTAAATATAGTTTTTGTAGTTCTTTAGGGCTCCACCTCACCTGACTTCAAAATTAATCAAGGGCCAACGTGTTTTAAATTTTACATGGACGTTCCTTTTTGTTCATAGGTGATCAATAAGAAACAATTTTGCAAATTTCTTTTAGGGCTCCTCCCCACAAATTCTCAAATCTACTATAGATCCTACGGGTTGAAATTTAACGTAAAGGTTCCGGTTTGCTAATAGGTGTTCACTAAGAAACAGTTTTGCAAAAGTACTGTTTAATGTTCTTTAGGGCTCCGACCCACATGTCTTCAATATGACTGTAGAGCCTACGGGGTTGAAATTATTTGCTCATAACCTATTTGCCTCATAGGTTAGATAGAACCTATAGGTTAGGTTAAATAGAAAAGGTCTATTTAAGAAACCTTTTATTTAAGAAACCTTTTCTATTTAAGAAACCTTTTCTCTCTAAGAACAGGTTTTGCGAAATTCCTTCAGAGCTCCACTCACACTACTTCATTGTTCCAATGTCATTCTCAAGGAAGTAGATTTCGTTGCTCTTCAAAACGATTGTATTACCTATAAAATAAATTCAATCACGGGCGAAGCCGTGACGGGCAACAGCTAGTTTAAGTATATTTGTCAGCCTTAAATAAAACAAGCAAACGTTTGGATAAAAATTAAATCAGACTGATTTTCAAAATAACCAAATTAACAATTAACAGATTGCAAAGTTAACCCAGTTTAACACTACAAGACAGCTTGCTTTACATACATGTGCCAAACCAACTGAGAAACTATGAACACCTATCAACCTCATACATGCTTCATTCGAGATGCCCATGTTTGGAGGTTAACGCGTGTTTAATCGGAGCTGCGATGGGAACGGTTCACTTTGCCAATACGAGTTTCGCAAGAGCAGCCACAGCAGGTGATGTCTCGACCGAGGCTGTATTTACTCACCTAATGATACCGCCTTGCCCGGTACCGTTCTCTCTTACGCAACCAGCTCAGTTTGGGCGGTTTATACCAGATTACTGGATCATCTTCGAGTTGTATCTGGGTGGACTAAATGAGGTGGCATATCTTAATTTCATCCTGATTGAATATTGATTTTGTAAACACTTGATATCGCGCTCTTGATCCGGTCCGATTGATCTTATATGTAAAAATGTTACTTGCCAATGGGATTTTTTATGTCCAAAAATATCGAAAGCAGCGTCCGCACTGGCCGAACATTCGGGGCGAACTTGTTCGGCAACACAAAAATCACAAACATTTCAAACGAACAATTAACGGCCATATGATTTACATTCTAGTTATCAACGAACAAACCAAAGTTCGGAAAAACTTTGTTCTGCGAACATGTTCGGCCAGTGCGGACGCGGCTTAAGCAAAAAAGTTGTTGAACCTGATAAATAATGCTGACGTGAAGCACTACATGTAGTTTGTTGGATTTTTGATATATGAATATACAGTTATTATTTAGGTTGTCATCACTTGTGATTTTTTATATGAGGCTGGATGGCCACACCCACCATAATGTGGTCTCTAAAAGATTAATTGATCAGAAGAGGAATGAAGCAAAAATAAGTTGGATTTCATAATAACATCACAACAAAGTAAAATTGTGCATTGAAAAATACCAATTAATTTGGTTTACATTTGGTCTATTCTGAACTCCATCGTTCACCTAACTACCTTTTATACATACCTGTACTTAAATAAATAAAAAAAAACTTTACTAAGGTACATAATTTACCTAGGTACCTCGCTCGGTAGGTGCTTTTCCTGGAGGCTACGCTCGAGTCACTCACCACCAGGTTTACCTCGTTCGCAACACTCACTCGCCGTTACGCTCACCCGCCACGCCGTAGCTCGTTCGCTACGCTCCCTAGCTGTCATGCTCCCCTATATATAAGAAATTGTTCAAATACCTAAAATGGGAATTTTTTATTGAATTTGTTTCTTAGCAACAATTTAATAAACAATAAAAAAGATTTTTAGATTTGATGACAAAGAATTTTTTATCTTTCGTAAAAAAATATTTTTTTATGTTACTTTTGATACCTCCAAGGATATGTGTACAAGGTTTCATGATCAGTTGAGTAGTTTTAAACGTAACAAACATAGGCCTACGATATTCCCATTTATAGTATTAGTAGGGTAGTAGAGATTTACAAAGATAATACAGTTAATTGCATACTACTTGAATCATATAAGTTTTTATAAGTTGTATAATCTGAGCTCTTGAGTCTAGGCCTATATAAACTATTATATTGGATTTGAAAATTGCATTCCAACGAGGTCAATAAGTGGGATTCGGTACAAATGCAACTCCCAACTCATAACGGTACATGCATCAGGATTGAATATTGTGCGGTCATTAGAGTGGGTTGCATTGCATACACGAGGGATCATTGCATTACTCAGTCGCCTTGACACCGCGACCGTCTCTCGCTCCAATCCACTCCGATCCGCTGCGACTGGACTCATTAACACGACAGGCCGCGACAACTAGCGCATTATCTTAATAGGTTACAGGGCCTGCGCAACGCCCTGTTTATGAGCCTGCAGCGCAATAATTGCGAGCTGGATACAACGCTTTCACAAGCCATCGTTGATGGCGACGCTCCGATTAAATTAGGAGGAGTAGATAAGATGTGATAAGATGTGTGGATTGTGGAGTACACCGAATGACGAGAATTACCACTGTTTATGCATTTTTTAGAAAAGGCATTTTTGTTGTTTCTTTGCTTTTTTTAGACAATCATATTCGGAAGATACGGTACACAATCAAAATATATACATATTATAACGTCAATGAAGCAAATCAATGATCAAGTGTCTTGTTGGTCTAAGAAACGCGTCTTTGAGTTAGATCAATAGAAACTTGCATTTTGAGTTTCCTCGGAATACGGGTTCGATCAGTGGTAGGTATGCTTTGTAGTAGCCTGTTGCATCAGAAATCAGTATGGAGATGGGATGTTTACCTTAAACACCTTAGGCGTAGCCATAAATAAAAATAATTTAATAATGAGGAATTCAGCAAAACATTATCAACAAACAAGCACGAAAGTAATTACTTTGTTTCGTCACCGAGTTTAAAAATATCGGTGATTGAAACTGGAAACACAAGTCTTGCAAAAACTAAGAAATGAAGAAACACCAAAAGTCAATAAGGAAAGCTTATCAGGAGCCATTATTTCAGAGGGCACAATAATAACAGGTTTTAGCCACTAAGCTTTCACAACTAATAATCGTTTAAAGCTCTAACAGAAAGGTCTAACAGAAAATCTTCCTATAGGCCATTATTATCAAATCTATAGGCCAAGTTCCTTGGCACTATGCGCTATAAAATACAGCGCAGTAGTAATCTCAATCTTTCTTGAAACCTATTGGACCTTATAATCAATCTTTTAATGGATCACTCACTAAATGATTGAAGGAATAATTCGTAACAAAAGTAAACAATCTGAATCTATATTCACATACGCTAAAATGACCTCTTAAGGAGAGAAACAAGATATATGATTAAAATGGTTAAGCCACTAGTCCGCACTGGGCGAACATGTTCGCCGAACAGTGTTCTGCCAAGCATTTGTTTGTTTGTGTATATTTTTTCCAGTGTAAATCATATATGGTCGTTAATTGTTCGTTAGAAATATTTAAAGATTTTGGTGTTCGGCGAACTATTTCGCCACGAATGTTCGGCTAGCGCGGACTTGGCTTTAAAAATTAAAATCTGCAGTAAATAATACAAAATATAATTCAGTATATACTGTATGTCGAACTGTATATAGAATTCAGGTGCAGTATTTTAACCTAATGTCTCTTACATCAGATTTAACACACATATTGCTTGGTAAAAAATGTATAGTATTTTGTTTAAGGGGTTTAATTACAGGTAACCTGAAGAAGTTACACTCTATAGGTTATCTGTGCCTTTAAAAAGAATATACATATTTTCTGATATAATCTCAGTATCGATATAAACTCATAATATATATATATATATATATATATATATATATATATATATATATATATATATATATATATGAGATACTGCTTAGATATTCCTATATTAATTTCATAGCAAAACTTCATTTCAAAATATTTTGCAGTGTAAGAGGGACTGTACGAGGAACTACTCTCTATTTCTACTCGACATTCTCCGATGACACGGACGATCGTCATGGCGGCACGAGGCGCGACGCGGCATTTGAAGGGAAAGGCTGAAACCTGCAATTATCGACCCATCACGCTACTCACAGGTTTTTGCAATTGCATGAATACATTTCGTTGATCCGATATTCCGAGTCGTTTGTTCTAATATGGTAATACAGAGGACACGACTATGTGATATTGGAAATTTACATCCTAAAAGTACGTTAAGAATTTCTGGTTTTATGATATGATCGTTGATTTAAATATAAATATAATGTCAATGGAGCTGGTGTTACAATACATATGATGGGAAATTAATTATGAAAATTATTGTAGATCCAATTTGCTATTAAAGGTAACAAATTAGAATTTTTGATCAATTAACATTCTAACTTCAGTAATAAGTTTTTGTATCCGATAATGTAGTACAAGGAGTGTCTGTGGCGATGTATTTTACATCCAACTCGAAATCTAGAGGGTAGATTTTGCAAAAACTTTGCATTTGAGAGTGTTTTGGTAAAAAATAAGTTTAGAAACAACTTCAACGCGTGGAAAAACAATTTTTATGTACAAATAAGTTTAAAACCTGTATTTATTTTAACACTAGTCGTATGGGTTGCTAACATTGCAAAGAAATAAGAACGAAAGGGAAACAAAAATAAGATAATACTACTTTTAAGCATTCGTTTTGGAAAAGGTGTCATTTGTGAAAAGGTATATTTGGTGTAAACTTGAAAGCCTCATTATCACGATACTATAACAAAAGTGAATTAAAACCAACGAGCAAGGCTCGGTTAACCCGGTACTACGACATTATTAGAGTAATATGGCTAAATAAGATATTTAAAAAAAAAACTATTAGATTAATACATTTGTCATTCTGAATGAAATTATTAATTTTGCCTTATTGGAACTAACACCAAAGCTCCTGTTTCATTTTAAACTTATGTTAAGGGCTTGGTCTTCTTGTGTTTTTCAGTTTTAATCATACGAAAAATAAGCAAGAACTTTTTTTTTTCAACATTATCTTTAAAGATTGGTATAATATGTTGATTATATTTATATAAAAATGCATTAGTTAACTTGTTAGTACATTGTGTAAACCTACACAACCATAACAACAAGACTATGTTCCATAAATCCAACTGTTCCATAACATTTCTTTTGAGTCCATTGCCGATATCTACACAGAGGCGAAACAGTTTCAAACAATACCAAATCTATTACTTCTAACGTTTCATCATGCACGATCGACTGACACGCGAAGAAGTGAATTAAAACCAATCGAGGGTTGGGCAACCGAGGCTGACATTTGGTGGGAAACGGTGCAGCCAGATAATCGACACCTAAGTCTAGGATCACGATGTGCACAATCATAGGAGCAGAGCACGATAGACGGGCAGCCAAGGGCGACTTGCCCAACTGGCAGCTGACTATCGTTGGGTGAAAGATTCGACAGCCGTGAAAAGTTCATGTCACAATTACTGAGGGGTGAGATGGGGAGGCAACTCACTTGAGGTTGGAGGACATAGGATTCCCGGGATCTCGATACATACAACGAACGGCTGAGTTTTTGCACTGGTCGCATACAAGCAAACTCAAATCTATAAGCGTTTTCGTCAATTTTATTTGGTCATTGATGAAGGGTTTTTTCTAAAATGCGCGGTATTTTGAAATATTAAACAAAACTGACGATCCAAATTATTTAGACTCAAATAAAAACATTATTTCAATATCAAAACTGTACTTTCGGCGAAATGAGAGAAAAAAATCAAATACACTGAGCATAAACGCCTAATGAACAAAACTTCTGGGACTCTGGCAAGTTAGCTCTATGAGAAAACTATGAGAAAATAACACCAATAAGCTAGCAGGGAATATAGGTAGGCTAGTAAGTGTAAAAGTATGAAGGAAAGTTTAAATATTATAATATTGATATCAAATTGTAAATATGGTCTGTCTTTTCTTTTTTTTTTAAATGAAAACAACTAATTTAGGTTCTTATGATTGAACACACACAAAAATGAAGATGTTATCTCTGGGACACATTTTTCGCCATGAAAACATTAATTTACGGTAATTTTATTCAATACAACAAAGAAAGATTCAGAATCACGTGATGTAGAGCTATAGGCTAATTTGGAAAACAAGCCAGTGATCGACGGTCACGCTTGCAAAATCTGTGCCGAACTGCGTTATTACACACTTTCAGCCTCGTTAAATCACGATTTCTGGGAACTCGAGGGAAACCGAACATCTGGTGCAATGTTGAGAACGTTTCCTCTTCTCACATTACCAGTTGTTTCTGGAATTTCACCAAAGAATGGAAGAATAGTTTATTAAAACATAATCAGATTCGAATGACTGTTTGGTCTGTCTCTCTTATTAATTTGGTCGAATATTTACACCAATTATAATTATAGGGATGAAACTTTCGTATGAGCTTACAACTACACAAAGTGACGAACTGACGGGTTAAACAACTTAAAAGTTTTCCAACCCTTTTTTTAATCATGCTAACATTTATCTCAGATTGCGGAATAAAATATCTAAACTAGATTAGAAAAAATAATGTATTAGTAATTACTGAGTTTATCTCATAACCTCGCCAAGAGGTCATAGACACCTCTGCACGTGTCTTATAATGGCGCCTATTCTAGGTGACGAAACCCAAGGTTACTAGGCGACCAGACCACGATACGTATCTTGTGGGTTCGCCTTCATTAATTCAAAGGGAAGGAATGCTATCGATGCACATTCAAATTCTTTTTGGCCAATTAGGTGTTAAATGCATTTGGGTGTAATCTGAAGCAGAACAGGCGTGATAAAATTAGAATGACTTTTCTCTACCGGGCGTTTTGTTCGAAGTTGAATGGCTTATGAAAAAAATGAAACTGTGTAGTTCTGCCATTCTAAATAAATTTGTTTTAATTCGGTGTAACAGGTTAACATTTGAATACGATATTCTTTATCCAAATTTCTGGCAAAGGGGTAGAACATCATTTGGTAAGAGCAATTGCACAAGTTAAAAATTATCCTGCTAATGTACTCATGCCGAACCATATTAAAACTGCTCTTAAATTGTTAGTTATTACAGTATAATGTTATTCCTTGTCAATTTTATTATACAATTACATTAGTATTACCTATTTTTAATGACAGTATTTGGGACGTATTATTCATATTGTCCTTGATTTATGTAATTGACAGTTTGATGATCTTGAAATTCCTTAAAATTGGTCTTATGGGTAGAACTGGATCCGGTTGCCACTTTTCGTTTGACTAATAGTTAATTATGATTTTCCAGTTAAAGCAAAGCTCACTAGACCCATATACCACTTTAAATCACCACTTTAATGTCACTCTTGTCGTACTCTAGTCACTCTAATGTACTCTAGTCGTACAGCAAATTGGAGTGAAAGCAACTCCAAGAGTGTGCAATACGAGAATAACTTAAGTGTGGAATGTGCGTGATGCTTTTTCAAATTTGAATTACTTTCTAACCACTTTATAGTTATGACGGGAACATCAAATAATAACCCATAAGCTTCCGATTTTGTTTTATCTATTATTTAAAACCTTCAACAGATTTAACAGTTTTTATCTAGTATCGTGCTGACGAACCTCAGAATGTTAACCGAGCGGTTAATTAAATGATAAGGGCTGAAACCATTTCCTGACAAAACTTTCCTGCTCATAATGAATTCAGCGTTGAAAGAGATACATCCCATTGTAGCAGACTTTTGTACTCAGCAAATTCCAAATGGAGTTGAGTGTGCAGGGTAAAACTATTCGCCATGGGGATGACAATAGTAAATATACTAATCCTGATATATATATATAAAATTATACATTAGTTATTTGATAAATAAGAATTTGTTCATTTTCCTAAAAAATAACAAACGAAACATATTTTATGATTTTTTTATATAACCGCTGGAGAGGCTCCAAATGCACCCCCCCCCCTGTTTATATATCTCGCCGTGAATGTACTGCCGTATTAGGTTTTCCTTTTAGGAGAATGAGCTAAAACCTTTTAAAATTTGTTTTGCCTTTTTTTGGATAATCCTGGACGTTTCCCTCCGGCCGTGTGACTCACTCCCCTCGGACCTGGACGCTGCCCCCTTCGTCGCCCGGAGGACCCGCCGCGTCCCCCGGTTGCGTAATCCTTTGTGACGCAACCGAGGAAGCAGACGTGAGGTGTGAGGTGTCGGCATTGCCTCATCGCTTTCCTCGGCCTTGGGCCTCGGTGACCCTGGCCTTACGTGAGCGGGCGTCGCCCCCGGCCCCGGCCACCGCGCAGCCGGTCACCCGGTCAGTCGGCCTCCGCCCCAGTGGCCGCTCCCGGTCCCTGGGGATCGCGGGGAGTCGGAGCAAGTTTATGGTCTCATTGATAGAGGATTTTTAAGTTATTTGTTCTGTGGAGTAATGGAAACTTAGTCCTGATAAACATAGCTTGAAGCCACAGCTCAAAGAATTTGAAAGAAAGCCCTTTTACAATTTGAAGGCTTTCTGCCTTTGACTAAGGATACTTTTTGGAGGGGGATACCTTGTTCTGTCTTTATTAAGAACTAATGGCTTATAGGGGCAAAAGCCCCTAATCATAAAATTAAAATGTTATTGGCCACACGGGATTACCAGTAGGTCTACTTCACCACAAAAGATAATTTTTTTTTATCCAAAAGATTTAATTTTACCGATAATATTTTAAAAATATTGTTGGCACATACCATCCGCCTCCAAAGCACTTTTTCAGACACTGCCTCCGAACTGTCATGGGCCTAATTCAACCGTCTGTTTTACGTCCCTAACAGACCGTTGGCCCAATTCGACCTCACCCATTTCTCATTTCCTGGTTATGGACACGCAGATATTTTTCACTCGCGCCTGGGACCAAGACCTTTAATTTAAGACTCCTCCCATCTTCCAACAATTTGTAAAACAGTCACAAATTTACTTAACAAATTTTACTTAAAAATAATATACAGTATATAGAAGTGTGTTTGAAATCATTGGACAAAAACTTAACAATTTATTTAAAAACTTATCAACCACAACTATGGGTATATTAGCAATAGTGTTAATAATGCAGTAGTTGTCAAAAAATACTATTAGCTTACACTAATTCTAACAGATTTGTCAGACAGCTTTATCAGCTCCTGAAATTTTAATGAAATCGTAAAAATACTGTAGTAATAATCTGACCTCGTCAAACAGAGACTGTGTTATTTATAGGTAATACCTATTTATGTTGAAAAAAATACTCCCCATAATATTCCATAAATATTCTTTCATATTG
This sequence comes from Neoaliturus tenellus, assembly GCA_030545055.2. Taxonomy (NCBI): domain Eukaryota; kingdom Metazoa; phylum Arthropoda; class Insecta; order Hemiptera; family Cicadellidae; genus Neoaliturus; species Neoaliturus tenellus. The sequence continues at coordinate 108,165,998 of CM061533.1, forward strand.
TATTACAATGTTAAATGTAAACGAATCAATTTGATAACTTATGTTAAGTTTGTGAACACCGAAGTGTTGAAAAATATTAGCTGTGCACGTAGAGTTCCCAAAACCTTCCGTAATGTCATTTTCCATAAACTTCCAGGGCTTCAATGCTTGTAACATATTACTGAAGATAGAACGAAACAGTTGATAAATGTTGAATTCAAGAATGAATTGCATAATTAAATAGGAACCCAGAGAGGGATATGTAGAAGAATACTATAGCATATCCATGTCAAATAGTGTTATGCAAGTGTGACAAGATCTGACCTGACAGTGGCGGAACTAAGCACTGCCAGTTTCTTTGTGTCCAGGTAACTCTTCTGCCATTGTCTTCATGCTACTTGTTCTCAGAAGTAGTACTACTTTGTAACCAACAAACCCAATTCCTTGTCAGAGGAATCAACCGTTCAAATTAGTCTCCTTAACTGAGAGACGTAGGCCTATAACTAGAACATACTACGGTAATCTTCTTACTATACATTAAACAAGCATTGGTCATTTGATAAAAAATTGGATGAATTGTTTTCCTGAGTTGAAAATGAGTAGGCTACCTTACACAGTTTTTATTGTCGTTAAATATGTTATTATTATTTTACCGGACCAAAATCTGGATGTTATCTCTGATATCTAATCTCTCACAGTGCAATGTCGATCTTGTTGCTGTCGGCCATCATTGTAAACTTTGGAAGGTTACAGGTTCATAGGTTTTAAATTGCATTGTATAAAAGACTATATAGTATTTAAGTAATGTTGTTTCAAAACCCACTAAAATCTTTCTTAATTCATATTGGAAAATATAACAATTACCGGTATAGGTTGATCTTACATTTTTTACACTTTTTCTCAGTAATACTCATTTAGTTTTCATAAATAACAGTATAAACGGTCCATGAACATTTTCTTATATTTAAGGTCGATCTGCCGTAGGCCGTACTGACCAACGGCCTAATACAAAATCGCACCTGAGCCATAAATAAAAATTAGCTCAAACCACTGAATGGAAACAGTCTAGCATCGTTAAAATCGTTAAAACTAATATGCATAAAATAAATTTATATTTTATCAAAATATTAGTGGGACTTACAACATTCATGGCACCATTCTCAGGATTACTTACCTGCAAAAATACAAAAAATTAATCAAATACCTTGAAAATACATAGATACAACACTTATAAATACAGAACTATGCTATTCATGATGGTTTTATAACATTAGTATTCTCAATTAACATTTTAACGGGTAATATGTACAGTTCGTTGCACAAGACGTGAGACAGCCCGCCAGAATTTGTCCAACATATGGGCAGGTTGGCTCTATCTCGTGCAACATGACGTGGATTAATCATCATAATGTTTTACAGTAAAATAATTACTAGAATCTTAATTTCAAATTCAGACTGTTAACTGACCATGTGTAGGTAGCACAAATCCTCTGGCGAGCTGTCTCACCACGTCTCGTGCAAATAAACTGTAAGATACAGTAGTCCATTGTAGAGTTGTTAAACGTTTTAAAAGCTCGTTTTGATGGAAAATTATTATTATTATTATTATTTTTTTTTATTGAAAACAGTGTTATGCTCTGCACTTATTGGCAGTTTTGTATTTGTGTGTATGCATTTTTTAGAGTTGGTCAGAAACTTATTTTATACTTTTGTAACAAATACAGTAAAACGTTTAAAAATCAAACACCTTCATCAAAGACAGGTTTATGGTTTGGCTGTTAAGTCTGTTTACAGGTAAAAATTGAGGTTATGTTTATGTCACGACCGACCGGTCAGGTGTCTGACCATTGGGCCGACGACGACAATGACCCATAGACCTTGGGCGAATTCTGCTTCGGACCTGGCAACACTTTCACAACATCGCGGCTGCTGCGAGGAGCCTACTGACTTCAAGTTGAGCTGAAATAGAATCCGTTGTTCTTTTGTAGCAATTGTTTTTTGATAAGGTTTAGGATATGCGATTTTGAATCATAACAGCAGGGCTTGTAACAGGTTATTTTTAAATTTTTGGGGGGATTTTGGTTATTTTTTTGTCAATTAAGTTTTATTGATCGATTTTGATGAAGCTCGTAAAAACTAATTAAATGTTTAAAAAAGGAAAAAAAATGGAAAATTGTAAAAGGAGGATGGAGAGGACTTTGTTTATATTATTATTATTGCTTTAGTAGATTATCACTTACCTAGTTAAAAATCATACTACATAATTTTTTCGCCTACATATTTTTAATATTCCAATAAATCGTCGGTTTTTGGAATTCTTAGCGACATTTTGTGTTTATTCAATGTTATTTATTGGTATTTTTTCAACAATTTGGTTATTTTTTAACCTTAAGGATTGTTACAAGCAATGTAACAGAAATAAAAGTCTTTCCCTCATTTAGAATATTAAAAAAAAAAGTTAAACGCTGTCTGTTTCATTAAACGCCTCTATTTAAATTACGAAATAGAACGTTAAGGTGAAAATATAAACAAGTTGAACACTTGGGAAAGAAATAAATAATTTTATTTTGCAAGATTATGATCCCAGTATAATTTAAATTCTTTATAATAATATAAAACAGTTAAATAAATAATAGACATCATCAAATTTACCAAAATGTGCGATTATTTTTATTACTACCTACTGCAATATTTTATGTCCACTTTCTGGAATACAAATCCTTATGAACATTTTATTTTCCGTATATTTCTTCGTAGAAGTAAGAATTAAAATGAATTTTGTACGTTTTCGAGAAATACTTTCAGATATTACTACCAGAAGACCGTACTTATAAATGAAACCAGTTTTATCCCAGATTGAAATCTAAATTACCATTCCACTGCACCGGTATAAGTCACGCCACATAAGTTGACGAATGGCCAAAAACAGCTGGCTAGGGCGAGGGGAGGAGAGGGGGTACTTTTCCAAAAACATTGAGCTTACATTACATGCAAATTTTTATAGAACAACTGATTATCCGATCATTTTAACTGAATAGTAGTGAAAATTCATTCGTCAAGTTACGTGGCGGGGGTTATAGCAACTTTTATCCAACGACTCCCCAACCCAGGTAATTATAACTCCTACAATTTACCTCCTTTATCCTATAATTAGCCTCTCTTCAACTTCAATTTGCGTCTGGCCTCCCAGTGAAAAGGAAAGCGACTTGTAACAATTAGTCATGTCAGTCATTACGTCGAACGACAGAAATCTTTTGGAGAGGCAAGCTTTAGGTGGAGGTTTGGACAAGCTAATAAAAGAAATTAGCGAGCTTTCACTGTGCAGACGTTAAAAAAGCGCAGCCTAAAGGTCCAGACGCGGAGGGAATCCCGAAGGCCAGTTAGCATCATTGTGTAGAAAGTTCGTCTGTCAATATGCACTGTGAGCTTATGTAACGCAATTTTCGAGGGCTTTCTTCTTGCGACACTGGACGGAAGGCCGGCGGGGCCCGTCGTGACATTTTTTCATGGCCGATCTCGTTCTCTTGCATCACGACTGGAAACTTCCGAGAGGAAGTGCCTCGGACGGGGATGCTCGATTGATTAGCAATGCTCTTGCACTCCGGGATGCCTCTTTGTGGCAGGGATCATCGTGCGTGATGGATTTTGGAACATTCGTGGCGGACTATTGAAATAAAAGAATAGAGTGGGTCCCATTACTAGTACTTGTAAAATCAGTTTGATCGTTTCTCTATGTCAATGTGCAGTTTAGGGTGTCCGTCAGAGAGATAATACAAAATTTTTTTTTCGTCCTCTACCTCACAAGAAGAACTTGGATGCTAAAATAAAATCCGTATTAGGAACATCTCGATATTTTGAACTTTATTTGATGACATTTGACACTCCTTCAGAAGTTCCACACGAAAAAGAAAGTTAGACAGGAAGAAATCTACTTTAGTTTGTCACAAGATTAATAAGACGTAGAATCAGATTTTATCAGGAATCTGGTAATATTTATTAAACCCTGAGTTACAATCAAACGAGAATAGTACAGATGAGTGGCATTGAAGAAATTCTTTAAAATATTTTGTTCTAATTACTATTCTATGAATAATTAAAACAACTAACCCACAGATCGTCTAAAGATTATTGTAACATGTCAATGCCATCATAAACTGTTCCAAAAATTCTATAATGTCAAAATTGGAATGTAAAATTCAGACGTTTATTTTGCCTGATGAATTATGGCTCGTATTTCTTTCTTTGTGAAATAGATCAGGTATTTTTCAGAAATAACTTAGCTTTAAATCAAATGCAATTTTTGATTTCATAACAAACTGTCTCTGGACCCAAAGAGAGGAGGAAGGATGAACACCCATGAAAATCGTGCACAAAGACTATCCATCACCGAGTGTTGGGAAAATCTTGCGGAGATGTCAGGCGGAACCGAGCGGTAATGGCAAATGAGAGCATTGAACGACGGAGCTTATGAAATGTTATACAGAGATTGTCAGCTGTCAGTTTTAATTTAACAATGGCACATGATTGAAATGGTTTATTGAAATATCCATGATATAGAAGTAATAAACACATACTAACAGTAATCGACTAGTTTTGATCACAGCTGACTATTACGAAAACAATGTTTATCGCAAGGGTATGATGAAAACAATATGTCTATCGCAAGGACATGAGGGAAAAATATAAAGAAATTTTAAAGAACTTAAAAAATTAAGTTTACACGAAAAATAACTAATATTCTACTCAATAATATATATTTGCTTATAAAACATTATCTCATTAAACCCAGAGAATGTGTGGGACCTTAACAAAAGAGACATAACTCTCAGTGCAAGTCGTGTTCGGACTAACAAGCAAAAACACCATAACACTATTTTATTGTGCTTAGCATTCATTGCAGCCAGTAAATCATCATTGATGTGTGCGTGTTTTTGCGTGTAGGTGTGTAGGTGTGTGGCTGAGTGCAGCTGACGGCATGTAGGTCACTTTCTAATGCATCGGACGTCTCACCAGAACATGCCAGACACCGATCCCTCCCACAAAAACTTCTTGTCCTTACAATCTTCTGTGCTAATCACTCACTTGTCTTTCCACTTCCGCTGTTACGTCTACTCATTTTTCTCATGACTCAATCAGTCGTTTTCTAGTGATAATGTACGCCTAAAGAAGTGTCACTGATTATTGTATGTTAAAACCAAATGACCATTTGTCAATGCTATTTGTATAGTTTTATGACAAATAAACGTTCTTGATTCTTGATTCTTGATTCTTGTCAAAGTAGAAAATTTAAGGAACCTGTCAAACTTTTGACCTTCTAGAAAAAACAAATTAAGTAGGCCTAGTTTGATTTCTGGATTCAAAGTGCTAAAACAGAGTCTTTTTTGGTCCAGTCCTGAAAATGACAATTGATACAAAATCCATATAAATTGGAAACCATATTTCATCCGACGATGAAAATAATAACATCTGTCTTGAACTTTCTTTCTTTCCTATTGCGTCTCCTCAAATCGATGCTATCGAATCGGCTAGTTAAAGTATATTTGGGGCGCAAGGAAAGTCTTTTTTAGCAACTAAAGGATGGCCTGCCACAGGGTGCTTGCCCCACTGTTGTTTAATGTGTATAGTGCCGACATGCATGACACTCGCTCCTTAAAACAAATTATTAGAGTAATGTGTAAAAAAACATCCAAGGACCCACTGTAAACCATTATTCCAACATCCAAATATACTGCCATTGCCATCTTTATTCATTTTCAAAAGTCTCATGAATATTTTCAATAATAACATAAATATTGAAAATATAAATAATGATCATGAATTTAATACTAGACATAAATATATTAATTTCCATTTCCCGGCTCATAATACAAGTCTCTTCGAAAATTCTCCTTTTTACATGAGTATAAAACTTTTTAATTCTTTACCAAACGAAATTAAAAATATTATTGATGAAAAGAAGATAAAAAAAGAAATCGGAAATTTTCTTCAAAGGGAATGTTTTTATTCATTAAATGAATTCTTAACTTATAAAAATAACCAAAAAAATTAAGAAAATATATCATTCATATTTTTTGTATTAAACAAAAAATGAAATGTTAAAATTAAAAAAAGATTTTTGTCGTTTCATTGTTTTGAGGCCATGATTTAAAAAAAAAATTAGCATTTGAACTAAAATTTGAAAAAGAAAATGATTGTATTTATAAACATTGCTCTATGACTAAATGTTGTGTATGCAATAAAGAATTTGTATTATTATTATTAAAGTTTGCCTTGCTCTGGCTTATCAGCACAAGGAATTCCGACGTGCTGAGGAAGGACTAACAAACGACCTCAAGACCGTCGTCGAATACTTTAAAGCCTGGAAGCTAAATCCAAACCCAACTAAAACTGAGGTCTCTTGTTTCTACTTGAACAATAGACTGGCCTACCAAAAACTTATAATCGGTGAGCTAAAGCACAATGGCCATCCATAGTACCCGGGAGTCACTTTCGATCGGTGTCTCGCTTTCAAAAGCCACCTACAAAAGACAGCAGCCAAGGTGAGAACTAGGCTAGGACTAACTTTGTCCATCACATTGCTGGCTCCAGATGGGGAGCTAACGCACAAGTTCTACGAACCACGAAGGAATATTGTCCCTGGTTTATTCAACTGCTGAGTACTGTGCTCCCGTGTAGTTGAACAGTGTGTATGTCAGAGAGACCAACGACCAGCTAAGCAGGACTATGAGGGCCATTAGTGGTACACTCATGGCAACCCCTGTACCCTGACTCTCGGTGCTGTGTAATATCGCTCCACCTGAAATAAGATGAAGGGAGGCACTTACTAGGGAGTAGGCCTAAAATAATATAGTATCTACTCCAACAGCAACCCATCCATGATTAGGCTTAGGCTACCAACCTCAGGTGATGGACCGATTGAGGTCCCGAAATCCACCACTACGGACAGCGTCCTAGTTGATGGACACAAACTTTTCCAACCACACCGACTGGACTTCCTCCTGGTACTCTTTCCAAGGTTGGAGTCACTTTTTAATTGCTGACCCAACCTTAGCAGGATGTGGTATGGATCTTCCTCGTAAGCAGTGGACTGTTCTCAATCGTTTCCGCACTGGAGTGGGAAGATGTAATTATTGGAAATACAAATGGGTAATGACAGAAGACCAATCATGCGACTGTAGAGTAAAGGTCCAGACTAAGACTCACAAAGTCACTGAAGGGTTGACTATGGTCTGCATTGTGGAAGTGAAGCTGGGCTGCAATGGTTTAGCACCCTGGATATAGCTTTATAAAGAGATATCATAAATTTTTGTTTCAGTTTAATTTGAAATGTTTTGACTATATAAAAAATATAATATATATACCCTCTTCTCATTATAAAAAAATCACGTTGGCTAATAAAGATAGGGTTGTTAAAATGTTTTGATACTTTTTATCTAGTTTCAGTTAAACTAAACTCATCACATTTTTTGGTCCGCATATATAACAATTGTTCCCTAATCCCTGGATAACGAAATGGAGTGTTTTAGGGTCAAGTGCATGACTTCACTAGCTAGCATATATTCTACAAGAAACTTTAAAATATAATCCTCTGAATATTTATCAAAACATAGCCAAAACAATCTCTTCAAGCGTCATAGATAAAGATGACTTATGAACGTGTATCCCTCAAGGGTCCATGCAAGGCCCTTTTTTTCTGCAATTGACTACTCTTAGGAATTTTCCCTTCAACTGCTTTTGGTTAACCTAGTGTTTCCAAACAAATTCCAGCCCTAAATAATTTGCCCTATACTCATTAAAATACTGAATACTATACATAAAAGGCTGATAAAAAACTGTAAAGTTTATTTCACAAAGAACAAGATTTTTGATATTAATGAACCCTCACTATAATATATTGTTTTGTTAAGTAAATATTTTAGCAAAAACCCAAATTATGCTACAGTGCTTGCATAACCATAAACAAAATTATTTTTCTGATATCCGAGATTGGTAGGTATACCTGATTTACGACACTTTTGTTTATGTTAGGTTAAATACTTTAAAGCCATTATTCTGTAGATCGCAAAACGTATGGAAGGAGTTCTTTGTTCAAGTATAGCGTTCCCTTCTCACGGCTTACATGATTCATATTATAAAAGCTTGTCGGAATAATTGACCGGTTACAGGGGAAGTAAAAACGAAGGTGGAAACAAAGGATTTGCCACGGATATAAACGGAATGGTTATGGCCCTATTGCAGGTGTTGTGCGCAGTCATCTTCGCATGACATGGTGCGGAGTTATAGTAAGGTGAAGTGTTTTTAAATCAGTTTTCTACCAGCACCCATCTTCTGTCAGCACGGAAGGTGGGATTGCAAAATGTTTAATAGTTAAAATAATTGGTGGTAAACCGTAGATTGCAATGTGTTCTCGTACGACGGAGGTAATATCTCCATGACTGGGTTGTGTTCAGAGCGTTTGTTGACAATTAGTGTGGCCTTTCACCGGTATTTCAAAACTGCTGACACACCCACACCGGCTCTCTCTGTGACAAGGCTCGCCGCGCCGACCGACGGTGTGCACGTAAATGAGTTGTGAAAAATGCTCCCTGCTCCAAGGGTTGCTGACTAACTCTTGCCTGAGATGCAACTTTAGGTATTATATAACGGGGATGTTTATGTTTAGACCTATCGATTGTTTATGTAAGACCGAACAACATTGATATTAATGTGAATAACATTTCTTCACCATGTTCTAATAGGTAACTCAGAGATGAGTCTGTAAGATTGGCATCGACAATTTGAAATCTATATATCCCATGACATTTAAAACTAGAGTAATTAATGCCCGAAATCGAGCAATAAAATTTGGACGATACCACATGTCATTTCTCGAAATGTTAGGGCTATGTTTAGTTCTAAATCGACTACACCCCTTCAATGCAATATTGCGACTGTCAGCTATCACACAAAACTGCTCTTATATACAGCTGATTAACAGATGTTTATATTTTCAACCCAATTCCAATGCTATTTTAATAAAACTTTTGATTAATTAAAAGTTTAACTAATTCCTTTTCAATTTTTTTCTTTCAATAGCATAATTTAATTTAAATCTGAATTTGAAGATTATGTAGACAATCTTTGTTAACATTTATAATCCACCAAATACGGATTTACTATTGTTTGAATTCACAAGCAATTAGGCCTACTTTGTGAAGATTTATTTTAAGTAAATTATACTGTTATATTCGATTGTCAAAACCGTTCAGCTTGGCATTCTATCTTTACAAATGGAACAGTTCTAACGTCAGAATGGCAACAATCACTATGGCAGTGGTGCCAACCGATGGCAATCAGCTGATTGACATGGAGGCGGCGCGGCGCGGCGCGGCGGGTGGCACAGTTGGCTACAATGGTGGTTCCATGTCGGTGACGTAATATGTCTGGCATTGTCTGGCCACCATTGCCGCTGTTACGCGCCTGGCGTGGTCACACCTTGTTGACGAGATATAGTCATTATATGTGAACACATCTGGAAACACACCAGGCAGAAGAGGAGGGGAGCGGTGGGAGGGGAAAACAACGAAAATTCTAACATTTCGGCGAAAACTATACTGTCTCCATGTACTACAGATAAGAAGTAGAAAATCCTTCATTAATAAACATACAATTAAAGGTAATAGCATTTTGATGTCATGTTTTGAACGAGACGCGTTTCAACCTATTGAATAAAATGCTTGATACCATAACCATGTATATGACATTACTATAAGGTAAAAAATAACTGTATTACAATTTTAATTCATTAAAAACTACACAACGTTTTATTGTTAAAGGCTTTCTAAGTTACCGAAAATGGGACCATATTTGTTTTACATTTGGTGAGTAAAATGACATAGCTTTTTATTTAACAAGCTTGACAATGCTACTACAGTATAAACTACTTAAAATTGTCCCTATTTATGTATAAATTTTGTAAAAAAAAATTAATTTTATTTTAAATTTTATGTATATGATTGGTTTTGCTTTAACGTACAATATCTTAAGATGATACAAACTACTCATAGAGTCCCTACGGTAAATGTGTACAAAATTAACTACAAGCTTATTTGGCAAACTGGGTCGAACCCATGTTATCCTTGACGCATTTCTTATGTGAATAAGGTACCCACTATATTAGCTACTAACCTTTTGTTGTTCGATTTTTACGTTAAACGTCTACGTAGGTTTCCACAGTTTTAAAACAAATCGCAACGCTTAGCTTTTGCCACAGCTCTTCATTTTTTATAAACATTTGATCAGTGTACTATAGTATAAATTTTATATCCCAGGTGTCCCAGGCTATGAGGCTGGTGGGTTGATCACCTGGGAAGCCTCGTCCACGACAAACACCAGAAATGCTAAAAATAGACGTGAAAGTCCACCAGAGACGACAGCTGATGATGAGTGAGCTACAAACACTGGCACGGTCCGGACTCCGGACAACACGTACGCCCCGGGCGGTGTATAGTAGAGGATAATCTACGTGTCAGAGGTCAGGAGGCTGCTTGGGGGGCATTAAAAATCATGCGGGAATAAAGTTATTGATTTTTGATAGTTCATGGTAAAACGTGACTGTTTACCCCACAAATTTATTTATTTGTTTATAACTTCAGCTGTGGGTGTAGAACATTAGGAACCTCCTGCCCCACCACGGGGCCCTGTGCCTGGGCGGTGTTATGACACGGTGTGGAGAGTGCACTGATGTGACCACGAGCACATAATATAACACATGCTATGGGCTCGCTGGTTGTGCCTGGCAACCAGTGCAACAAGATGGAATTTTCCGCCTTCATTGGGCACGCCGAAAAATTTTAAAGAAATACATATTCTTTGAGTGATCTTTATTAAAAGCTTTGTTAAACTTTATCCTGTTTTAGATGATTTAAAAATGAATAATAACTCAGGTGAGATGAAAAAGTTATCATACAATAGAATTAGAATCAACCATTCCTAACCAGAAGGAATAAATCAATAATTTATATTTAAAAGTGCCATAATGCAACATTTTAAAGAAAAAATAATTGTTAGTTGCGTAATAATCAATGAAGCATTTTGAGCTGCTTAGTTTAGTTTAACATAGTTATATGACACATTTGACTCATCTAAATACGTTAACAATCCGTCAAAATAACCCAAATTTAATTATATTCCTCCATGGGGCAGGTAGCTGGAGTCTTGGAAAATCTTGAAAGATCACGAGATAACAAATGATGGTCAAACGTTTTTTATTATAAGCCTTTTATAAATATCGAAGTTATTAAATTAACAAGCTCGGTGTTTGGTCTCAATCCAAACAGTTATCAAATTCGTCAGGCGTAGATATATACAAAATAAAATACTGTCATTCAATTATTTATCTAAAAATTAATGTGTAACTGGCGGAGGTCATAACAATAGTCTCGCTAACCATCATTACTATATTAAGTTTACTGTTTACTGTTAATCCTATTTAAGTGGATTAAAATGATAGTATCTGTATCCTAATCTGGTACTAATGGGATACAAATACAGCCACTGATTTATCTTTGATGGTCCAAAGCGCCTTGAACCCTCTGAAAGAAGCACAAGGAACAAATGACGACTGCATGACTCACTACTTGGGTCACACTCCTCATTTGGGAATGGACTCCGATCGATTCCAAAAACCTCCCATCAAAAGAAATAACCTTAGAAAATATATTATTGCAATAAATGCTTTAAGATTTAATCGTAACTGTATTTTATAACAGCAGGCTTAGTAGCAAATACATGAATGATACTTTGATATTTCCCTTTTAATAAACAAATTGGTTAAAACCCTCTGTGGTTCCCGCCTGTAAAGGAAGATTTGCTCAGGTTTCGTTAGTTGTTATATTGGTCTTAGCTTTAAAAATTGTTACCCATCAATTCCGCAGTTCATAGCTAAGAACTACATATTCGCTTCTTAAGTAACATTTCACAACTCGTGACATTTTTATAAGCCTCCATATAAACGAAAGTGTTGGTGACAACAATAAGAAGATTGATTGAAACTTATTTATCACCAATGGTCAAGGGAGTAAGACATATGACCTATATAGGTATATTTTTACCTAAGTATTAATGATAATTAAAAATTCTAATTTAGATTGCCCGAAAACTATAGAATACTTTTATTTTTAATGTAAGCCCCTTTAAAAGGACGTAGGATGCATCTTACGTTTAAAATTTTCGATTGTGGTTACAATAGGCCTAAATAAAAAACTTACAATTCACTGTTTGGCCCATATCTTTTGTGTTGTTGCCAAAACGACTTACCGAGAGGTCCCTGTGGGGGCCAAGTTATATAACGCAGCTATGGTTATGTTGTGTTATGGTACGTGACGGAAGAAAGCGTCAGCAGTGTGTCGGCGCCGGGGTTGGTATCGGTGTCGATACTGTTGCTGTTGCACAATGATCGATGTGTGCAGTGTGCCAAACTGTATTGACATGGGTTCCGCCCACTGGCTGTGAACTGGTGCACAAGTTGTAAAGTCTATCTGGGCGGTCACTTTAAGCATAACAGTGGGCATTTGTTACTGATAAAACTGCTATGCTAAAACACTTTTGTACAAGACTGTCCAAAGACTTTAAGAACAATTTGAAAACACTTTGAGGAATCTTAGGATTTTTCTAAGAAGACCAATTTGAGAAGTGAAACATTTTCTAGGAAGAGGTGATATAACGGTTTTTTCACACATGTAATCAATATGTTGTAGTATAGAACTCATACTACTAAATCTAGTTTACTAACCACTACAAAAACTACTCTTTTACGCATTTGTTTTGTGAATAAAGCTCCTCCTTTATTTCTGGACAAATTTTAACTTTTGAGGTGTAAAAGATTTATCTCAGTTTGTAGTTTTTCAATAAGTTTTTAGATTTTTCGCATTCGTTTGCATGGGTACGTTGATTTTGGATATTTGAAAACATATGGCGAACATGAAGGCCTATTGGATAAATTAAGCTTTTAAAGAAAACTAGTCATAATACTGAAGAAGAAATTTACAAAAACCTATAAATAACACTAAGTAAAATTAAACCAGGTGTCTCAAAGTAAAACAAAATCCATTATAATCGAGGGATGTGTAAGACAGAATAGAATAATCTTCGTTTCTATAGGAACACATCTTTGTATAGTTTCATCATGAACCTAATGCCAAATGCAGCGCATGGCGTCGCATAGGTATCCTAGCTTACTACAAATAAATATCAAAGAGACAATTAATTGAATTAATAAAAACTAACTTAATTGTGATAACAGTGATTCTATCCTACATTCATACTTTATACATATTATTGCTCATATTTTCTGACCTACTTTTAGAATTAGATCATGTTTTATGTCAGCAAATATGGTGTGTGCAGTTTATTCGTTGGCTGCACCCCAGTAAGGAGACCACAATAGGACGACTTTGTGACTCAGACGATAACTTCATCCCACGAGAAAAACAGAGGTCAACCCATCTGGGATTAGGGTCAGGGGAGCAATAATATCTGTGACAGTAGTTGAGGTGACTTTGCCAATCTATTATTTACATTAATTTTAAAATCTACTGTGGGTGTTCCTAAAGTTTTAGAATTTTCGTAATACTCAGACCTTTTTGAATAATGAAAATATCCAGATTTACTTGCTAACACTACATTTTCTAGCATAAAACATGATCTAATTCTAAAAGTAGGTCTGAAAATATCATCAATAATATGTATTAAGTATGAATTTATGACAGAATCAAAAAAGCATGTGATAACAACTAATTGCTTCTTTAATATTAATTTATTGGATGTATTAAAAAATCAACTAATCTAAATTAAATTCTTTTAGGGGTATCTTTGCAGCGCAATAGGCTGCATTAACCAGGGATTAGATTCTTGATGAAACTACAAAGATGTGCTCCTACAGAAATGATGATTGTTCTATTGTGTCGTACACATACCTCGATTGTGACGTCTTTTGTCTTACTAAGCAATTTAAAAACTGGTTAGATTTAGAAGTTGAAACAAGAGTATAAACAAGAGTGAGGGAGATGGGAGATGGGAAGAAGCACGGAATGTTATGACCTTAGATATGGAGCGGGGCTTGCCTCAGTGTCGTGAGATATACAGGCACGACCTGGCCCGTCGCAGCCCGACCCAGCACGATATGTTTCTGTTACTGTACAATGTATGACGTAGAAAAGTTTAAAAGTTATTTTTTCATTTAGAACTTCAAGAGATGAATATTTCTGTATGTCAACTAAAACTTAATAACACGCTTGTTGAATAAACTACTGCAATGACGTCAATAAAACAAAGTGTGACCGATTCAGTTTTCTTCGGTTTATAATGTAAAAGTCTATTTCAATTTATGAGTAAAATGATAAAAATATCCCCGTTGCAGCAGACCTGCGTACTCAGCGAATTTCCCAAGGAATTTGATATTTTGTATTTTCCCCAAATAAACACCATAGGAATGATTACCCAGGTTTACTGCCATGGGATATTGTTAACAATTTTTATTTGTTAGAAAATGTAATGGTTATAGGTATAGGTAAAAACAAAATTGTATCAATATTCGGTACTTTTTTATTGTAGTTTGGCCGCCATATGGGCATCGTAAGCAAATATTAGTTAAGCCCTACCAAAAGACCTCACATACCAAATTTTACCAAATTATGTCAATAAATAAGCGAGATACATAGTTTTGTTGATTTCCCAAAAGATTAACAGGGGAAATACATTTTTGGCTATTCTCCGTAGCCTGTTAAGCCAAGTTAAAAACTCAAAATACTATAATGTGTGTGTTTTTTTTAAAGCTCGTTAAAATAATTTTAGTTGAAGTTTTGATTTTTGAAAATTGAGGTCCAAACATGCCAAAACCTATTTTTGATTCCTTTGAAACCCCATAAAACAATGTTCCGAAATCCTGATCATGCTGGTTCGCGAACTCATGAAAATAGACCTTGTCTTATACCTTCATACCAAATTTCATAAAAATCGGAGGTCCCTTTCAAAAGTTACATATATACATATATGAAAGTGAACCAATGGTGTTTTGGCTTCTGGGGACCTCAAAGTGATCCAAATTATAGAATAGGAGCGAAAGAGTGAAATTTCACTTCTGCGTCATTTTAACCTTCCCACCATTTTCTATCCTCTCTTTACTTTAAATAAACTACTTAATCCTTAATATTAAGGTAATTTAATAGAACGTATTATCAAACCGTGTTCGCAAGCATTTTGTCCGTTGCTATAAAAGAACTGAGCTTGTCAATCTACATCTTCTTAATGCAATAAGGGTTTCGTTTGTTACATCACTTTTTCTTTCGACCTACTGAACCGATTTTTAAGATTGAGGTGTCATTTAAAGCCTATACTCTAGCACGTGTGCGATTTGTGATTAAAAAGGTAATTTCGTTTCAGGTTTGGCCCCCTAGCCCCTGATTTATTTTTAGAGGGCGTTTTAAAATGTTGTCCCACTTTCACTACAAGATTTTAAATTATAAATTGTAACTTAATAACAGCTCATTATGTTCAGATGCATTTTTATGTAAGATTGTAAAAAAATAAATGGATCGTCTGTCGCTGCATAATAAACATAAATACTGTTTGTAAAGTCATATAATTCCTCCAAATCGTACTGTAGGTGAGTTTCTCACGCAGAAAAAGAAAAATGTTATATAATGCGCAATTTGTGCACATACCCCCATAGTATTTTAATAAAGTACTAGTAGTTAACTAGAGTTCAAGCTTCAACAAACTTTCTCCTAGACCAGGTTGAACTAGCAACCGTAAAAACTATAATTTATGATAACAAGTACCCTATAATAGTTTGTAATTGTTATTAGGTTTGCAATGATTTATCCTGCAATTTAAATAATAAAAAAATGGAATCAAGCACAACGAAATATGTTAACATTTCAATCGCTTCAAAGTCAAGACGCCATTGAAAAAACGGTTATACGTCACAATCAAACGTATTTAAAGAAAATGACCCCTTTCAACTTTCATTACCGACATATCAATAACTCTTATCGTAGCGTTTAATCCCACTCGTTTGCGCAACATAAGCCGTGCCCTGGTGCTTTTATTGCGCAACCCAGACAGATCTCGTCAAATCAATCTGCCACTTTCATATGTCACCCGCGACTTTTGTCCGGACTCTTGAGTTTCTCCACGCCCTGTATATGGCGCTGCGGTCGGCGATAGACACTCGGCATCCGCCATGTGGACGGGTTTGTCAACAAGAGTTTCAGATAATAACCACAAGGTCATGAACCGGAGCAGTCGCTTCCTGGTCAGTCCAAGAGATTGGTATTATTGGGGGAATTGTTATAACTTTGTATTAAGTTTGCACATTCCTAATTTGTCGCTTCTCCTATAGAAGGAGATGGAATCATTTTCCATTTGCTACTCGCTAATACAGCAAGGGAATACCAGATGGCAAAGTTATTACTCGAATTTGTTTGACTCGGTGACAGTTAACTCTTGGAAAGGCAAGGCATTTGGTAAGTCATTACCAATGCGGGAAAAATAACACCATCTTCGATAAAGTACTATGTATAAATATACCTTTAAAGACAATGACTGTCTTAGCCAACTTCCAAATGAAAGAAAGTAAAATTTTAATCTGGTTTTTCGGTAAAGCGTACCTCAGTAAATTTGATAGGAAAACTTTGAAAGTTAAATTACTGATCTTCACAAAACTAAATCCAAGGCAATTAGCAATTGCAGCCCAGCCTCTGTTAGGATCAGAACTAGCCTACCCTTTAATGTACTCACTCAGCGGAGGGTACTAGGATATCCATATTTCCAAATTCTAATCATCAGCCAAATTGTCATTATCACTTGCACTTCCTCAGTATTTATTCCCCTTACGGAAATGTTTTAATAACGTTTCAGTTAGGCTGACTATCAAAAATCTAGCCTGGCATTAAAAGTGTCCACGACGAAGTCAAGTGTGTGGCTAGAAAAGTTTGTATCTCTCAGCTAGGTAATTTTTCTCAGATACTGTCATGACCTCAATCGGCGGATCTAACTGAAGCCGGGATTCTTCACCTTAAATCTTTAGTTTAGTTTAAAAGTAATATGCACAGTAATTTTTCAACCTAATTAGAGTATTAATGTCTTGATTTGTGGAATTGAGCTCCACTAAAATATATTTCAAATTCGCTGTAACAATTTCCATATGCCTTAATCTAAGTTTTTAGGTTTTTATTTTTGTGTCAGCCAAAGACATATCAAGACTTTAACCGTCGTTAGTATTTTTACATAAATTGATACTTTTACATAAAATTTAAAAAAAATTTAAACATGTATTAAATTATAACATGCTAACAATTTACAATTAACTTTATTAATGAAATAGGCTACACCAGAAAGTTATTTAAAGACTGAAAATTTCTAAGAAATCAATACATAGCCGTCTTTAGGTCAAGTAAAGGTCGTGATTTGGGTACGTAGTCGCTGTAGTGGTAAGGGTACTGGCCGGGACGTCGAAAATTGGGAAATATGTTGTCGCTCTCATGGTAAAGGTCCAAGCTGGGAGTCGAAGATTGGTACATAGTCGCTCTGGATGGTAATGGTCGTGGAAGTTACTGGAGATTTAGAAATAGCCGCTCTGGTGATAAAGGACTTGGAATTCACTAAAGATTTAGATAGCCGCTCTTAAGGTAAACGTCCTGGAAGTCACTGGAAATTAAGGAAAATAGCCGCTCTCACGTTGAAGACCCTTGAAGTCACTATAGATTTGTTTGATTTTGAGATAATTTAGGGTGCAGTTGTCCTGTTATTTTTACGTCGAATTTCTTTTTAAATTTATCTTGTTTAACAAAACATCCAAATTTTGTAATTTAGTTGGCGACACGGCATTTTGATTTTCATATTGCTTCTAACGTAGACAATTTGAATGAAACTGTAAATTTGTAACTCACTGATAATTTTGAGGGAATGAAATGTTTAGATCGTTACTAGGGTTACAAAAATTAACAATCGATTAGCTAGAAACCCATAAGAATATTCTAAATTTCTCTTTACACTATTTACATCGTATAAATAAACGGTTAGTTTGAAACATGGAAACATTGAAATGAATACAACGTTTACTACTTGTGGGAAAATGTTAAAGTGCAAACGTCTTTGGCATAATTCAAAACTGTATTGAACCTAAGCAGGAAAAGTATGTTATGTTCAGTCCAGCTTGAAATATTTATGACATTGCCATCGTTAGTGGTACAACCATTGGTTGTGATGACGTCAGGACGCCACCACGGCAGGCACAAAATAGTGTCCATACCTATTGAATACTATGGGATTTGTAAATATTCAAAGTAATCTCCCAACTACTTTCATTTTCACATTCAGTACCTTCAAATACTTTACATTTCGAAATAATATGTTGTTATTAAAACTTGAGTGGGAGATCGTCTATGCCCAGTTTTGCTTACGTCGCCACTCCTTACAGTTTTGCTTGTCGTTGACACCTTGTATAAGACTAATTCCTATTTTCCTCATTTGTAATTCACCAACTCGTTAAGTGTATTTATTGTATTGCCAAGACACCGACTTGTTCTCTAGAGACCTAGATGTCAACGTCATGCAATCCAATTTAAAAACGAATTCAATGTTCACTATAAACCCAATGTTTACAAGTTGTATTGGTATACAATAGGCCCATATTAAAGTATCCTGTAAAGAAAATCCGAGAATTAGATCAAGGATCTCGCCCACACTGTCATTTATTTGCTCTATCTTCTGAGGTAACCGCAGTCCTAACCCCGCAGATCTCTAGTCTGGCGACACAGTGTCCACCTCTGGACCGGAACATTGGATCAGTTACCAGATTCTCCGACAAAAGATGTAATCTTTGTTTATATGGCCGCTGCATTGCCTTACTACTTCCGCTGCCCAGACGGGACTTCCGTCTCTCATGTGTACGAGCGTTGTGTAAGCCTGCATTGACCGAGTCGTGATGGGGGCGTTAAGTGCATTGATGAAAGAGAAGAAGTATAATAACGGTGTGACAGAATAGTTTGTCTGATTGGCAGTCGCTATTCGTTCTTGTAGGCGTATTTATCAGTTCATTATAACAAATATAAATTAATCTTGCATGCTATGTTGATTTATGATTTAATAACACATAATATAATTTTTGGTCGGTTTTATACCTTTCAGTTAAGCCTATTCTTTCCTTGAAAACTATTTATATAAATAAAACCTTAAGAGTGCGGAACACTTTATTATGTCCTCAGAACTAATAAGATTTTCAATCCAAGAACTAAACAATAATATTATTTGTTATAGTTAATTGTTTTAACTAATCATCATATTTTGTTTATATGTTTAGTTAAGAATATAAAATATTGTTATACAAGGATTATAAACTTTCTTAAATAATCTTGGTTGATTCCAATTACCAATTCCAAAAAAATTTGAAGATAAATCTAAAAAAAAATGTTAAATTTAATACGAACTCACTAAGGCAATTTCAATCGTAAATGCTTATTTACCCCTAGATTTTTAGGGTGCACTAGATATTAAATATTTTTGTGATTAAAATAATTTGTTTATCTATGGCTCACAGTGCCAAGAGTTTTATTCCCTACTTTAAAATTCATCGAATTCATTGACAATTTAAAATATAATACAATACACAATTATTAATTTGACTTAAAATAATTAATGT
Organism: Neoaliturus tenellus; assembly: GCA_030545055.2. NCBI lineage: Eukaryota > Metazoa > Arthropoda > Insecta > Hemiptera > Cicadellidae > Neoaliturus > Neoaliturus tenellus. Next base: position 108,185,658 of record CM061533.1, read on the forward strand.
GTTTATTACAAGCTGCCACAGTTACTTTGGATCAGCATGAATGTATGACGACTATTTCTATTTTTAACACATGATTCGGCATTGAAGGAGATGCTATACCCGCATTTGACTAGATTGTGTGGGAGGACCGGTTCTCGCTTATGGGTCACTGACATTTGTGTTAACAAATAAATGACGAGATCTATCCGATATAAAGAGGAATATTTATAAGCATAACATCTTTAAACTTTGAATATGTTAATTCTAATGTTGATGCATATGTAAATGCTGAAATATCCATGCATATCGAGTAGTTGTGAAAAGAATCAGAGTTGCATAAGCCAAAACTGTTGATAAAAGCTATAAATGTGGCAGTAAAGCTATATTTAGCGTATTATTTATTAGTGTGTGTTTGTGTGTCAAGGTAGTTTCTAAAATAGCTAATACAATATGCTTATGCTCATATACCATCCCACTTGTAGAGGCAGAGAACATTTTTGCCTACAGATTGACTTTAATGTATTTATAGAGGAAACCCAATTTCCTTAAAATTTTCTGACAGAAATGATTTACCGCATTATCTGCATCATAATTTGAAAACATGTGTGATAAGAGAGGCAACTCCTGACTTGTAGCACAGAGAAGTGAAGTAAAGCTTCACCTCTCTGCGCTTTTATTGTTTCAAATTAAATTTTTATTTTTTATTATTTTAGAATGAAAACTAATGTGCCTTTAAGAAATAAATAAATAAAACATTCAACTGTTTAATGATGATTTGGAAAGATAAATCGAAGCATTTAACCCTAATGTAATGTTTATGATTGAGGGTTTTTAACGTCACGTCAAATTTGGCTAGGTTTTTCGTTGTACACATTAATATATGAGGCTAGATTAATTTTTGTCATATACAGCTATCAGCGGAGTTAATTTAGTCTTGTGAACGTTGTACACAGTTTTGATGTAAACTCACATTTAATTTTTAACTATTAATGACGTTTTTATTCAACATGAATGGGCATCTACGGTTTAGCACCTTGGACGTCGATTCAAGGAGGTTCGAATCCCGTGGTGGCCACCCATTTTACTTTCTCCCCCTATACCATAGTATATGGAGAAAGTATTGTTTTCGTAAAACACTTCGCATTAGTTTGATGATGTATATATCCATTTTGGAGCCCCCTTTCCCCCTATAAATGTATATATTGAGAAAGTATTGGTTTCGTCAAAATTTTAAAATTTGAGTTGTTGGTAAATTTATCCGTTTTGGTGCCCTCTGAGTCCAAAAAAGTGGTTTTCGAGTGATGTCTGTGTGTGTGTCTGTGTGTGTGTCTGTGTGTGTGTCTGGATGTATACAGAGCTAGAGAATGCCCCAATGGTCCGAGTTTGGTGAAATTTGGTACGTAGGTCCAAACCCATGATAATTCCAGGCGTTTTTTTCATTTTTTTGAATTTTTGATTTTTAAGGGTGATTTGCCCCCAAAAACCCTCAAAAATCGTGAAAAATCCAAATTTATCAAAAACGGCTCAAACGATTTTGATTAAAATTTTGTGGTTTATTAAGCTTAAAATGGTGAATAAAATGACACCACCCGCATCTCCGAGAAAATGCTCGTTCAAAAGTTATAACGTAATAAGTGTTTCAAAAATCAATTTTTTTAATTTTCAAAATAGCTGTTATTTTGAAATAAATTTTACTTATCACCATTAAATCAAGCTCAAAAAACTAAATAATCCAGTATTTTAAATTTTTGCTCTATGTCAAGTGGTTGCGGAGAAAAGTCAATTTTTCGTTTAGCGGTAAACGCAGTACGTTGTTAAAAGTCACAGACGCGCGTAGGGTCAAACGAGCGCTGCTCAGCTGGTAGCTATCCGACTGAGTCATCAAGACATTAATATTTGAAGCTTTTAACATCTTTTTTTATATTGTTGGGAGAAAGTATGTGTCAGTTAACTGATACCGTTTATTTGATTGGATTTTGGACCCCCTTTAAAAGAGTTCTGAGACTGTTCATGTAAAATGCCACCAGCCTAATACCGATATACGTAAACATCATATCTACTACTCCAAAACATTGTAGTTACTAAAATATTGTTTGGTTGCATAATCTACTTTGATTCTGAGAATATTAATCATAACCAAATTTCCGATTGATATAACAGTTACGACACCCCCGACACCCAGCCACAGCCAGTGGATCACCCCGGCGACCCTCGGGCTCGTGCTCAGCCGGAACTTTTGGCTTTTCAATTCCGCAACCGTGCCATTACGTTCGCGAACCGCTGGTGTGCAAATCACAGCAAGGCTTCCCAACACGGAAGACCGGCAACAATCTAACCTCCTCCTCTTCCGGACGTGGTTGTTAGAGTTTGTCCGTAATGATGACGTCTCGTTGGCAAAATTGCAAACGTTTTGTGGTAAACGTGGATTAGAGGTTTGGAGGGAATATGTGTGTCATTGGGTTTAACCCGTTTAAAGATTGCAGAAAGAAAATGCTCTGTATATACGTATTGGATGGGTTTGTAATTTTGATTGAATTTATCACCAATTTTATAACAAAATAAAATCAACATACTAAGGATAATACAATGTATCAAATTTATGTGGATTTTTATATCTATTCTAATTAGGACGTACATGGCTGAAAGTTTAATTCTTTACAGTTGATACTTAATTTTTACTGGCGGTCTACAGAAATGATAGTTGACAATCATTCCCTCTGATCATTGAACGTATTACATGAAAAATATAGACAAACACCCGGGTTACACGTTAGACCGATTGTTACTCAACACATTATACAACTCAATACCCGAATTACCGGGGACCCACTTCCCCAGAGAAGAATCCAGATCACCTCCCCGACCAGCCGGTGGAAATAACCGCTCGTTACAGTCCTGCCAACCACCCGGGCCTGGCCGTGCTCGATCAGTGACGTAATATGAATAAAAACCAAAGAGTGCGATTGCATCAGTGCGTGCACGTCCACCGGGGGAAGTGGATCCGTTTCCGGCGGTAATGGAAGCGATTACCTCACCCTACATGGAGTAAGAGACATCACGATGCGTTCACACGGTTGCTCTGTGGCTAGATCCGTGAGATTACTCTATGTATGTGCATCGGTGGTGGAGGAGTGGTCTCGGCGACTGCTAGTTTCAATTACTGATATTACCTGCAGTTTGTTAGTGAAAGGAAATAAACCTTTTAATCTCTGAAAATAGAGATGAAGCAGTGCGTTAAATATATTGTTTTGTCGATAACATATGGATGAGTGAGCATTACTAAATTTGGAAGTTATTATGTTGTATAATAACACGTTATTATACTAATCGATATTGAATTGCATATCCAGTCTTATATAAAAACGTAAATCACTTTGCAGGTAAAAGTAATCAATAATAAGGTAAGTCCAATGTTTGTAGCATTCCAACTTCAAGGCCAATGTGGAAGAAAACACAGAAGAAATAAACATCGGTAACAAGTTATTATCATTGAAATGACTCAGAGATTTGGTAAATATACTGAATATATTGCAGTATAAGACGGCACTTCTAACGATTAAAACGTCCGAATAAAATATAATGATGAAAACCTCTTTAATAACCCATGATGTCATGAAGATGAGCTCATTGAATACAACAAGTTACAAACTAAAGATGATTTTGAAAGTCTTAATATTTCTCTCGAAATGCAAAGTAATGAAACAATGAACCCTTAAGGCGATAAACTGGAGAGGCGTGATAAACAAAACGTAATAAATTACAATCATATTGTGATAAAATATTGAACAGGACTATACCGAGAAAAATTCATATCCCTCCAACAAGCAGCAATAAACAAAGTCATCACTGCATGAAGAAGATTCATGGCAGTACTTACATCAACGATGACAACATTAATGATGCACTACGGTAACAATAGACCTTCTAATAACACAGAGTGGCTAACAGAGGGTTTGGCTTGCTTCATCTTCGTGATCCTCTGAGCTCGAGTATAAAGATGACGTTCTCTGCCATTGTTGCAACGGTGATATCTCCTAGGCTTAACGTCTTCTGGGAAATATGAATAAATAATCAGGAACAATCGCATAACTCGGAGAAACCGTGGAGGGAAACCATTAGCAGCTGGGGAATAAAGTAGAGAACTGAAGGATAAAGTGGGATGAGCTGGCTAGGAATGTTGTGCAAGTTCTCTGAGTGGTTCGTATAGTCTATGGTCTATAGCACTGCGTAGAAATGGAAAACAGATCTTTAAACTTAAATTTTAGATAGAATATAAAAATCTTCCATGTGTGTTATCTCACATTTAAACAAAGGAAATCTTCCTATTAAATATTAATAAACATATGTCGCCTATTAATAAACATTAGATTTTATATTATCAAAACTTCAGTAACTCTTATAATAAAATGACCAGAAAAAGGTGTATTCCTTAACCAATTCTTTAGTTTGAAATGTTAAATGGTTAAAGAGCTATAATGCATTTAGCAAATTTGTTCATGAAAAATCTTTAAATTTATAAATTGATATTTAATCATTTTACTATATTAGAAAGTAACTATGCATTGATTCTGAATATTTCCTCGACGGAACTTGAAAGTTACTGCTCAGCAAATTACTATTGACTCCCGATAACTCGACACTCCGGATTGCAGGTAGGTATACTGTCGGGAGATGACTTGTTGGCCACTGAGGGGGTTGGGGGCGAGGGGAAATTTACATCGGAGACCTACCGGTTATTTGGTTAACTATGGAATAAAAACAAACTTAGATCGTACTATTCTACACGAAAAACTTTGCTAAAGAACGTAAACAATTATCTTTGTTGACAATCCAGCAAGCCTAATTCAATGTAGAGAAAGACAGCTGACTGCAAAATAAAAGAAAACATTGTAGGGATGCTGTATGGTTTTGGTTTCGTTGATAGCTTAACATATGGTGAAATAAAAAAATAAAAAACCAAAAGCAAATTGTTTTGGCCAATGGCATGCTTCAGCTTCCCCCTCACCCCGCTACCCTCTCACTGGCCAACAAGTCATCTCCGGACAATAGATGTTAGTATGCACCAACAGTGGTCGACCGTAGGCCACGTGATTCGCTATAACCCTCGCCACGTAACTTGTCGAATGAATTTTCACTACTATTCAGTTAAAATGATTGGATAATCAGCTGTTCTATGAAAATTGCATGTAACGTAAGCTTGATGTTTTTGGAAAAGTACCCCCTCTCCTCCCCTCGCCCAACCCAGCTGTTTTTGGCCATTCGTCAACTTATGTGGCGTGACTTATAACAGATTGTTTTTGTCGTTTTATCAATTCTATTGCCGTTATTACACAGGCTTCATGATTAAACGCGATTCCGTCACTTTTGCATCCTCTTTCCTTGATGTAACACCGTCGTTGACTGACAACACCTGACTGATCATATTTTAATGTTCTGTTGGTATTTTCGACCAATCATCCGGCCCAATCGCTCTCGCCTGCTTTTCAGAAGTTTGCAAGTACATGGGCCTATGTTACAAAATCTGATCCTGTAAATGGCTGGAGTAACATTGGCTCCTATAAATTCGACATTGCCTAAGACCACATTGAGTTTAGTATGTGGTATTTTACTCTATAAACATTTTCTCCATTGTTGTTTTGATATTTTGGTTTTGTAACCTTATCCGCGCTGTACTATGGGCCAATAAGACTGTGCAGTAAACTAAAGACAGCAAGGTGCCGCCACGTAAGAACAATGTTAAATTCAAAACATTACTGTTGTCTCTGAAACACTATATCTCGATAATCTTGCATTGGATTTGAATGAAACTTGAATATGTTCACCATAAGGGAATGGCGGAGTGCATGACGTAGATAGATTTTCAATAAACCTTCTAAAAATTGTTTAAAAGTGGTTTTAAAATGGTATTAAATCTATTTATGATTTATTTGTTATCCAAGTGGATAATTTTTCACAGTAATGTTTCAAATTTAACATTGCTCTTATGGGACAGACGACCAAAATGGCCCAGGCACTGCAGACTCTTAGGTCAACTTGAAGTGAAAACTTAAAGTGACTTGGCTCGTAACTTAAAGTGGTTGCGTCCCGTTCATTATTAACTTTTAATGTAAAAACAATTCTATACGAACAAACAGTAAAAGCGACTTCCGTCCCTAAAGTTATTCCTTTGTGTATTTTTTATTATGCTGCCAAACCTAATGGAAAAGAGAGTAGACGTTGCGTGTGATGTAGGGCGTTGGAAGCTGAGTCATTCGCTCCACCCACTCAAGTCCCCGGTGGACACTTGAGACACCGAGGGACCCTTCCTTGTACCGTGTGGGCCGGCGCTGGGCGTTCAGGAACTATGCGTGAGCAAATCCAAGCTTTCTAGGTAGTTTATGTTTGAGTTACACTTCGTCGCATAACAAATAGGCCAGTCAATAATATTTAAATTAGAATGGGTAAAATTGTAGTTGAATATAATGTACATACTCCCGAAACAATATAGAATAATCTTTATTTTAATGGGTGGGTGGTATGACTTTCTTTTTGATTCGTTTGAGACCTGTCAGATATTGGACTGGCTAGTATGGCTGAGGTAATAAAGATTTTAAGGTCCTCAAGTAAAAACCAAATCAATGAAAATTTATGTTATTGATTGAAACAGAAAATTGTATCCAAACGATAATTATTATTATGCCTACACTACAGATAAATAAGAATACACATCATCACTGTAGGTGATGTGCCTAATTCTCATAGTCGTACTTATAAGAGTTTGTGATTTTCTCTTGAATAACGAATTACGTATTTTTATTCGTCAGATCTTTATCAAACTTTATAAGAACAAATAAACTTTTTTATTTTTATTTTTAATATAATAACCAAATATACTATAATAATATTAAAATATTTATAATATTAAGTTTTAATATTTATAGTAATAAGTTTTAATATTATAGCCAATAACCAAGAGCACTTTGTTTATAATATTAAAAACCTTTTTAAACACGAGTATTTACTCAAATTCATTCATCACAGGGTAATTTTATTGTTATCAGACTTACACTCTAATCGAATCTTAGTACTGTACTATCCACTATTTACACTTTGATATTGTTAATTATATATATGGAAAACAGAAATATGGTTATTACTAAAAATAATCTGCCAATGGTAAAAATATTTTTCGAAATAAAATAATTATTGACAGTTTGTGCATCGTAAATATAACTGACTATCATAGTTTTACCCAAACAGTTTCGTAGCCTCATCTAATAAGTAATCAATTAAGTTACAAATAAAGTAAACTATATTATATTGAGTGGTTTACTCACACAAATGTGCTTGTCCACCGCGCTGCCCGCGGGTTCCTTCTCGCACACTGTCCACTGCCGGTCCTCCGTCCTCTGGTCGGTGTTGAGCTTCTCGTAGCCCGCGGGACCCCTGCACTGCAGCGACTCGTACAGCATGGTGTTGCGGACCCTGGTCGGCACGCTGGTCGGGTTCTCGTGGAGGAACACCGGGCCGAAGGGTCGGGAGGAGGCGGACGACGGAGGGCTGGGGGTGAGGTCCGAGAAGCCGCTACTAGAGGAAGAGGTGGAGGTGGAAGTGGAGCCCTGGGCGAGGTCGTATAGAGGCTCTACCGGTGGAAACCTCCCGAGTCTCCTGAGTAACGAGAGTCTCCCAGCCTCTAGGTCGTCACTGCCACTCGACCCCGAGCTGAGGGCTCTACCCACCGTGGCGACGGCCTCGCTGCGGCTCAGGCTCACCGACAGCCTCCTGAGGGCGTCTTCGGAGGCGACCTTCTCGGAGCATTTGTCATGCTTCTCCAAGTTCTGGGATGCGAGAGCATCGAGGCTTTGATTGATCTTCTGTCCGATATCCCGGAGTATCTCTTCTGCGGGCACCTGCTTCCTCGGGTCCCCCACCAGGTTGATGGTGTCGGAGAGCTCCCGCAGCAGATCGTACGGCGACGGTGGTGCCTGAGTGGCGGATTTCCTCTCGCGCCGCATCCTGTGTCTCCGGTCGACGCGCACGGCCGGCGGCTTCCTCTGGCGGTCCTCATACCTCGGCCACACCGGTCTCGGGATGCAGTAGTCGATCCTCCCCTCTGGGATGGTGCTCAGACCCGGCACTGCTACTAAGATCTTAGGGCTATGATCCAGCGTTTCCTCGATGTCCTCGTTGCTCCAGCCGGAGCTTGACCGTTGACTCTCGTATCCGGAGCTCCCAGACTTGCCGCCGGCTCCGGAACAAACGCAGCGCCCCCGTCGGCGGCCGTCCTCCTCGATGAATATGGGGTTGACTCTGGAAACCAAAGTGAAAATATTAACTTTAGTATAAAGAATCATAGCTGTAGAAAATATGGCAATGTAGTGTCCAGCTAAAAGTGACGTGTAGAATATACCAGCATGAAAATGTAAACTTCCCCTCTTGAGAATGATTGTGGCCTGAAAAGCAAAAATGAAGCCACTTATAGTTGTGCGTTGCCTAAACTAATAAATGTCTTTTAGGAGCAATTTTATAAAACATTAATGATTTTAAATGAAATATAGCTACAACAGATTTTTTATATATCCTATAATGTTGAGAAAGGCAAAACTGTACTCAGCATGCGACAAAGGTATGACTGAGTGAATGGACGTACTCGAAGTTGTCCAGTTAGGATTAAATGTATTACTAGAAACTTAAAAATATTTAGATAACAACATCATATTCTCATCTCATTTTATCTGCCTGTACAGTGTGCACCATAGATAAATTTCGTAAAAAAAGTACAGTTTCGAAGTCATCCAACATTAAAGGATTCTCCCATATTTTATCAAGTTGTCAGTGACTCACCTAGTGACGGCGTAGACCTGGTTGGGTCGGTTGACAGCGATGGTCGCTAGCGGGTCGTCAGTTACCCAGTCCCGGGGTCTGCGTTGCGCCCCAGTAAGCCACTTGATCATCCCCGTCCAACCCCATTCGGCCTCCCTCCCTGCAACATAAACCACTCACATTAGAGATCTCTTTAGGTGACAAACATGAGACGAATTACACAGATAAAATAGTTTGAATGTAGATCAGAAACCACGATGTACCGAATTTTATAGGCTGAAGTTTTTGCAAATTTACAACTTCTCTCAGTAATGCAGTAATTGTGAATATTGGTTGCTCATTCAGGTCAAAGCAAGATGAAGGAGTAAAACTTATTATACTTTCTTTTCTTCAGTTCAAACAATAGCTAGAAACTGCTTTGTTAACTTTAGCTATGAAGGCACTCTGTTCGACGCAACATTACAGAATATCAATCCAACATCCTTAGGCTAGAGGTAATTTATCTTGAAGTTTAAAATATTTATCAATTTTATGACCAAGATGTACATAGAGAGGCATGATGCACGTCTTGGCTGATGTACACCAACCCTCTGGGTGCCGTAAACCAGCGATCGCCGGCAGTGGGCACGAGATCGTGTCTCGGTCTCACCTTGTCACTGGATGTAGCACAGCCTTCACACAATACCCCATAAACATGGCGAGAAAAACCATAAACTTTTATTGTTTGTATCTCACATTGCAACGGAAAGGTCTAGGATGAGTTTTATTGCGGAATAAAAAGATATCGACATCAGGATAATTGCATAAACTCAGAATAAGTTACAGTGATTGCTTCATTCAGCATTTACTATAGTAAACTTATACTCTATAGCCATATAGTATAGCAAAATCTGGATGTACTACACTAAAAATTTAGTCATAGGCCTACAGTAAAAGTAAAATAGCAAATAAGCGTCATATTACATTCGCTTGGTTGAGAATAAATTAAATTATCCATCCTCAAACATCAAACAATTGTTTTAAATTATATACAGCCAATATGTATTTTTTTGTTACTAAGCAGAATACCAAATCACAATGACTGCATACTTAATTGATGGTTTAGGCCTAAATAGAGAAGTAAGCCTAATACACCAATAATTTCAAGTATGGTGTGCGTTTTGACACTTTTAGTGAGGTACGGGTAAACCACATGCATTGGATTTAGCTTTTCTTATACATGTTTGAAATATTTAAAAAATAATTCAAGTCTTCTATATACAAGTTATTTTATACTAGTTATATTGTTCTGAACGATTAAAAACGTGTTTATACATTTTAGAGGAGAATTCAGTTCAATTAAAACTACTTTGACTGTTGTATTTAGTGTTTTCATTTGAACTGTTGAACTGCCTTGTTGTATTAACTTGGTTGTTGTTTGAAATTCTATACTTAAATTTCTCGGTTGAACAAGACGTATTTCAATCAGTAGACCCAATACTATGAGCGCTCATATGTTTCATCATTTCGAAAAATGTAGGCCTACTGATATGAAAGGTACTCTATGCTAAGAAAATTAGCCAGGTAAGGATATAGGTTACTAACAAGCCTATTTTAACAACAAGAATGGTATTTCCTTTAAGATCACCGCGAACAGAAGAAGAATAGCTGCTAATGAGTGTTTAGTTCGCCATTCGACCGCTGCGCCGGTGGCGAGCGCCAGTGTCGCGCGGGAAAGTTGCTGATAACGGCGTGAAAGTGAAGTTGTCAGCGAAGGTCACTGCCAGTTTGGGCTGGGTTTGCGTCAGCTTCAGCGACGGCTGGGTGCTGGCTGTGTCAGCGTCAGCAGCGACCGGTTTATCAGGGGGAGAAAACACGCCTGGGCGACATGCGTCGGCGGCAACGCGACAACCAATATCGGGGACGCAAATTATTATACTAAAAAACTAGATATTAAAATGTATAAAATGTATCTTAACACAATTTAATGCTGTACAACACAAATAATTTTTAACAGGACCGATCTTTATAAGTGAAGCGCACCTTCCTTAGTAAAATAATGGTAATTATATTTTTTAAGATCAACATTGTAACTTAAAAAAACATATGGGAAGGACTCCTTTAGGGTAGAGTATTTTATGTATAAAAACAGACACATTTTTAAGATGATACACAGTATTTTATTATAATTACAATATACTGGTTACTTAACCTGGTTAAAAGCAAGAAAACTCGAGAAAATAGATCTGTAATTTAATTAAGTATAGGCCTATAATTGATTACACATCAGTGTGAGAAGTGTAAGAAAAGGTAACATAGAGTGAAGTTTATTTCTAATACAGAAGTAACTATAGTGTGACTATCTAATAGTCCTGTAATTGTTATACCATCCCTATTTTATTAAAGTTTGAGAGAAAGTAATCATTAAATTTACAATTCCAACTATAACACTCTGAAAATTATCAGAATTTCTAAATCACTAAGGCTACAATATGATGGATCCACCTTTAAGATGACATTTAAATTCCTACTGCTATAAAAGCCTGATAAATCTCTAATGAGGATATGAGTCTGCAAATCGTTAACGTCTATTATCGCTTCAAAGGTCTGGGTCTCCCATGAGTGGAGTCGACACGACATCTTTTTACACTCCTCAAAATACCAAGAGAGGCTCGCTCCTGTCGTGGGGAACAATCGACAGTCGTGACTTGATAGACGAGAAGCGAAATGTTCCACCACCGATGCGGATATATCGTCGTGGAGCTGGGAAATGAAACGCTGAAGCTTTCTTGGATCACAGTGATTTTACAGTGTAAAGACTAATGTAGAAAACTGTAAACGTAATTATTTTTCCCATCTTAAAAATAGTAAACCTACGTGTAAAACATTGATGTGAACAGATGAGGACCGTCAGATCTGAAATATAGTTGGGAAGTTTATTTTGCATGTCCTTTTTCCTTTAGATGAATACAGATAAAATAGGAAAGTTTAGCCTAAAACTTTTTAAAAGTTAAACCATGCTTTAAATATGATTGCATTCAATCGAGTTACTTTATATTCTAAACCTAGACAAATGAGATATGATGATCTGAAAAATAGGAACTAATTAATTTTTATTGGGGCGGATTTTAATTCAACATTTCTATTATTTCATTTTTGTTTCTGGAAAAACCTATAATATTTTATTTTATTAAATCATTGCATTGTAAAGAATGTTTCTAAGTCATGAATTGCACGTCCGTATAACGTATTCAAAATAAGATTTCTTATATTGAGATAATTTAGCAAAATCCATAACTATTAGCCATTTTCATCATATCTCAAATTATTTCTAATTTGCCAACTTGTTTAAGGAAATAGTTAAATTAATTCTCATAAAATAATTTACACAGAAATCGATCACTAAATAAAAATTCATGCTACCCGCGTGTCCTTTACAATACATAACGTAATCGCAGCTCTTGCTTCTAAACGCCAGGAAAGTTGGCGAATACCTTCCTCCTTATCCAGAACGGAGAGGAGGTTCACAACAGAGATTGCTTCTGGTTAATCGCGTGACCGTGGTAGTTACAGAGCCTGTAACTGCCACAACCAGTGTTGCCAGCTGTAACAACAGTAACCAGTGGCACCAACTGTAACACCGGGAAGTCTGTCGGTCAGCTGATTGCGAATTTCCCGTTACAATTGAGCCCCCCGCACACCTGCTGTCGCGGTTTAATCTACTCTTCGCGCCTTATCTGTATTGAATAACGGCGGGAAAGGAGGAAGATTAATTGCACTGTATCTGGTTAAGTTCAACTCTTGTAATGATGGGCTTTAAAGTCGTAAGACTATTAAGTCACTAGTAGGTCTAAAACGCAATGATTTCTTCTTATTAAATTTACTTGTCTTTATAAATGGAACGAAAATGATTTTAGTTCAAATACCAATTTTTTTAGTTTTCTAAAAAAGTTCAATCTCAAACTTTTGCGACTCAAAGATTGATGGTAAGTTCAAAAGTTTTTTATGTATTTTTCAATAAAAAATCATGTATAAAAAAAATCAATAAGAAAAAAGTGTCCAATCAAATTAATTTAAAGAATGGTATGCCCATTCTTTGATAACGGGAATGATTTAATTTTAGAATCCAGTTACCTAGCTACGTTTGCTGATAGTTTGAAGTGATTATTTAAGGGTGACTGTTAATAAACCACGAATTACTCGAAATATACGCTACTATTTAGAAGTTCATTTGCAATCAAGTCCCGTTTCTTATCGAGGTTAAGAAAATAAAAAAATCAATATTAATCATTTTTCAATTATGCATTTTTTAGATAATAAGCCCTACCTTCCATGAATTAATACCTACTAGACATTAAGGCCCATTTAACGGCAATTGTGGGTAATTGTTAACCAACCAAAATAAAAACAAAATCTTTTTTGACAAGAAATCTTTTTTAAATCCTAGAATTTTCTGTTTGTTTTTTATAAGGGGTTTTTGGGTCTGATGAGTCGATTAAAGCTGGTCCTACAGGCTTTCAAAGTATCCATGTTATCATTATGGACATATTTGGTTACTGAAGGGAACGAAATATAGTTGATAACTTTAGATATAAACCAACGTATTACATTTTAAACCTGTGTTTCATTAAACTCAACCAGAGAGCAGCGACCTCTGGCCTGGCGAGTGAGCGTAGCGAACAAGTTCGTCTTACAAGTTTTACAAAATTACTATAGTTTACCAATGCTTGGTTCTCTTGGTGCTGAATATAAAAAAAATATTTTAAATGGTAAAATACTAAAACTTTTTGATAACTGTAGAGTATAACGACATAAATCCAGTGAATAGAGAGGTGTTTGATTACAAACGGTCCGGTAGTTCTAATTTTTTTTATATGTTGTCTAGGATTGTTAGTAGTTGTTTAAAATGCAAAATGCACAATTTTTCACCCTCCGCTCCCGCCGCCATATTGAAAAAATCTAAAAAAACGGAATTTTTTTATTTTCAGTTACATCCCTGTTGCGGCGCATTTTAGCTAGAAAATAATTATACAGGGTTGTAGAGAATTAAATTTCCTACAATTTACGTATTTAATTTGTTTATCTCGGACTTGTGGTTACGGAGATGTAACGTTTTTTATAAAATACAAGAATTGAAGTTTTTGTAAATTTGCGAAAATTTAGACGCTTTATAATGCAAATGCAATATAGTTTCCAGGATAAAACGGATTTGAGAACGCGTGGAAAGCCTGACCCAAATATTGTTTCTGATTATTGTTATATGTTCTATATTGAACACGAAAACGTGCATAAAAGAAAATCTACCCCGTGCTTTGCTGTGGTGTACCTTATAAGGTGGCTTGGCATAATAATTCCAAGTCGATGAAGCGGGGGAAAATTAAATCATTGCAAGTAGTATATCTCAATAATTTAATTTATAAAACTACATTATTAAAATGAAGTTGAAATAGTATAAACAGTTTAAAATAAAATGAAATAAATCTAATAACTGACGCGTACAAAAATATTAACAGGAAGCCCAATAGCTCTGTAATCCATGTTCCCAGACAAACTTTACTTCTTTACTTCTTGGTGCATGCTTCCAGCTTCAGGTGATGCTGACCGCACGGTGTCTCTCATATACATGGCTTGCTAGTTTCCAACAGTTAGGCTCGGTTAGGATTCTTTTGAGAGAGCAGTTTGGTAGGAGAGTTCTTTTCAGCTCATCTCTTGCATCTAACTTGCTGGTACAGTGTAGGAGGATGTGTTCTAGGGTCTCTTCCTCTGACTGACAAACGAGACACAGGGGTGACTCAGTGAGGTTGAAACGGAAAAGATAGGATTGGGTTACTACATGTCCTGTTCTGGCTCTTGAGGCAAATGATGCGACTGATCTGGGTAGGTTTTTGTATACTTCGATGTTGTTTGGTTCTTTGAGGATATTATAAAGGTGTCGACCAGTTGGCTCATTGTTCCATCTTTCTACCCATCTGTGTCTCAGTGTTTTGTGAGCTGCAGCAATACAACTGGAGAGAGGTGGTTGTTTAAGTGGTATAGGATGCAAGTTGGTGGCTGTTTTGGCAACTTTGTCTGCTTCTTCATTACCATGCAGTCCGCAGTGACTTGGGATCCATTGGAAGCAAATATTTTTGTCTGAAGCTGCATTCAGGAGATGGATTATTTCTTGTGTTCTATGGTAGAAGTTTGAAGGTCTGTATTGTTTCAGAAGTTGTAGTGCACTTTTGGAATCACTAAGGATACAAATATTCTTATTCTCTACACTTATGCAGTGTGCAGCTGCTGCATTGATAGCAAGGAGTTCAGTCTCGGTGCTTGAGCATGAATTTGTTGGAACAAAGAAAGATGTGTTTGATTGTTCCACAAAGTAACCGGCCCCAGATTTTGGTACATTGGGATCTAGAGACCCATCTGTATAGATCTTGTAATAGTTCTTGTATTTTTTATTTATGATTTCTATGGCTGCGGCTCTCTGTGCTTCTGCAGGGTCTTCTTTTGATGTAAATCCTGGAAGGTCTAGTTCGATTTTCGGAGGTTGAAAAGCCAAGGTGGAACTCTGTTGACTGTTGGGTACGGCATTGGATGAATGTTTGGTGTATTTTCTGCTATTAATTTTGTTTGGAAAGCAAATGAGGATTTATGATAAGTCTGTTGTGGGTTTAGTTTTAGAGCTGGATTTGATGAGGGATCAGCAGATATGCTAAGAAACTTATGCCAAATTGCTTTCTGGATGCATATGTCAAGAGGTTCGATGTTCAACTCTATTTCCATAGCTCGTACAGGGGTTGTCTTTGGGCATCCTAGGCAAATCCTCAGGGCTGAGTTTTGGATTGTATTTAGTTTGTTTATATGTGTTTTTGCTGCAGAGCCCCATATCTCTGCTCCATACATTATTTTAGATCGAATAAATGATAAGAAGAACTGTCTCAGTACAAGAGTATCCGCACCCCATGTCCTGCTAGCAACAGCTTTGAGTAGATTAAGCCTTTTTGTGCACTGGATTGATAACTGCTGAATGTGGTTGTTCCATAATAATTTGGGATCTAGTGTGATTCCGAGTAATGTTGGGTTTGGATTGTGGGAAACTGGTTTATCTTTGCATTTTAGTTTTGGAGTAAAGTTCTTCAGAGAGTATTTTCTCGTAAAAAAGGTGGATTCTGTTTTGATTGAAGATATTGACATACTCCACTTTTCAGTCCATGTAGTGAGGGTATTCAGAGCTATTTGTACTCGTTGCGTAGCTTGTATGGGGTCTTTGTGGGAGCTCCAGATCGTTATGTCATCAGCGTAGATGCAGCCGTCTACTGAGTCAGGTAAAGTCTGTAGCATGTCACTTAGAGCAATGTTGAACAGGGTTGCACTCAGAACGGATCCTTGTGGTACTCCACTGTAAATTGGAAGTTCGTCCGAGAAGGTGTCATTCACTTTGGTCTTAATTTTCCGAAACTTGAGAAAGTTTTGAAGATATTTTAGCATTTTACCTCTGATTCCAATGAGAAGGCAGTGCAGCATTATTGTGGAATGGGGTATCTTGTCAAAGGCGGCTTCCAGGTCTACCATTACTGCCACTGTTGTTGAGTTTGCTGAAAAAGATCTGTAGATTGATTCTGTGAAGTGTAGGAGAGCATCTATAGTTCCTCTTCTTGGTCTATATCCAAATTGTTTTGGATGTAACTTTTCATCATTTTCAAGTCTCCACACTAGTCTTTTGTTAACTAGCCTTTCCATTAATTTACCAAGGCAAGATGTTAAGGAGATCGGTCTATATGATTCAGGTAGATCTGGCTCTTTAGTTGGTTTCAAAATCGGTATGATGGTGGCTTTCTTCCATTCTTGTGGGATGTTACCTGTGTGCCAAATAGTGTTAAATAGGGTTAGTATTTCATTGAGAGATTGCTGTGATAGGTTTTTCAACATGGCATTATGTATGCTGTCATCTCCTGGTGCACTGTTTTGGATGTCTGCTAAACATTGTAAGAGTTCTTCCATTTTGAAAGGGATGTCGGCTATATCAGTATGCAGTGTAAGGAGGTCTAGATTGCAAGATAAATATTGCTCTTCTCGGGTGAGTTTTTTTGGGAAAGGGATTGCTTTTGCTGACTTATTGGCATATTGAGTATTGAGTAGGTTGGCTATATCTCTCTCTTTCGTTAAAATCACGTTATCTTTTGTTTTGATGTGGTTGATTGTATTTGTGTTCTTCCCTTCAATACTTTTGAATCTCTTCCATGCAGTAGATGCTGGGGTGTTTGAGCTGATTGATGATACAAACTCTTGCCAGTTGGTTCGCTTTGCTCTCAATACTTCTCTTCTGAAAACAGCATTGGTGCGATTGTATTCCGCTCTGCTTGCCGAATTTCTTCGTTTCATCCATTTTCTTCTTGCTCTCTGCCTGTTCTTCCGAAGTTCTGTCAGGGCAGGAGTCCACCAGATGTTCATTGGACGGGTCTTCCTATTTCTGATCTCAGGTATGCTAGTTTTAGCTTATTTTAAATTAAGCTTATTAAATTCCCAGACAAATCACCAGCAACAATTTTGCAGTAAGACATCTCAAGTACTTGCTGCTCGATTACTTCGAGTTGCTTTAATGAAATTTTCATTACTACTCTGTTTCAGTTTAATGACAACTCGCCGCTTCTATCATTAAACAACTCATCTCGCAGCGTTCTCTCTCTGGACAGGTTCAACGTGTTATACAACTGACCCCTGATCATCCTCCCATCAGATGTCCTGGGAAAATCGGCGTCAGTTGCGAAAAGTTCACCACAGTCAATACTGCAACGGTTGCGATAGGAGATTGGGAGTGTGGTTGGTTAAAATCATTTCATCCATGAGGAAATTGATTGGTATATTCGCAATAGACCGCGGTTGTGTATTGGTTTAGATGTAGGTGACCTGTATATGATAATAATTACAATTAATTGTTAGGCCTATATAGTTTTCTAACTCATAATAATCACTCACACCCAGACACGTTGAAATTTATATTTATTGGTTTTAATGGTAATATATAACGTAGTGGTTTTTATTGATTGAAGCGTATTCGTGTTTCGTTCGTCTGTTTTTGGATTTGAAGTCTTTACCCCCTATAACACCGTGCCATTAGTGTTAAGATTGGTCAATTTTTGGTAAAAATGTTCACAATGAAAACTACTTTGATTTAAGTATTTAAACACCGTTCTTTATTATACATTCCTCATTCTGTTATGTTCTTCATTCATTGTACCTATATATTGTGTTGTAAAACTATGCATCCAAGAGCTATTCATTAAACGATTACACTTCTTTCTTATTTTTATTTTGTGATTTTTGACCCTTCATAACATTTTGATTGGGAACGGCCCAAACCCTGGTCTTGTTACTATTTAAAGTCGATAACTTTTGTTTGAGATAGTTTTTTTTTAGTTTTATGAACAGAGCAATAAATGGTAACAAATGACAACTGGGTGCAGAATCGAACCTTCAAAAGAGCTACAAACTTTTCTCAAGATCGGACCGGCAAACTTTTTATTCAAAGGTAAGCACCGTAACCACTCAGCTACCCAACCAGTGTATCATCATTAACGTGTCCATAATAAATTGTAATATAATGTAATCAAGCGTTAGGATCATGTTTTATATGTTCCTAACATGATACAGAGATATTCCAGAAGGCGAACCCCGCGGGGAACACAACCCGCAGTCCAACGAACCAGGAACCGGTCGGAATTCGGCCAACCGGGCTCGATATCTTTTGAAATTTGCGGTGGACATTAATTACACAGACATATCTGTATCAGTGACGTCATACTCCACTAGTTCATACTCTTCAGCTTATAGAGTACCATAAGAAGCTCGAGGAAGTAGTGTTTCATAACGGTATCGACGTGTGGCACTGATAAGCCAGCGCCTATTCATTCCCACGTGAGTGATTAGCAATGTGCTTTGTTCCATATTATACAACGGTTGCCCAATGTCGGCTTTCTTCCATCGCACCGCCCGTATGTTTGCATATCAATATGTACCGAGGTTACGTAACGCGGCTGAAGCCCGCCGAGACCGCGTGATGACGTCACTCGGTGATGTAGGCATAGCCTCATCATGATGACAGGGATCAAAACATTTCAAATACTTTTCATTAATATTTTTGTGAAGTGTTTGCATTGTTATATTAGATTAGCCGTAGGCGCTAAGTCAGTACAGATGGAAGTATAAGTAACTATTATAGTTTATAGCTAAGAAGAAAGAAATCTTTTCATTGGAAAACAATTAAATATATATAAAAAAATGTTCAATAATCACGTGAATATTAATCTATCCTTTTATCTATCCTTTGCCTATTTAGTTTCATTGTTGAGACATTAATTTGGTGTTTCTATTAAGCTTGCTTTGAAGTATAATAATGGTTGAAGTGTTCCATAAACACCTACAACTTGAACTTAATAGCTGGAAGTAATTGTAAGATAATTTACAATATCTGGCTATATTTGTTTATCATTTACACATTTAATATGCTTGCGGAGAAACTATAACACAAACAGTCAGTGTTAGTGACTGTGCTGATGTCAGCCGACAACAAAAACCGTCAACTTCAAACTAGGACATTATATTTAGACCTTGTTCGACGCTATCCAACATTTATGGATTTGTTAATGAGAAAACTATCCAGATGATATAATGAATGTAAAGGAAACTATATTCTTTTAACGGTATAGTTGAAAACTATACTTATTTTTCTACTTGCACACAACCATATCTGGTTGTGTTCTGAAGGGGTTTTTAGGTTTTGATCGCGTCGTCTCCTCACCACTTTTAATGAATTGACGTTGCCTTGAAAAAAAAAAAAAACAATACGTACAGAACATAAAATACTGAACACAATGGGTGAACAACTACAAGCCTGCATTGCTCCGGGGCGATGTGATACGATACACACAGGTATCGCAAACATCGGATGTCACCTCATTGTGAAACCTCCGGGAGCGTCTCGCGGATTGCGAGACGAGGCGTTATCAGTCTCGTCGATCGCGAGACTGTTATCACTGCGGGCACACTGACCTAGCTGCGACCGGCTAACAAAGGGAAAGCGCCCAGTTGTCATGCAAATCCATGAATGAACCCCTCGTTATTGTGCGACAGGCTCCTCCACCGCGCCGCGTGGTCGCCTCAAGTGGAAGTACACTTGGAGGGTTTGTAGGTAACCTCTCTTAGTTTACGAGATACGATCTATTACTTTTAAGCATCCTCTTGTTGACCTGACATAAAATATATTTAAAAAAAAACATACAGTAATATTCTTCTTAATAAAATGCAATTAAGTTACCAATTTGCAAGGGCGTTACAATAGTAGTTCTCATCACTAGGAGAAAAAGTGGGTCTTTATGGTGCGATATCGAGTTTTTAAAAACGATTAAGCACCATAAAGACACTTTTGCTTCGAGTGATGAACAATGGTTTTTATATTAATGCGGAATTAGACTTCAAATCGTTAAAATATTAACTATAAAGTTGTATTTTCGAGGTTTTATTTACAAAGTAAGTAATATGCATTGTTTACATTTCGGTTATTTACGAACAATGCTCTTTATAAGGTTTGAATTTCAAATTTCTGAATCTCAAAGAAATAAAGGAATAATAATATACTTAGCAAACAGCTGATTTTGCAGTCCTAGGACCTATAAAATATTACAGCTAATTTTACAGTTCTAGGACAATAAAGAAACGTTTTTGGTACTTTTGGGAGAACAAAAAACAAGTGATTTGTGCAGAATGATAAAAATTTATTTGTGTTCATAACTGTAACTCTGTATTAAAAGAATATTTTGAAAGTTGTAAAGCATGCGTATATGGCTTTAGAAGTGATACATGACCTGACGAATTAAAAGTGAAAAAGTATATGTACATAGACATTGGTTAAACCTACGTTTTGTGAATGGTCATTTTTTAAGTCTCCAGCTGCTAGTTCTATGACTTATGTGTATCTGCATCTAAGTTCTATGCCCATACTTTACGTAAAATATTTTGTGACATATTTTTTTATGCTTTATAATTTTTGTCTTTTTTGAATTAAGTGTATGGCGTTCAACCCTAAGTTGGTACAACTCTACTTTTCCTGACTTTACTCTTCCAGAAAACAAAGTCCATAGGTTGTCACATGTAACCTTCATTTCCAGAAGACTTACGTCTACCACACACCCCTAAGCTAGAAAGTTTGATGTAAGACCTATCAGCCCAAGAAAGCATGGAATCCTCTTCGGCTCCTCCTATGAACTCGGCCTTGACGACCCGGCGAGAAAGTGTGTCTATAAATTAATAGCTGAGAGTAGAATTCAATTGGGCCAGAAACGTGGGTATGTGAAGGTCGACGACTAGGCGATACACCGCGCCGGGAATGGTAAATGTCCACGGCTGCAGCAGTTTTTGTGTCACCTGCACCAGGATTGTCGCCTTACCAGTTATGCGATATTGGAATGATGTCAGAATATAATTACCGAGGGCACGATTGCCCAACGGTTGTTTGCATTCCCGTCGCAGTTTTTCACAGATTTATCAAGTCAAGGACAGTAAACGGGGTGTTTAGCTGAAATGCCTCAGATTGAGGACAGCGTAGTTCTATCAGGTGTGATGAGGTATTTGTGATTTTCTATGAAGAAATCTATTGGAAATATGAGCAGTATTTATAAATTGATTGTTATGTAGCCTTACAGAAATGTGCGGTGGCTCTTTACATTTTGTTAAAAGCAATTTTTGACATTTTTAAATTTACGCCAAGTACTGTAGGCTATTCATATTTTGTTAATTTTTGTGATGCCAACAAGAACAATCAAACACATTTAAGGGTTAACGAGGTGGTCCGTGCGCAAATTGCGCATTTTATGATTCTGAATGAGTGAAACTCACCTATAGTACGTGAATGTTGATTATGAAGTGACAGGGATATATTTTTGTTTACTATCTGACTTTTACAATTTATCTGAAGGTAATCAGCTGTTAAATTACAACTCACATTAAAGAACTTGCAATAAAAGTTGGTCAACATTTTAAAGCGCCCTCTAGAAATAAATCAAAGGCGAGGGGGGCGAAGCCTGAAACAATATGACCTTTTTAATTACGATTCGTCACTGCGGTATATCCTAAGCTTTTAAATGACACCTCAATCTTAAAAATCGGTTCAGTAGGTCGAGAGAAAAAGGGACGTAACAGACGAAGCCCTTATATAAATAAGAAGATAGATTCTCAAATAATCCACTAATAGATCTATTAGTCACTAAAATATAGTTAAGTTAATGTATATTTTTTTGGCTTTTTGCTGTTAAAAAATTTCAACATTAAATATTAGTGAACATTATAGTCAGTAATGGTTATATGTACTTCATGTTTATGCCATTAAAACCATAAATACTAAATATATTTAAAAAGCTGATTACATAACTATGTAATCTGCAAAGGGTCTAAACAAGAAAACACTGAGTACAATTGATCACACAATGCGTGGGTCTCATCGAGGTGGCCTTTCCATCGGCATAATAAATCACTTTCCCATTGGATAATCGACCCCCGGGCTTCTTTTTATGACGCTGGGCGCCTGGGGCTAAAGAGAGGATTGTGAGTTGCAAGGTGGGAGTTTATGTTTAGAGTTTGGCGCTGAGATTCTCATTGGTATTTTAATTTTTTTTAGTTGGTATTTGAATTGTAAACCTTAAATTTTGGATTCGGCAGCTGAAAGTCAAGATTTGATACACTACACTAGACGTCGTGTCCAGTGGCGAGAGATGTCCCCGGCCTCCCTCTGGGTGTTTCGTAACTCCGAGACGGCTCCTGCAGTCACGTCGCGTCGGTCTGACAAGTTTGGTGTTCCGTGTCGGCAAATTTTTGATGAAAGGTCACATTTTGAGGACAAGATATTACGTTTCATCATTGTTTTATGACGTGGTTTACTAATAACTTTACGTTATTGTGACAGGTTTGAAATTTTAATGTTGAATAAAACCAGTTAATTTTTAGGAATTGTTTTGAAGGTGATAGTTAGATAGGTCAATGAATAAATAAAAAAAATTGATGGTTATTAAATAAAATGATGGTCAAAGATGACCATTTAATAAATAAAAAAATTGTACAATTTTTTAACTTGCTAATTGCTGACAAATTGTAATCTTTTTAATGACGAAAATTAAATCATTTTCATATAAAAAAATATAAGCAGTAAAATTACGATCGTAATTTTAAAACCAAGTATATCGTCTTTAGCCGATATTCTCTCTTGGAGTGATTCTTTTCGACTAATGGACGTTTAACTCTTCTTTAACAACACACGTGAACTTTCCTGAAGGTCTTGCTGCCTCATTAGATGGCTCCAAATGAGACCATAATGTCACGGAAGGTCTTGTAGTTTTAATTCCAAGGGTGGCCACCAGTGTCGCCAGTGCAGTGGCCGGGTGAACGTGCCATCGTCGTGCGTGCAGCATGCTGCATGCTCCATGTTGACAATCGCCCGTAATGGCGAGGGTTCGGCGGGATCGCTATCTAGTAGAAAGTAAATGCAACATCGGTACCGGAGTCCTTGAGAGGTCACGAGCCGCGACAGAATGTTGGAGTGGCTGGGGAGAGGCTCTTGACATTTGCGCTTGGAGATTGGTTATGTTCTAGTTTTTATATTTACCTTTTCTTTGTTCACGTATAGAGGTTTTTGAGTACTTAAACTATGTTTGATAAAAGTAATATAACTTAAATAAAACAATGCGATTGCTCTTCCGATCTGAATTTTTTGCGCATAGAGTCACATTGCCTGGAGAGCTATTTAATGTATTCATAACAGAGAACTCTATATATAGACTTTGAATATAGAGTTCTTTGATTCATAACCACATATTTTAAGGGTATTTATGTAAGCTTAAAGGTCTATAGTGTAAGAATATTAATTAAACGGGGTTTAAAATATTTCAGTTGAAGTTAGGCTACTCAACAGCTACAACTCGAATAGATTGAAAAGAGTAAAAATTTGTCTCTTCTCTATCAGCATGAATGCATAAATCGATTTATATTACAGCAATATATTGCGAAATCCTCAATCTCTTCCCTCCCAAAATCGAACAATGACATACTTTACAATTGTACGGATTTATATGTCAACGATAAGTTCATGTTAAACGAGTATTTAAAAGCTTTTTGTTTCAATGTTACGGCTCCAGGGAGTAACAGTGGAGCGGGTCTGAGGTTCGGCTGGCTCCAGCTATACGGCTCTATAGAGTGACTGTGGAGCTTGTCTGAGGTTCGAATGGCTCCAGGGAGAAACAGTGGAGCGGGTCTAAAGTTCGACTGGCTTCAACTGTACGGCTCCAGGGAGTGACAGTGGAGCGGGTTTGAGGCTCGAGACTGGCTCCAGCTATACGACTCTATAGAGTGACAGTGGAGCGGGTCTGAGGCTCGACTGGCTCCAACTGTACGACTCCAGGGAGTGACAGTGGAGCGGGTCTGAGGTTCGACTGGCTCCAACTGTACGACTCCAGGAAGTGACAGTGGAGCGGGTCTGAGGTTCGACTGGCTCCAGCTGTACGGCTCCAGGGAGTGACAGTGGAGCGGGTCTGAGGTTCGACTGGCTTCAGCTATACGACTCTATAGAGTGACAGTGGAGCGGGTCAGAGGATCGACTGGCTTCAACTGTACGGTTCCAGGGAGTGACAGTGGAGCGGGTTTGAGGCTCGAGACTGGCTCCAGCTATACGACTCTATAGAGTGACAGTGGAGCGGGTCTGAGGTTCGACTGGCTCCAGCTGTACGGCTCCAGGGAGTGACAGTGGAGCGGGTCTGAGGTTCGACTGGCTTCAGCTATACGGCTCTATAGAGTAACAGTGGAGCGGGTCTGAGGATCGACTGGCTCCAGCTGTACGGCTCCAGGGAGTGACAGTGGAGCGGGTCTGAGGTTCGACTGGCTCCAGCTGTACGGCTCCAGGAAATGACAGTGGAGCGGGTCTGAGGTTCGTCTGGCTTCAGCTGTACGGCTCCAGGGAGTGACAGTGGGCGGGTCTGAGGTTCGACTGGCTCCAGCTGTACCGCTCCAAGGAGTGACAGTGGGCGGGTCTGAGGTTCGACTAGCTCCAGCTGTACGGCTCCACTAAGTGACAGTGGAGCGGGTCTGAGGTTCGACTGGCTCCAGCTGTACGGCTCCAGGAAGTGACAGTGGAGCGGGTCTCAGGTTCGACTGGCTCCAGCTGTACGGCTCCAGGAAGTGACAGTGGAGCGGGTCTGAGGTTCGACTGGCTCTAGCTGTACGGCTCCAGGAAGTGACAGTGGAGCGGGTCTGAGGTTCGACTGGCACTAGCTGTACGGCTCCAGGAAGTGACAGGGGAGCGGGTCTGAGGTTCGACTGGCTCCAGCTGTACGGCTTCAGGAAGTGACAGTGGAGCGGGTCTGAGGTTCGACTGGCTCCAGCTGTACGGCTCCAGGAAGTGACAGTGGAGCGGGTCTGAGGTTCGACTGGCTCCAGCTGTACGGCTCCAGGAAGTGACAGTGGAGCGGGTCTGAGGTTCGACTGGCTCCAGCTGTACGGCTCCAGGAAGTGACAGTGGAGCGGGTCTGAGGTTCGACTGGCTCCAGCTGTACGGCTCCAAGAAGTGACAGTGGAGCGGGTCTGAGGTTCGACTGGCACTAGCTCTACGGCTCCAGGGAGTGACAGTGGAGCGGGTCTGAGGTTCGCCTGGCTTCAGCTGTGCGGCTCATAAGAGTGACTGTGGACCGGGTCTGAGGTTCGACTGGCTCCAGCTGTGCGGCTCATAAGAGTGACTGTGGAGTGAGTCTGAGGTTCGACTGGCTCAAACTGTCAGCTCATTAGAGTGACAGTGGACCGGGTCTGAGGTTCGACTGGCTCCAGCTGTACGGCTCCAAAGAGTGAGAGGGAGCGGGTCTGAGGTTCAACTGGCTCCAGCTGTACGGTTCCAAAGAGTGACAGTGGAGCGGGTCTGAGGTTCGACTGGCTCCAGGGAGTGACAGTGGAGCGGGTCTGAGGTTCGTCTGGCTTCAGCTGTACGGCTCCAGGGAGTGACAGTGGAGCGGGTCTGAGGTTCGTCTGGCTTCAGCTGTACGGCTCCAGGGAGTGACAGTGGGCGGGTCTGAGGTTCGACTGGCTCCAGCTGTACCGCTCCAAGGAGTGACAGTGGGCGGGTCTGAGGTTCGACTAGCTCCAGCTGTACGGCTCCACTAAGTGACAGTGGAGCGGGTCTGAGGTTCGACTGGCTCCAGCTGTACGGCTCCAGGAAGTGACAGTGGAGCGGGTCTCAGGTTCGACTGGCTCCAGCTGTACGGCTCCAGGAAGTGACAGTGGAGCGGGTCTGAGGTTCGACTGGCTCTAGCTGTACGGCTCCAGGAAGTGACAGTGGAGCGGGTCTGAGGTTCGACTGGCACTAGCTGTACGGCTCCAGGAAGTGACAGGGGAGCGGGTCTGAGGTTCGACTGGCTCCAGCTGTACGGCTTCAGGAAGTGACAGTGGAGCGGGTCTGAGGTTCGACTGGCTCCAGCTGTACGGCTCCAGGAAGTGACAGTGGAGCGGGTCTGAGGTTCGACTGGCTCCAGCTGTACGGCTCCAGGAAGTGACAGTGGAGCGGGTCTGAGGTTCGACTGGCTCCAGCTGTACGGCTCCAGGAAGTGACAGTGGAGCGGGTCTGAGGTTCGACTGGCTCCAGCTGTACGGCTCCAAGAAGTGACAGTGGAGCGGGTCTGAGGTTCGACTGGCACTAGCTCTACGGCTCCAGGGAGTGACAGTGGAGCGGGTCTGAGGTTCGCCTGGCTTCAGCTGTGCGGCTCATAAGAGTGACTGTGGACCGGGTCTGAGGTTCGACTGGCTCCAGCTGTGCGGCTCATAAGAGTGACTGTGGAGTGAGTCTGAGGTTCGACTGGCTCAAACTGTCAGCTCATTAGAGTGACAGTGGACCGGGTCTGAGGTTCGACTGGCTCCAGCTGTACGGCTCCAAAGAGTGAGAGGGAGCGGGTCTGAGGTTCAACTGGCTCCAGCTGTACGGTTCCAAAGAGTGACAGTGGAGCGGGTCTGAGGTTCGACTGGCTCCAGGGAGTGACAGTGGAGCGGGTCTGAGGTTCACGTCGTGCAGATAATTAGGACTGCGTAAACGAGCCGCAGGACCGAGTGACGAAAACTTTTGAATGTCACAACATTCTTTCGCTAATCGTCACTTACACTCCAACGAGCTGTTAAATCCTCGGCTTAACATGCGTTTCCAGTTGGTTTGGTGGTTTTCCATTTTCAGTTCGTTTTTTCAATGACTTTCCTTACATGTTAGCGAAATTGAAATTTCCTATTTATTGATTATTGCTTGTTTGAAATGAGACGCACCAACAAGGGTTTCGCACCTTTTTAGTTTTAAATTTAGGCTTAACATAGATTTAAACAATTGTAGATTAGTTATACAGTATGTTATATTTAAATAAAGTTTAATAACATCATGACCCCACTTCATTTTCCGAACAGAGTAATGGGAGTAAATTCATCATATCCATATATATACATTTTGGTACAATCATTCCGAATATTCTTGAATTTCAAACACTACTCCAGTGCCATTCCTAACAAAATAATCCACTAGGAATACATTCTTTCGGATCCCAAAAGGTGTAAAAGTAGTTGAGATTGCTTGATTAACCAGCGTAAAATGGTGCAAATTAATTTCATTGCTCTTTTAATTAAACATTTAAGGTTTTTAATTGTACACTAATGTCAAAAGTTTTCTTAAGAGCTCCATAGTGAAAATCTAAATGGGTTTTCGTTTACTGAGTAAGGTTTGGAAATGTTTTTCTCCATACACTAAATATATATATATAACCATATAAACTTCTAAGAGATTAATATTTTTATCCACATTTCATCTTATCCTTTGCTATATATTTTAGTGCAATCATTCCGAATATGTTTAACTTTCATACACTACTCCAGTGCCATTACTAACAAAATAATCCACTAGACATTTTCTTATGGACCACAAAAGACGACAAAACAATCAGAGTACCGTCAAGGTTTACCAGTCAAAGTGTGTCGAATCGAGTAACAGTAGCGACAACGTGTAGTGAAGTGTCGCCAAGGCCGGGATGACAATACGTAGTGAAAGTCGACATAGCATCGCACAGACAGCCTCCGGTTATGTGTGCTGTGTGCTGTGTGCTGTGTGTATGTGCCAGTGGCCTGCACCATGGCGAGGGTGCTCCTACGCCACAGGGGAGGTACATCTCATAGGGGCTCTCATGCTGTTGGAAACTACCAACATGTACATAACGCAGAATGCTGATGTGGGGAAGCGAATTGTCAAGTTTAAATGAATCTTAAAATGTTCGATATCTGTAAGACAACGTACAGTCTATATCGAAAACATAAATTCTTAATGGGTTCAATTAATTATAATAATAATATTAATATTAATAATGATAATAATAACAATAATTTATTTCCAAATAGATACAATAATTACAATAAAGACAATAGGCCTACAAAAATACAGATCAAATACAAAATACCATACAATTTTAATGAAGCCAACCTGACCTTGTTCTATTTTGGAAAGAAATTTGGGCCTCCAAGGCAATGCCTGGTGGGAGGCTCCTCCAAAAATACACTTTTAATGAGTAATAGCAGTGACAAGACATTAAAAATATCAAATAAAATATAATTTCAAACTCACTACTGGGAGAAAAAACATATTAACTATTATACTGAAAATTAACTTTGAAACAGCTTTGTAGCCTTTATAAAATAATTTTTTCCTCCTTGTCAAAATGTTTACTTAACTCATAAAAATATACATTAATTTCAACACACATATGCATACACAGATACATAGATGCATTGCATAGATACACAGACGTACATATATTACTATAAAATGTGAGAAAAACAATAGAATAAATATACCATATAAATTTATTTCCTTTGCCCTTCAAACTAAGAGACTAAAACCTGTGAATATGCATACACTCACACTCATGCATATACATGCAGTGCATACTAATACTAAAAATTAACATCAATATAAAAATTAAAAATAAATAAACGACTAGGCCTACCTTAACATTTACCTAAATACAAAAACTTAGCTCTTATTAAAGTTTCCAATAAAGTAATGATGATAACAATAATAATAATCCTACCATTAGCATAGGATATTAAAGCACAATTCTTCTATATCATCAACCGGAAACAACCAAACTCTAAATTTTCTTATATTATAAGTTATAATATGATGAAAGATCAACTTTTTGTCTTCCTAAATCAATTGTATTCTTATAATTTCTTATTCATACATTTAGAGAATTTGGGTAAATTCTCCAAAACCTAAATGTTTATATAAACACATCAGTGGAACAGGGGTGTCCAATATCCCCCCCCCCCCCCCCATTAAACTTGTGCAATGAAAGACTTATATTTGAGAAAATTGGACTGATATGAATACAAATATAGGAGTATGTCAAGTATTTACTGTATGGTGATATGGTAAGTTTTGTGTATATCAAAAGTACAAATACCACACCAATTTTCAATATCTCGATTTGCATATATATGCTGAAATATTGGAAAAGGTATAAAATTTTTCATCTCATTGAGATGTATGGTTTTTTGTAAATGCGTTTCATTTTTGTGGGACCTTTCTCCCTTTGGTGATATAAAATTTGTCTGTGAGCAGATATAAAACGTACATAATGAGGAATCGAGTTTTCATTTTCCCAAATCACTTTTGCAACAGTTTACATGATTAGAGTTTACTTAATTTAAAGTAAGATTAATAAAGTAATTACAATCAAGTAAATTGATTAAGTAACTTTGTTTTATGTATTTCATTAAAGACAGAACATAAGTTTAACGCACATCTCAAAACTTTTCAATCATTTTATTAAACTTCTATAACAATCCCTGAATTGCACTTCATGATATTAGACCATTTATAAATAAGGAAGTAATGTAAGTTTTATATCTGATATTTCTAGTAGGCGTTCCCTTATTGAATGAATATTGATGGCTCATTGAATGTAAATTTGCTGCGAAGATGTATTGTAAATATTCGTGATATATTTGAATTCGTACTGTCCGAAATTCATCGAATCACAATGTTTTGTTTTAAGATAAAAACTTTCCTCATGAATATAAAAGTTCACAATGAAATGTAGTCAAGGTTGATTTATTTCCTTTTCAAATGTACAATAAACTCAAACAAAACTATAATTAAAATTTTACCAAAAACATCCAAGTGGTACAAATTTTAGCATTATCGTTTAACTAGAAACGTAAGCCAATAATAAAGCCAATAACAAATTATTATAAAACCTCCAAGACCTTTTCATATACCAGCTGAACTAATTAAATTGGGCACAACCCAAAAGTAAAAAAGTGAGTAAATGCAAGTTAAAATGTAATCTACAGTAAATCAAGAACCAACTGAAGATTCTTAAAGGTGGATAAGACTTGGCTAAGATTATAATAGGCGTATATAATAATATTTATAATCAGGTTATTCAATTTGACGAAAGAATAGGGTATCGGAATATCTATGGTATCGAAACTTAGTAACCGGTGACAAGATGACCAAGTTGTCAAAGAGCCAAATGAATACTCGGGTATACTGAATTTACCTCATGTTAACATTGAGTTGAAAGGTCAATTAAGCAGTATATTTCTCGTATACTACCGATGAGTTGTAAAAATAGATTGTCAAGGGATCTGTGGAGGAAAATCTCCGCAACCATGGGGCACGCTTTAAGACATTTTAGTGAGCGGCTTAGTTGGTGCGTTTGGGATTGGTGAAATAAAATCCTCTGGCTCTCAAAGAGTTTGTGTTTACACAGCCTATTATACCTTTTAACAATACTGAGGAAGCTTTTTGGCATATGTTACATTTTAATGTGTTGTTATTATAAGTTGTTTTGCCAACCTTAAATGATCCTAATAGATGGAAAACTCTTGGGAAGTCCAGCTGAGAGGAACACGACCTCGACCTTACGAAGCTAGAACACGTTAGTATTACAGAAGTTTGTGTATTTGATATATTTAGAAAAAATTGCCTACAATCAATACAAAAATATGACGGTAATACATTTTCGAGTCCAAAATAAGTTTACGCTTTTTCCTCATATCATGATTGTCCGTCATTTCGACATACCGCTGACAAATATTTCCCAACAGATTGTTATTCAATTGGAAAGTAGATCTCTGCATCAGTGATTAGCTGTACAGATATCAAATATCACCACCTGGCCTGGCTGAGGCATGAGTAACCCGCCCGTGTACAGCAGGACGACTACGAAACTAGACCAGGAGCGACTTGTGACCAGTCCTATATAGCGACCGGTCTATGACAAATGATCAGACGGGCTGATCTACTTAAGGAAATCATAGATCAACACAAAAATACAGAGTTTCTCGCAGAAAGTAAGTTGGTTTAAGGTAAAGATTAGGTATTTACTATTTGCTTTGCTCGAATTTTTTGTTTTGGAATTTTCATCTTTATGCTAAAGGTATACGATGAACAAGGAAATACAAAGGCCAGAGCAAGTAAGATTATGGTCAGAGCATGTTAGTCAGAGAAGGCGTTTTCAATTCGATTTTCTCTGAACAATGACCCAATTTACTATATTTAATTTGTCATTATTACCAATTAGAAAGATCACAAATATATTGATTTGATTCAAGTTATCCGACTTGTCATAGCATCGACAAAAGTATAACAGATATTTTGAGTACCTCAACTTAAGTAGAAATTTAGTATGAACAATTCCTACGACTTGATTTTACATCACCCTCTTAAAAAATGTTAATTAGAGCTGTTGTTAAAAATGAAAATGATATTGATTTTGCATCCAAGTATTTAGGTATTACTTTTAATTTAATTAATTAGTTCATAATTTCATTGCACCTACGCTACTTAGATATTTCTGCAATTATAGATATAATTTCATGATTATCACATTTTTGATAAATATATATTTACATAGTTTTTCTCTTTACACCACAACAACACTTTGGCCGATGAGGAAAAGTGTTTTGTGTCTGATTTAGAGTGTGAAGTGTTGTCTTGATGATTGCAGCAGGAAGAGAGAGAGATAGAGGATGAGAGGTTAGGTTTATGCAAGTCGGCCATCGTAGTCAAGCCTTTGATAACGGACGCGGCCAGCTCAGAGATAAGACATCTCACGACGAGAAACACCTTCCGCGACGAAATTGAGGAAAATAGGCTAGGGGACGCACGAGTCACAGGTTTTGGATGACCTGCCATCCTGGTAGGAAAGATTAGAGCAAAGAAAATATGCGGTTTTTGAAAATTGTTCTAGAAAGTTGGGAACTATTACAGTCGAGGGATTGTTTAAAGTTTATTATTTTGAGATTTAAGATATAAAATAAAGCTTTGTTGATGGTTTCGTTTCGTTGTTGTATTTCTATTACCCTCGAAAAAAAAGCAACGCCCAACTAAACAGAAGAGAATGGATCCAACCTATTAATATAATAGTTATACGATATTTCGCAATTCCGATGGTAAAAAGTACTTATTTCAAAATTAAATGCTAACATTCAAATACAACTTTACTTACACCCACAATTAATTGAGATTTGGTAGAAAATAACAAAAGTGCTGTGCCTTATTTCTTACAAAAAACTTTAGTATCTAGAACTTGTTTTTCGTAGATGTTAAACGAGGAAAATTTTTATATATAAACTAAAGTGCTATTCGCAGGTGGTACAGTTTATCACAAGTAACGCTGAATTGCCGAAGCCAATATTCCTTCTAAATTGGAAGCCTCGAAATTCCACATATAGACAATCCTTTTCACATTGAACACTTCCCTAGCCTCGATCAAATCAAGCTTAAGGCCTTACATGGAGCCGTTACCGGCATTAGCTCTTGTGAAAGAAGGGCCTTCAGAATCTAGGTTTGGATTCTGCCAAATTGTTCGGATAATGCGGCATTGTTGTACACCCGAGCTACTGCGGTCGGTTTTGTAACGCCGATAGAGATAATGTCTGTGACATATATAACTCGAACACGGCCGTATCATCTGGTGGAATTCACTGTATTGGAACTCAGGGTTCGAAACGGAAAACCTGAAATCAATTTGTTTCATGCTTTTTTGTGATTGGTTTCTCCGTCTTGCTAGACAGGAATTGTGTGAAGAGCCGTAATGTTTAACGCACATCTCAAAACTTTTCAATCATTTTATTAAACTTCTATAACAATCCCTGAATTGCACTTCATGATATTAGACCATTTATAAATAAGGAAGTAATGTAAGTTTTATATCTGATATTTCTAGTAGGCGTTCCCTTATTGAATGAATATTGATGGCTCATTGAATGTAAATTTGCTGCGAAGATGTATTGTAAATATTCGTGATATATTTGAATTCGTACTGTCCGAAATTCATCGAATCACAATGTTTTGTTTTAAGATAAAAACTTTCCTCATGAATATAAAAGTTCACAATGAAATGTAGTCAAGGTTGATTTATTTCCTTTTCAAATGTACAATAAACTCAATCAAAACTATAATTAAAATTTTACCAAAAACATCCAAGTGGTACAAATTTTAGCATTATCGTTTAACTAGAAACGTAAGCCAATAATAAAGCCAATAACAAATTATTATAAAACCTCCAAGACCTTTTCATATACCAGCTGAACTAATTAAATTGGGCACAACCCAAAAGTAAAAAAATGAGTAAATGCAAGTTAAAATGTAATCTACAGTAAATCAAGAACCAACTGAAGATTCTTAAAGGTGGATAAGACTTGGCTAAGATTATAATAGGCGTATATAATAATATTTATAATCAGGTTATTCAATTTGACGAAAGAATAGGGTATCGGAATATCTATGGTATCGAAACTTAGTAACCGGTGACAAGATGACCAAGTTGTCAAAGAGCCAAATGAATACTCGGGTATACTGAATTTACCTCATGTTAACATTGAGTTGAAAGGTCAATTAAGCAGTATATTTCTCGTATACTACCGATGAGTTGTAAAAATAGATTGTCAAGGGATCTGTGGAGGAAAATCTCCGCAACCATGGGGCACGCTTTAAGACATTTTAGTGAGCGGCTTAGTTGGTGCGTTTGGGATTGGTGAAATAAAATCCTCTGGCTCTCAAAGAGTTTGTGTTTACACAGCCTATTATACCTTTTAACAATACTGAGGAAGCTTTTTGGCTTATGTTACATTTTAATGTGTTGTTATTATAAGTTGTTTTGCCAACCTTAAATGATCCTAATAGATGGAAAACTCTTGGGAAGTCCAGCTGAGAGGAACACGACCTCGACCTTACGAAGCTAGAACACGTTAGTATTACAGAAGTTTGTGTATTTGATATATTTAGAAAAAATTGCTTACAATCAATACAAAAATATGACGGTAATACATTTTCGAGTCCAAAATAAGTTTACGCTTTTTCCTCATATCATGATTGTCCGTCATTTCGACATACCGCTGACAAATATTTCCCAACAGATTGTTATTCAATTGGAAAGTAGATCTCTGCATCAGTGATTAGCTGTACAGATATCAAATATCACCACCTGGCCTGGCTGAGGCATGAGTAACCCGCCCGTGTACAGCAGGACGACTACGAAACTAGACCAGGAGCGACTTGTGACCAGTCCTATATAGCGACCGGTCTATGACAAATGATCAGACGGGCTGATCTACTTAAGGAAATCATAGATCAACACAAAAATACAGAGTTTCTCGCAGAAAGTAAGTTGGTTTAAGGTAAAGATTAGGTATTTACTATTTGCTTTGCTCGAATTTTTTGTTTTGGAATTTTCATCTTTATGCTAAAGGTATACGATGAACAAGGAAATACAAAGGCCAGAGCAAGTAAGATTATGGTCAGAGCATGTTAGTCAGAGAAGGCGTTTTCAATTCGATTTTCTCTGAACAATGACCCAATTTACTATATTTAATTTGTCATTATTACCAATTAGAAAGATCACAAATATATTGATTTGATTCAAGTTATCCGACTTGTCATAGCATCGACAAAAGTATAACAGATATTTTGAGTACCTCAACTTAAGTAGAAATTTAGTATGAACAATTCCTACGACTTGATTTTACATCACCCTCTTAAAAAATGTTAATTAGAGCTGTTGTTAAAAATGAAAATGATATTGATTTTGCATCCAAGTATTTAGGTATTACTTTTAATTTAATTAATTAGTTCATAATTTCATTGCACCTACGCTACTTAGATATTTCTGCAATTATAGATATAATTTCATGATTATCACATTTTTGATAAATATATATTTACATAGTTTTTCTCTTTACACCACAACAACACTTTGGCCGATGAGGAAAAGTGTTTTGTGTCTGATTTAGAGTGTGAAGTGTTGTCTTGATGATTGCAGCAGGAAGAGAGAGAGATAGAGGATGAGAGGTTAGGTTTATGCAAGTCGGCCATCGTAGTCAAGCCTTTGATAACGGACGCGGCCAGCTCAGAGATAAGACATCTCACGACGAGAAACACCTTCCGCGACGAAATTGAGGAAAATAGGCTAGGGGACGCACGAGTCACAGGTTTTGGATGACCTGCCATCCTGGTAGGAAAGATTAGAGCAAAGAAAATATGCGGTTTTTGAAAATTGTTCTAGAAAGTTGGGAACTATTACAGTCGAGGGATTGTTTAAAGTTTATTATTTTGAGATTTAAGATATAAAATAAAGCTTTGTTGATGGTTTCGTTTCGTTGTTGTATTTCTATTACCCTCGAAAAAAAGCAACGCCCAACTAAACAGAAGAGAATGTATCCAACCTATTAATATAATAGTTATACGATATTTCGCAATTCCGATGGTAAAATGTACTTATTTCAAAATTAAATGCTAACATTCAAATACAACTTTACTTACACCCACAATTAATTGAGATTTGGTAGAAAATAACAAAAGTGCTGTGCCTTATTTCTTACAAAAAACTTTAGTATCTAGAACTTGTTTTTCGTAGATGTTAAACGAGGAAAATTTTTATATATAAACTAAAGTGCTATTCGCAGGTGGTACAGTTTATCACAAGTAACGCTGAATTGCCGAAGCCAATATTCCTTCTAAATTGGAAGCCTCGAAATTCCACATATAGACAATCCTTTTCACATTGAACACTTCCCTAGCCTCGATCAAATCAAGCTTAAGGCCTTACATGGAGCCGTTACCGGCATTAGCTCTTGTGAAAGAAGGGCCTTCAGAATCTAGGTTTGGATTCTGCCAAATTGTTCGGATAATGCGGCATTGTTGTACACCCGAGCTACTGCGGTCGGTTTTGTAACGCCGATAGAGATAATGTCTGTGACATATATAACTCGAACACGGCCGTATCATCTGGTGGAATTCACTGTATTGGAACTCAGGGTTCGAAACGGAAAACCTGAAATCAATTTGTTTCATGCTTTTTTGTGATTGGTTTCTCCGTCTTGCCAGACAGGAATTGTGTGAAGAGCCGTAATGTTTAACGCACATCTCAAAACTTTTCAATCATTTTATTAAACTTCTATAACAATCCCTGAATTGCACTTCATGATATTAGACCATTTATAAATAAGGAAGTAATGTAAGTTTTATATCTGATATTTCTAGTAGGCGTTCCCTTATTGAATGAATATTGATGGCTCATTGAATGTAAATTTGCTGCGAAGATGTATTGTAAATATTCGTGATATATTTGAATTCGTACTGTCCGAAATTCATCGAATCACAATGTTTTGTTTTAAGATAAAAACTTTCCTCATGAATATAAAAGTTCACAATGAAATGTAGTCAAGGTTGATTTATTTCCTTTTCAAATGTAC
This sequence comes from Neoaliturus tenellus, assembly GCA_030545055.2. NCBI lineage: Eukaryota > Metazoa > Arthropoda > Insecta > Hemiptera > Cicadellidae > Neoaliturus > Neoaliturus tenellus. Next base: position 108,222,210 of record CM061533.1, read on the forward strand.
AATAAACTCAATCAAAACTATAATTAAAATTTTACCAAAAACATCCAAGTGGTACAAATTTTAGCATTATCGTTTAACTAGAAACGTAAGCCAATAATAAAGCCAATAACAAATTATTATAAAACCTCCAAGACCTTTTCATATACCAGCTGAACTAATTAAATTGGGCACAACCCAAAAGTAAAAAAATGAGTAAATGCAAGTTAAAATGTAATCTACAGTAAATCAAGAACCAACTGAAGATTCTTAAAGGTGGATAAGACTTGGCTAAGATTATAATAGGCGTATATAATAATATTTATAATCAGGTTATTCAATTTGACGAAAGAATAGGGTATCGGAATATCTATGGTATCGAAACTTAGTAACCGGTGACAAGATGACCAAGTTGTCAAAGAGCCAAATGAATACTCGGGTATACTGAATTTACCTCATGTTAACATTGAGTTGAAAGGTCAATTAAGCAGTATATTTCTCGTATACTACCGATGAGTTGTAAAAATAGATTGTCAAGGGATCTGTGGAGGAAAATCTCCGCAACCATGGGGCACGCTTTAAGACATTTTAGTGAGCGGCTTAGTTGGTGCGTTTGGGATTGGTGAAATAAAATCCTCTGGCTCTCAAAGAGTTTGTGTTTACACAGCCTATTATACCTTTTAACAATACTGAGGAAGCTTTTTGGCATATGTTACATTTTAATGTGTTGTTATTATAAGTTGTTTTGCCAACCTTAAATGATCCTAATAGATGGAAAACTCTTGGGAAGTCCAGCTGAGAGGAACACGACCTCGACCTTACGAAGCTAGAACACGTTAGTATTACAGAAGTTTGTGTATTTGATATATTTAGAAAAAATTGCCTACAATCAATACAAAAATATGACGGTAATACATTTTCGAGTCCAAAATAAGTTTACGCTTTTTCCTCATATCATGATTGTCCGTCATTTCGACATACCGCTGACAAATATTTCCCAACAGATTGTTATTCAATTGGAAAGTAGATCTCTGCATCAGTGATTAGCTGTACAGATATCAAATATCACCACCTGGCCTGGCTGAGGCATGAGTAACCCGCCCGTGTACAGCAGGACGACTACGAAACTAGACCAGGAGCGACTTGTGACCAGTCCTATATAGCGACCGGTCTATGACAAATGATCAGACGGGCTGATCTACTTAAGGAAATCATAGATCAACACAAAAATACAGAGTTTCTCGCAGAAAGTAAGTTGGTTTAAGGTAAAGATTAGGTATTTACTATTTGCTTTGCTCGAATTTTTTGTTTTGGAATTTTCATCTTTATGCTAAAGGTATACGATGAACAAGGAAATACAAAGGCCAGAGCAAGTAAGATTATGGTCAGAGCATGTTAGTCAGAGAAGGCGTTTTCAATTCGATTTTCTCTGAATAATGACCCAATTTACTATATTTAATTTGTCATTATTACCAATTAGAAAGATCACAAATATATTGATTTGATTCAAGTTATCCGACTTGTCATAGCATCGACAAAAGTATAACAGATATTTTGAGTACCTCAACTTAAGTAGAAATTTAGTATGAACAATTCCTACGACTTGATTTTACATCACCCTCTTAAAAAATGTTAATTAGAGCTGTTGTTAAAAATGAAAATGATATTGATTTTGCATCCAAGTATTTAGGTATTACTTTTAATTTAATTAATTAGTTCATAATTTCATTGCACCTACGCTACTTAGATATTTCTGCAATTATAGATATAATTTCATGATTATCACATTTTTGATAAATATATATTTACATAGTTTTTCTCTTTACACCACAACAACACTTTGGCCGATGAGGAAAAGTGTTTTGTGTCTGATTTAGAGTGTGAAGTGTTGTCTTGATGATTGCAGCAGGAAGAGAGAGAGATAGAGGATGAGAGGTTAGGTTTATGCAAGTCGGCCATCGTAGTCAAGCCTTTGATAACGGACGCGGCCAGCTCAGAGATAAGACATCTCACGACGAGAAACACCTTCCGCGACGAAATTGAGGAAAATAGGCTAGGGGACGCACGAGTCACAGGTTTTGGATGACCTGCCATCCTGGTAGGAAAGATTAGAGCAAAGAAAATATGCGGTTTTTGAAAATTGTTCTAGAAAGTTGGGAACTATTACAGTCGAGGGATTGTTTAAAGTTTATTATTTTGAGATTTAAGATATAAAATAAAGCTTTGTTGATGGTTTCGTTTCGTTGTTGTATTTCTATTACCCTCGAAAAAAAGCAACGCCCAACTAAACAGAAGAGAATGGATCCAACCTATTAATATAATAGTTATACGATATTTCGCAATTCCGATGGTAAAATGTACTTATTTCAAAATTAAATGCTAACATTCAAATACAACTTTACTTACACCCACAATTAATTGAGATTTGGTAGAAAATAACAAAAGTGCTGTGCCTTATTTCTTACAAAAAACTTTAGTATCTAGAACTTGTTTTTCGTAGATGTTAAACGAGGAAAATTTTTATATATAAACTAAAGTGCTATTCGCAGGTGGTACAGTTTATCACAAGTAACGCTGAATTGCCGAAGCCAATATTCCTTCTAAATTGGAAGCCTCGAAATTCCACATATAGACAATCCTTTTCACATTGAACACTTCCCTAGCCTCGATCAAATCAAGCTTAAGGCCTTACATGGAGCCGTTACCGGCATTAGCTCTTGTGAAAGAAGGGCCTTCAGAATCTAGGTTTGGATTCTGCCAAATTGTTCGGATAATGCGGCATTGTTGTACACCCGAGCTACTGCGGTCGGTTTTGTAACGCCGATAGAGATAATGTCTGTGACATATATAACTCGAACACGGCCGTATCATCTGGTGGAATTCACTGTATTGGAACTCAGGGTTCGAAACGGAAAACCTGAAATCAATTTGTTTCATGCTTTTTTGTGATTGGTTTCTCCGTCTTGCCAGACAGGAATTGTGTGAAGAGCCGTAATGTTTAACGCACATCTCAAAACTTTTCAATCATTTTATTAAACTTCTATAACAATCCCTGAATTGCACTTCATGATATTAGACCATTTATAAATAAGGAAGTAATGTAAGTTTTATATCTGATATTTCTAGTAGGCGTTCCCTTATTGAATGAATATTGATGGCTCATTGAATGTAAATTTGCTGCGAAGATGTATTGTAAATATTCGTGATATATTTGAATTCGTACTGTCCGAAATTCATCGAATCACAATGTTTTGTTTTAAGATAAAAACTTTCCTCATGAATATAAAAGTTCACAATGAAATGTAGTCAAGGTTGATTTATTTCCTTTTCAAATGTACAATAAACTCAATCAAAACTATAATTAAAATTTTACCAAAAACATCCAAGTGGTACAAATTTTAGCATTATCGTTTAACTAGAAACGTAAGCCAATAATAAAGCCAATAACAAATTATTATAAAACCTCCAAGACCTTTTCATATACCAGCTGAACTAATTAAATTGGGCACAACCCAAAAGTAAAAAAATGAGTAAATGCAAGTTAAAATGTAATCTACAGTAAATCAAGAACCAACTGAAGATTCTTAAAGGTGGATAAGACTTGGCTAAGATTATAATAGGCGTATATAATAATATTTATAATCAGGTTATTCAATTTGACGAAAGAATAGGGTATCGGAATATCTATGGTATCGAAACTTAGTAACCGGTGACAAGATGACCAAGTTGTCAAAGAGCCAAATGAATACTCGGGTATACTGAATTTACCTCATGTTAACATTGAGTTGAAAGGTCAATTAAGCAGTATATTTCTCGTATACTACCGATGAGTTGTAAAAATAGATTGTCAAGGGATCTGTGGAGGAAAATCTCCGCAACCATGGGGCACGCTTTAAGACATTTTAGTGAGCGGCTTAGTTGGTGCGTTTGGGATTGGTGAAATAAAATCCTCTGGCTCTCAAAGAGTTTGTGTTTACACAGCCTATTATACCTTTTAACAATACTGAGGAAGCTTTTTGGCATATGTTACATTTTAATGTGTTGTTATTATAAGTTGTTTTGCCAACCTTAAATGATCCTAATAGATGGAAAACTCTTGGGAAGTCCAGCTGAGAGGAACACGACCTCGACCTTACGAAGCTAGAACACGTTAGTATTACAGAAGTTTGTGTATTTGATATATTTAGAAAAAATTGCCTACAATCAATACAAAAATATGACGGTAATACATTTTCGAGTCCAAAATAAGTTTACGCTTTTTCCTCATATCATGATTGTCCGTCATTTCGACATACCGCTGACAAATATTTCCCAACAGATTGTTATTCAATTGGAAAGTAGATCTCTGCATCAGTGATTAGCTGTACAGATATCAAATATCACCACCTGGCCTGGCTGAGGCATGAGTAATCCGCCCGTGTACAGCAGGACGACTACGAAACTAGACCAGGAGCGACTTGTGACCAGTCCTATATAGCGACCGGTCTATGACAAATGATCAGACGGGCTGATCTACTTAAGGAAATCATAGATCAACACAAAAATACAGAGTTTCTCGCAGAAAGTAAGTTGGTTTAAGGTAAAGATTAGGTATTTACTATTTGCTTTGCTCGAATTTTTTGTTTTGGAATTTTCATCTTTATGCTAAAGGTATACGATGAACAAGGAAATACAAAGGCCAGAGCAAGTAAGATTATGGTCAGAGCATGTTAGTCAGAGAAGGCGTTTTCAATTCGATTTTCTCTGAACAATGACCCAATTTACTATATTTAATTTGTCATTATTACCAATTAGAAAGATCACAAATATATTGATTTGATTCAAGTTATCCGACTTGTCATAGCATCGACAAAAGTATAACAGATATTTTGAGTACCTCAACTTAAGTAGAAATTTAGTATGAACAATTCCTACGACTTGATTTTACATCACCCTCTTAAAAAATGTTAATTAGAGCTGTTGTTAAAAATGAAAATGATATTGATTTTGCATCCAAGTATTTAGGTATTACTTTTAATTTAATTAATTAGTTCATAATTTCATTGCACCTACGCTACTTAGATATTTCTGCAATTATAGATATAATTTCATGATTATCACATTTTTGATAAATATATATTTACATAGTTTTTCTCTTTACACCACAACAACACTTTGGCCGATGAGGAAAAGTGTTTTGTGTCTGATTTAGAGTGTGAAGTGTTGTCTTGATGATTGCAGCAGGAAGAGAGAGAGAGATAGAGGATGAGAGGTTAGGTTTATGCAAGTCGGCCATCGTAGTCAAGCCTTTGATAACGGACGCGGCCAGCTCAGAGATAAGACATCTCACGACGAGAAACACCTTCCGCGACGAAATTGAGGAAAATAGGCTAGGGGACGCACGAGTCACAGGTTTTGGATGACCTGCCATCCTGGTAGGAAAGATTAGAGCAAAGAAAATATGCGGTTTTTGAAAATTGTTCTAGAAAGTTGGGAACTATTACAGTCGAGGGATTGTTTAAAGTTTATTATTTTGAGATTTAAGATATAAAATAAAGCTTTGTTGATGGTTTCGTTTCGTTGTTGTATTTCTATTACCCTCGAAAAAAAGCAACGCCCAACTAAACAGAAGAGAATGGATCCAACCTATTAATATAATAGTTATACGATATTTCGCAATTCCGATGGTAAAATGTACTTATTTCAAAATTAAATGCTAACATTCAAATACAACTTTACTTACACCCACAATTAATTGAGATTTGGTAGAAAATAACAAAAGTGCTGTGCCTTATTTCTTACAAAAAACTTTAGTATCTAGAACTTGTTTTTCGTAGATGTTAAACGAGGAAAATTTTTATATATAAACTAAAGTGCTATTCGCAGGTGGTACAGTTTATCACAAGTAACGCTGAATTGCCGAAGCCAATATTCCTTCTAAATTGGAAGCCTCGAAATTCCACATATAGACAATCCTTTTCACATTGAACACTTCCCTAGCCTCGATCAAATCAAGCTTAAGGCCTTACATGGAGCCGTTACCGGCATTAGCTCTTGTGAAAGAAGGGCCTTCAGAATCTAGGTTTGGATTCTGCCAAATTGTTCGGATAATGCGGCATTGTTGTACACCCGAGCTACTGCGGTCGGTTTTGTAACGCCGATAGAGATAATGTCTGTGACATATATAACTCGAACACGGCCGTATCATCTGGTGGAATTCACTGTATTGGAACTCAGGGTTCGAAACGGAAAACCTGAAATCAATTTGTTTCATGCTTTTTTGTGATTGGTTTCTCCGTCTTGCCAGACAGGAATTGTGTGAAGAGCCGTAATGTTTAACGCACATCTCAAAACTTTTCAATCATTTTATTAAACTTCTATAACAATCCCTGAATTGCACTTCATGATATTAGACCATTTATAAATAAGGAAGTAATGTAAGTTTTATATCTGATATTTCTAGTAGGCGTTCCCTTATTGAATGAATATTGATGGCTCATTGAATGTAAATTTGCTGCGAAGATGTATTGTAAATATTCGTGATATATTTGAATTCGTACTGTCCGAAATTCATCGAATCACAATGTTTTGTTTTAAGATAAAAACTTTCCTCATGAATATAAAAGTTCACAATGAAATGTAGTCAAGGTTGATTTATTTCCTTTTCAAATGTACAATAAACTCAATCAAAACTATAATTAAAATTTTACCAAAAACATCCAAGTGGTACAAATTTTAGCATTATCGTTTAACTAGAAACGTAAGCCAATAATAAAGCCAATAACAAATTATTATAAAACCTCCAAGACCTTTTCATATACCAGCTGAACTAATTAAATTGGGCACAACCCAAAAGTAAAAAAATGAGTAAATGCAAGTTAAAATGTAATCTACAGTAAATCAAGAACCAACTGAAGATTCTTAAAGGTGGATAAGACTTGGCTAAGATTATAATAGGCGTATATAATAATATTTATAATCAGGTTATTCAATTTGACGAAAGAATAGGGTATCGGAATATCTATGGTATCGAAACTTAGTAACCGGTGACAAGATGACCAAGTTGTCAAAGAGCCAAATGAATACTCGGGTATACTGAATTTACCTCATGTTAACATTGAGTTGAAAGGTCAATTAAGCAGTATATTTCTCGTATACTACCGATGAGTTGTAAAAATAGATTGTCAAGGGATCTGTGGAGGAAAATCTCCGCAACCATGGGGCACGCTTTAAGACATTTTAGTGAGCGGCTTAGTTGGTGCGTTTGGGATTGGTGAAATAAAATCCTCTGGCTCTCAAAGAGTTTGTGTTTACACAGCCTATTATACCTTTTAACAATACTGAGGAAGCTTTTTGGCATATGTTACATTTTAATGTGTTGTTATTATAAGTTGTTTTGCCAACCTTAAATGATCCTAATAGATGGAAAACTCTTGGGAAGTCCAGCTGAGAGGAACACGACCTCGACCTTACGAAGCTAGAACACGTTAGTATTACAGAAGTTTGTGTATTTGATATATTTAGAAAAAATTGCCTACAATCAATACAAAAATATGACGGTAATACATTTTCGAGTCCAAAATAAGTTTACGCTTTTTCCTCATATCATGATTGTCCGTCATTTCGACATACCGCTGACAAATATTTCCCAACAGATTGTTATTCAATTGGAAAGTAGATCTCTGCATCAGTGATTAGCTGTACAGATATCAAATATCACCACCTGGCCTGGCTGAGGCATGAGTAACCCGCCCGTGTACAGCAGGACGACTACGAAACTAGACCAGGAGCGACTTGTGACCAGTCCTATATAGCGACCGGTCTATGACAAATGATCAGACGGGCTGATCTACTTAAGGAAATCATAGATCAACACAAAAATACAGAGTTTCTCGCAGAAAGTAAGTTGGTTTAAGGTAAAGATTAGGTATTTACTATTTGCTTTGCTCGAATTTTTTGTTTTGGAATTTTCATCTTTATGCTAAAGGTATACGATGAACAAGGAAATACAAAGGCCAGAGCAAGTAAGATTATGGTCAGAGCATGTTAGTCAGAGAAGGCGTTTTCAATTCGATTTTCTCTGAACAATGACCCAATTTACTATATTTAATTTGTCATTATTACCAATTAGAAAGATCACAAATATATTGATTTGATTCAAGTTATCCGACTTGTCATAGCATCGACAAAAGTATAACAGATATTTTGAGTACCTCAACTTAAGTAGAAATTTAGTATGAACAATTCCTACGACTTGATTTTACATCACCCTCTTAAAAAATGTTAATTAGAGCTGTTGTTAAAAATGAAAATGATATTGATTTTGCATCCAAGTATTTAGGTATTACTTTTAATTTAATTAATTAGTTCATAATTTCATTGCACCTACGCTACTTAGATATTTCTGCAATTATAGATATAATTTCATGATTATCACATTTTTGATAAATATATATTTACATAGTTTTTCTCTTTACACCACAACAACACTTTGGCCGATGAGGAAAAGTGTTTTGTGTCTGATTTAGAGTGTGAAGTGTTGTCTTGATGATTGCAGCAGGAAGAGAGAGAGAGATAGAGGATGAGAGGTTAGGTTTATGCAAGTCGGCCATCGTAGTCAAGCCTTTGATAACGGACGCGGCCAGCTCAGAGATAAGACATCTCACGACGAGAAACACCTTCCGCGACGAAATTGAGGAAAATAGGCTAGGGGACGCACGAGTCACAGGTTTTGGATGACCTGCCATCCTGGTAGGAAAGATTAGAGCAAAGAAAATATGCGGTTTTTGAAAATTGTTCTAGAAAGTTGGGAACTATTACAGTCGAGGGATTGTTTAAAGTTTATTATTTTGAGATTTAAGATATAAAATAAAGCTTTGTTGATGGTTTCGTTTCGTTGTTGTATTTCTATTACCCTCGAAAAAAAGCAACGCCCAACTAAACAGAAGAGAATGGATCCAACCTATTAATATAATAGTTATACGATATTTCGCAATTCCGATGGTAAAATGTACTTATTTCAAAATTAAATGCTAACATTCAAATACAACTTTACTTACACCCACAATTAATTGAGATTTGGTAGAAAATAACAAAAGTGCTGTGCCTTATTTCTTACAAAAAACTTTAGTATCTAGAACTTGTTTTTCGTAGATGTTAAACGAGGAAAATTTTTATATATAAACTAAAGTGCTATTCGCAGGTGGTACAGTTTATCACAAGTAACGCTGAATTGCCGAAGCCAATATTCCTTCTAAATTGGAAGCCTCGAAATTCCACATATAGACAATCCTTTTCACATTGAACACTTCCCTAGCCTCGATCAAATCAAGCTTAAGGCCTTACATGGAGCCGTTACCGGCATTAGCTCTTGTGAAAGAAGGGCCTTCAGAATCTAGGTTTGGATTCTGCCAAATTGTTCGGATAATGCGGCATTGTTGTACACCCGAGCTACTGCGGTCGGTTTTGTAACGCCGATAGAGATAATGTCTGTGACATATATAACTCGAACACGGCCGTATCATCTGGTGGAATTCACTGTATTGGAACTCAGGGTTCGAAACGGAAAACCTGAAATCAATTTGTTTCATGCTTTTTTGTGATTGGTTTCTCCGTCTTGCCAGACAGGAATTGTGTGAAGAGCCGTAATGTTTAACGCACATCTCAAAACTTTTCAATCATTTTATTAAACTTCTATAACAATCCCTGAATTGCACTTCATGATATTAGACCATTTATAAATAAGGAAGTAATGTAAGTTTTATATCTGATATTTCTAGTAGGCGTTCCCTTATTGAATGAATATTGATGGCTCATTGAATGTAAATTTGCTGCGAAGATGTATTGTAAATATTCGTGATATATTTGAATTCGTACTGTCCGAAATTCATCGAATCACAATGTTTTGTTTTAAGATAAAAACTTTCCTCATGAATATAAAAGTTCACAATGAAATGTAGTCAAGGTTGATTTATTTCCTTTTCAAATGTACAATAAACTCAATCAAAACTATAATTAAAATTTTACCAAAAACATCCAAGTGGTACAAATTTTAGCATTATCGTTTAACTAGAAACGTAAGCCAATAATAAAGCCAATAACAAATTATTATAAAACCTCCAAGACCTTTTCATATACCAGCTGAACTAATTAAATTGGGCACAACCCAAAAGTAAAAAAATGAGTAAATGCAAGTTAAAATGTAATCTACAGTAAATCAAGAACCAACTGAAGATTCTTAAAGGTGGATAAGACTTGGCTAAGATTATAATAGGCGTATATAATAATATTTATAATCAGGTTATTCAATTTGACGAAAGAATAGGGTATCGGAATATCTATGGTATCGAAACTTAGTAACCGGTGACAAGATGACCAAGTTGTCAAAGAGCCAAATGAATACTCGGGTATACTGAATTTACCTCATGTTAACATTGAGTTGAAAGGTCAATTAAGCAGTATATTTCTCGTATACTACCGATGAGTTGTAAAAATAGATTGTCAAGGGATCTGTGGAGGAAAATCTCCGCAACCATGGGGCACGCTTTAAGACATTTTAGTGAGCGGCTTAGTTGGTGCGTTTGGGATTGGTGAAATAAAATCCTCTGGCTCTCAAAGAGTTTGTGTTTACACAGCCTATTATACCTTTTAACAATACTGAGGAAGCTTTTTGGCATATGTTACATTTTAATGTGTTGTTATTATAAGTTGTTTTGCCAACCTTAAATGATCCTAATAGATGGAAAACTCTTGGGAAGTCCAGCTGAGAGGAACACGACCTCGACCTTACGAAGCTAGAACACGTTAGTATTACAGAAGTTTGTGTATTTGATATATTTAGAAAAAATTGCCTACAATCAATACAAAAATATGACGGTAATACATTTTCGAGTCCAAAATAAGTTTACGCTTTTTCCTCATATCATGATTGTCCGTCATTTCGACATACCGCTGACAAATATTTCCCAACAGATTGTTATTCAATTGGAAAGTAGATCTCTGCATCAGTGATTAGCTGTACAGATATCAAATATCACCACCTGGCCTGGCTGAGGCATGAGTAACCCGCCCGTGTACAGCAGGACGACTACGAAACTAGACCAGGAGCGACTTGTGACCAGTCCTATATAGCGACCGGTCTATGACAAATGATCAGACGGGCTGATCTACTTAAGGAAATCATAGATCAACACAAAAATACAGAGTTTCTCGCAGAAAGTAAGTTGGTTTAAGGTAAAGATTAGGTATTTACTATTTGCTTTGCTCGAATTTTTTGTTTTGGAATTTTCATCTTTATGCTAAAGGTATACGATGAACAAGGAAATACAAAGGCCAGAGCAAGTAAGATTATGGTCAGAGCATGTTAGTCAGAGAAGGCGTTTTCAATTCGATTTTCTCTGAACAATGACCCAATTTACTATATTTAATTTGTCATTATTACCAATTAGAAAGATCACAAATATATTGATTTGATTCAAGTTATCCGACTTGTCATAGCATCGACAAAAGTATAACAGATATTTTGAGTACCTCAACTTAAGTAGAAATTTAGTATGAACAATTCCTACGACTTGATTTTACATCACCCTCTTAAAAAATGTTAATTAGAGCTGTTGTTAAAAATGAAAATGATATTGATTTTGCATCCAAGTATTTAGGTATTACTTTTAATTTAATTAATTAGTTCATAATTTCATTGCACCTACGCTACTTAGATATTTCTGCAATTATAGATATAATTTCATGATTATCACATTTTTGATAAATATATATTTACATAGTTTTTCTCTTTACACCACAACAACACTTTGGCCGATGAGGAAAAGTGTTTTGTGTCTGATTTAGAGTGTGAAGTGTTGTCTTGATGATTGCAGCAGGAAGAGAGAGAGATAGAGGATGAGAGGTTAGGTTTATGCAAGTCGGCCATCGTAGTCAAGCCTTTGATAACGGACGCGGCCAGCTCAGAGATAAGACATCTCACGACGAGAAACACCTTCCGCGACGAAAGTGAGGAAAATAGGCTAGGGGACGCACGAGTCACAGGTTTTGGATGACCTGCCATCCTGGTAGGAAAGATTAGAGCAAAGAAAATATGCGGTTTTTGAAAATTGTTCTAGAAAGTTGGGAACTATTACAGTCGAGGGATTGTTTAAAGTTTATTATTTTGAGATTTAAGATATAAAATAAAGCTTTGTTGATGGTTTCGTTTCGTTGTTGTATTTCTATTACCCTCGAAAAAAAGCAACGCCCAACTAAACAGAAGAGAATGGATCCAACCTATTAATATAATAGTTATACGATATTTCGCAATTCCGATGGTAAAATGTACTTATTTCAAAATTAAATGCTAACATTCAAATACAACTTTACTTACACCCACAATTAATTGAGATTTGGTAGAAAATAACAAAAGTGCTGTGCCTTATTTCTTACAAAAAACTTTAGTATCTAGAACTTGTTTTTCGTAGATGTTAAACGAGGAAAATTTTTATATATAAACTAAAGTGCTATTCGCAGGTGGTACAGTTTATCACAAGTAACGCTGAATTGCCGAAGCCAATATTCCTTCTAAATTGGAAGCCTCGAAATTCCACATATAGACAATCCTTTTCACATTGAACACTTCCCTAGCCTCGATCAAATCAAGCTTAAGGCCTTACATGGAGCCGTTACCGGCATTAGCTCTTGTGAAAGAAGGGCCTTCAGAATCTAGGTTTGGATTCTGCCAAATTGTTCGGATAATGCGGCATTGTTGTACACCCGAGCTACTGCGGTCGGTTTTGTAACGCCGATAGAGATAATGTCTGTGACATATATAACTCGAACACGGCCGTATCATCTGGTGGAATTCACTGTATTGGAACTCAGGGTTCGAAACGGAAAACCTGAAATCAATTTGTTTCATGCTTTTTTGTGATTGGTTTCTCCGTCTTGCCAGACAGGAATTGTGTGAAGAGCCGTAATTAGATTTTTGTGCTTCCTTTGAGGTCATCATGGAACTGTCAAGTGTGTAATAGATGTCATAATTGGAATTATGAAATGGTTTTTGAATGGCATTTTTTCGGGAAAGAACCTCAGAAATTGAAAGCTTCTGTTAGTGCCTTCACTATATGATAATATAAAGTGGGAATAATTTAAAGTGGGATTAACATTTTAAAGTGGGATACCTAACGAAACCCATCATCATAAATCTGTAAAATTTTCACGCTATTTTAGGTAACTTCTTACTTAACTTTTAAAGTAACATAAATCAAGACGATGACAAAGCAGAGAAGACAAACCACGTGAGGGTGGTACAGGAAAGTCGATACCCGTAAAGATGACCAAGGAAAGTTCGGGATTGTATAAAAAGCTCATTAAATCGTGGTGTCGGGTCGGGTGGCCGATGGGTCGCCGGCAGACGGAACTTTCACCTCCAGGGAGAGTGGGGGTGGAGGAGCATCCCGCGAACTCTGACCGACGTAACGTGCTTCTGGTACAGGAGAACAGGAAACAATGAACGCCTTGGCCTAGTCTGGAAGAAATTTGCTTTTGGAGAGTTGCTTTTGCCTCTGACTCTAGATCTGCTTGATAAGGAGAGGAAAGGTTAAAGAAGTGATGCGATAAATGGACTTCAAGTTTGTTATCAACGTCCGTTTTCTCCATGATGAATTACCCTGAATCGAAAATACTCTCTTCCAAAAGGCAGCTCCCCTATTAAAAAATTAAGCGCTGACACTGTTCCGAAATTCAGTAAGTTGAAGAAATCTTCGGAGGTGAATCTTTTCTGTGATGTTTCCTGCTCTGTGGTTCTTCAAATTCACTCTTTGCCTGTCGAATCATTGATGTAATATGTCCATATTGAATTTGAAGGACTTCAATGTCATTTTCGAAAACTTTGTATCCTGCTGCACTTTTTAAAACTTATCACTCTAAATTTTAAAAGTCTAGACTTATATCTCTTATATTGAATTAAATAATTTAAAATTTAGTTTAAGAATGTCAAAAATAATATTTTTTTCTTTTTGTTTTGCTACTCTTAATGAAGATGGAAATATAATTCATGTTCCATCCCAGATGTTAACAGGAATGCTATTTCCATGCTCAAAACAACAGAATAAAAAATTAACATAAGTTCTTAGTTGATATTAATATTGCAATCACTATAGTTCGATTACATTGTTGGGAAATTTCGTTATTGATCAACACTCTTTATTAAAAAACATATTTTAAAATATATATTGAATTTGTAAGTGAACAAAGGGTTTCTTTCAGTTACAGTTATCTATTACTATAACTCTTCACTCCGAGACAAGATCAGTGGGAGTGGGGCCCCGGTTGACCTTTTGACAGGTCTTTCGTCACTCCGGGAGCCTCGGCGGAGAGGCCTACATTCCAGGGCGCCTGGAGCCTACGACAACCTCTGGGTAATTGACACCACTCCATCTCAGCCACTCATTCATCGCCGTTTGTTAGACCAAAATACTACCGCAAGATGGGTCTATGGTGGTTTGGAGGTCGAATGTGTCCCAGGATTAGGTCACCAGATAGGTTAGGTGATCTATCTTCAAAAGGTCTCCTTTCACCACAATGTTGAAAGAACGGATAAATTCAGAACTTCAAGTGAAATTGAGTTTAGATAAAAATTGTCAGCTGTATGATCACAGGCTAGAAAAAGTCACTACAAGAGCTTTCATAAGGACAAGAGTCTATACTATACTCATCTAGTAAGAGCTTAAATTTCACGATCAGCTTGACTTGTAAATACTTACATATTCCTCCTTATGATTATATAGTATTGAATGAATTCCTTAACTAGATCTGTGTAATCAAAAAACACCCAAAGTATTCAACATGGACGAAAACCACCGACACATTGATAAGAACCAATGATGTTTTACCATCGAAAACTATATCGAGGATGGAAGTGATTTAAAAAAATATAATTTTCATTTATATAAACATCATTCATTGTGAAAGTTTCATGATTGGTGCTATGTAAGTGCCGTAAATTACCATGTACATTAACTTTACTTCACTTTTTTTAGTAAACATATTCCCTTTTTTTTGCAAAACTAAAAACATAATTAGACATTATTAAAAGTTATTACAACCGCAATTAGGCATTATGTTTCCCCACTCTTCTATCTCAGTCCATCAACACTCGTCATAATCCCAGAATCTCGCTCAATTCCAGGTTTGGGGTGAACTATAAACAGACAATCCTAGATAATACCTAAGGAAAGTCAGCTCGAGTTGGAAAGGCTCATTAAAGTGTCATTGAGCCCAGTTGGAACACCGCGTATGAGACTGTTGGGTTGGCACACCTGATGGTAACGCCGACCTATGAAACTGTAGGTTGGCTAACCTGGTTCCCATTGCTCAACTAATAATACACCACTAACTATCCCACCGCCTTTTGTTAGCTTATTACTGTAAATTAATTGGTGAACATTAAGATAGTGCCGAATTAAAAAGATTAATACATGTTTGAAAACCGGTTGTTGCGAAACGGTTTCCAAGTTTGGCGAGTTGCAGAAGGCGGGTGTTATGAGATATGTTCATTACGGATTGAGATTGGGGAAGTACAAGCAGTCAATACTTAAGTGAGGTCAATAATAATGGGGCAGGTTTCTGATCGAAATCCTGTGAAGAAACATCGTGTTGTTTGTATGTTGCTAAAAATAAGAGTCGAGATCTGAAAATTCCATTTCATTTCGTTTGGAAAGGCTCTCAGGATTGGCAAAGGCCTACGATTCAATAAGGATTATAAATGATGCAATATTTTACCATAGAGCTATACTAAATTAAAAAAGGTTGGTATTTTGAAAACTATTTGATACACCCTCTTATGCTACTAGTTGTTGAAATTATGTTCCTTGAAGAATATGTCACAATGTAAGCAGCTATTCCAGGGATTTAACAGCTTAGAGTTCATTTCCGCATTTAATAACATAACCGACAACTCGTCGACGCGAAAGATGTGCCCATGACCACGAAGTCATATAAATAATGCATTTCCACGCTGAACTAAGACGGAAGAATATTTGGAAAGCGGAACCAAAATACTTCCTGGTGGGTGGGCAAGTTTAATAAAACTTTGAACATTATCAAACATCAGTAATTTGATGGATGATAGTGATCTTGAACATGGTGGTTTTCCTTATTTTGACATATTTTTAACACGATGTTTACGCTGCCATTGTGAAAATATTCACGCTTAAAGAACTACTCAATAAATATTTATTTTTTGCAAACAAAACATAAGTAAAAGTTAACAAAATATAAAAGGAGTAAATGTTTGAACCGTTGCTTTAATCCGATAATTTTGAAACTGAAATAATAAATATTGTTAATAATTTATGCACTATTATTTAAATTAATAAACTTGAATAAGTATTTGGGAAATTTTATCAGATTAAGAATAAGGATAATAAATTTAAAGTAAAAATATTAAGAACACAAATACAAATTCATGTTTTAATTACTATACTGTTCGTTTATTAATGTGAAAAAATTCACAAATATTAATAACAATTTTAAGTTTATTGAAACGAAATGATAGAAATGTATAATGGGTTTTAAAATGTTATAAACAACAACAATCTTCAAAAGTACTATAGTACAGTAGCACTAGTATACATAACATACAGTGTTAACATAAAGTTATGTATGGGTATAATTTAAACAGTTCCATCTCCTTTTGTCCCTAAAGAGTTCATACATTATAAAATAATCCTACAAATGTCTCTAAGCATCTCCTTATTTCACTCATGCGAAAAATAGTGGAATGGAATGATACTTTAACTAATTTCTCGGATCTTAATATTGGTAAGTGAGTAATTTATAGAAACAGCAATGAAAGCACAAGCATTTAATATATTTCATTACCATGATTAGTCATTAAGCTTGATACATGTTTACAAAAATGTTGTGGTTTATTATAAAATACCTAAGGACTATTTATGGAGATAGTAAAATGATTTAATCACATTCTCTGAGTATTTGTGTGCTTATCTCTGTTGTATAATGCAACTGACTGTACTCGATCCAGATTAGCAAGATGTACGAGTGGCAGACCAGTATACAGTACAGTGGCGACGGAAGTCTTGGCTCGGCTAGGGTTTAGCCCGGTTATCAGATGGTAGCGCCAGCCTGAGCGCCCTGAGCGCCGCTACTCGATGGCACGCTCCCGCTGATCAGGATCAGATCCGGATAACCGGGAGGAACTTATCGTTTCGCCCCATCTGATCACCGCCTGATAAGCTGCCTACCGTAGCGTCACGGTATTATACGCTGGTGGGTCTTGCACTCCCTGTTGACGGGGTGACGCGAGTCTGTGTACTCACATGGCTGTTTTAAAATAGAAACAAATTTATTAGTCTTATATTTTGTTGAATTATTACGTTATATAAGTGGTGTAACAACTTTAAGGCAATTTTGGGTATTCAACTTCATTGATTTTAAACATTTATTTTAACTAAATTTCTACGCCAATCTGGAATCCTTTTTCAGCTGAAATCGAAATAGTGATTTGAAAAACAAACTATATATTTGGAAACAAGACATACACAAATTTTGCCTCAAGTAGCTTTTAGCAAAGGGATAGGTTGGAGAGTTCATAAAGTAAAGTTGAATATTAGTTTACAAATCCGAACTTTATTTGAGTCACTTTTACTTAGGTCCTCAAAGTTTGAAAACCTAAGCAAGTTCGCTTAAGGTTTTGTCCTTTCTATCCTATTTGAAAAGTTGAACAACAGAACCATTATAAATGATCATTGAGTGTACAATTTTTAATAACCATAGAACTCTATATACCCCTGGAACTCTCACACAATTATCAAAACCCGCAACCTGACGAAAAGAGGGCAGGCAAGAACGACCAAATTACTCCGAGATCAGTGCTCGTCCAGTGGACAGCGATAGTGTACTTGGTTAGTTCGCCGAGCGAGTTCGCCCGAACTTTTGGCTCCAGCATTTGCCCGAATATTCGGCGAATAGATTCGGCGATAGTGTACTGCCGGCATCAGTGAGCGCGCTGTTATTCACACGCTTGTTTCTTGTACTTACAATAAAGACATGAATTGAACCTCGTGTATTCTTAATATGCATAAGTTACTGATTCCAAGGGTATAAAAATCTTTGCTAAATTTATCTTTGCTAAATATTACAAAAGTACAAACATTATTAAAACAATTACTTTTGTAAATGTGACAATAAAAAGTTTTGAAGCGAGAAAGTTTTTATTTTATTTTTGGGCTAGGAACAAACTTTTAGCGGCAAAGTTTCAGATTACAAGTTGATCTAAAAAGTTTATATTTAACGTTTTTACGTAACCTTTTTTAGTTTGTCTAATAATTGAGCGCAAAACAGTAGTTAAGTGTTTTCCTTGCGCTGCCGCACAACTGCCTATGCGACACCGTGCTATAAGCAGCCCCATTGCTAGACAAACTGTTTAGTTGGGTGCGTTAATATTTGTCTGGCATATTTATTTAATAGAAATAGCTAAATTAATATTACATTTGTGAAGAGAATAAGTAAAAATACGAGGTGGCCCGTGCGCAAATTGCGCATTTTATGATCCTGTATGAGTGAAACTCACCTACAGTACGTGAATGTTGATTATGAAGTGACAGAGATCTATTTTTGTTTACTATCTGGCTTTTTAAATTCATCTGAAGGTAATCAGCTGTTGAATTACAATTCACATTGAAGAACTTACAATAAAAGTTGGTCAACATTTTAAAGCGCCCTCTAGAAATAAATCAAAAGGCAGGGGGGCGAAGCTCGAAACAATATGACCTTTTTAATTACGATTCGTCACTGCGGTATATCCTAAGCTTTAAAATGACACCTCAATCTTAAAAATCGGTTCAGTAGATCAAGAGAAAAAGGGACGTAACAGACGAAACCCTTATAGAAATAAGAAGATAGATTGTAAAGTTCTACATTGTAAGAACGAGTTCCTAAAACGGTTTGGATAGCGTTCCGAACATCGAAATTAAATACGCGATTCTCCATTATCCTCAGCGACCCGCCACGCCCATGTTTACACTTTTATCCTAGAAAACCGTTCACTTTATGAAGAAATGTTAAATGTAAATATTGAAAATAATTTCATTATCTACAAATTTTTTTCTGACCGTAAATATGTATAATTAATAAAACGAGCCTATTTTTAAAATGGGTGTCTGTTTTCAATTGAAAGAACATGTTTTTTTTTAGGGAAATCAAAACAAAAAGTAATAAATTCCTGACACCATAGAACTCTCTCAAAACCCGCACAACAGTAAGAAAATATTTGCAATTTAAATATTATTAAAGTAGAAAAATATTAAAACAAATACTTTTAAAAACGTGACATGAAAAAGATTCTAGTTGTGCAATTTTTTTATTTTTGGGCTAGGAACGAAATTTTACCGGCAGAGTTTCAGTTTACAAGTTGATCTAAAATGTATACTTTAAACGGTTTTTCGTAATGTTTATAGTTTGTCTAATAATCGAGCACAAAACAGTAGTTAATTGTTTTCCTCTTGCTGCCGTACTAGTGGCTATGCAACATCGTGCAAAGATGATGCATTGCTAAGCAAACTGTTTAGTCGGGTGCGTTAATTGTCTGATATGTTTATTTAACAGAAATAGGAAAATTATTAATAACTGTGTAATGAAGATAAGTAAAAGCACTCTACATTGTAAGAAAAAGGGGTTTATAAAACGGATAATTCCTAACATCGAAAGTAAATACGAGATTCTCCGAAATACTACATGACCAGCCCAACACATGTTTACAATTTCTTCGAGAGAATCCGTTCACTTTATAAAGAAATGTTAAATGTATATATTAAAATTCATTTAATTATCTACAACTTTGCGGCTTGAAGTGTCTTCCTGACCAACATATAAAAAAAGTTTACGCTTGGTAACTTTTTCCTGTTCTAGTTGTGTACTGATGTACACAACTAGAACAGTTGTTTTTTTGATCATGGTATTTTCAAATTAAATGAAATGGCTAAGATATTTACACCGTGATAATCATCAAATCTTGTGTTTTAAAACCATTTATGTTTCAATAAATTTGGAAAATTAGCTGTAGAGAAGCGTATAGGCCTTAGTGAACGCGCGCACCAAAGCTTTAGTTGATCATTTTGCGTTTTTGCCTGCCCTTCAGAACACTGGTTGTGGTTTTTGGTTCGAATTTTGCCTTGCGTAAACCAACCAAAAATAAAATTGGCTAGTACCCCCAAGGCAGCAGTTTTGTTCTAGACAAAAATCAAATGTAGAAACATCTTATTTTACTGTTCACTCAACTGTTAACAAACTAATCTTCTAACACGTACTACACAGCACAATCATGTACTGTGTATAGTGTATATTAAATATTAATTCATAAAATATTGAAGTCAGAACTTTACAAACCGGAATGTCGTTTAGTCACCGCGTTACGGAAGACAGCGGCCCCGATGGGTCGATGCCATCGTTATCTGGCCTCCGTAATGGTAAAATGATGATGTTGATCCTGCGGCAGGCTTTTAGAACACTGTGAATCAAAACATTCTACTGCTGTGGATTCCCGGTTTAGAAACATCATATTCTTTGTTATATAGTAATAGGTTTAAAACTATTATATTGCCTTTTTGTAAAAAACAAAAAACAAATAAAAACAAGAAAACATAATAGGTGTGAAGGGGTCTTCTCAGAATGTCATTCAGTGATTCGCCCATTCCCATTAGGGCCTTTATGAAAGTCAAAAAAAAAGAGAGAGGGTTTGAATAAAAGAAAGACTTAGGCTATTTGATGTGCTATTTGATTTTTTTGCATATTTTGAGTCCATATTAAGCTATAATATATCAAAGTAGATAAAACAAAGCAGGCAAAATAATTGCTTTGTCCCTTTAATCCCATCTGTAGGGAATGTCAGCAGTCAAGTGTACTAACGAATAAATAGGCCTAATTGTAAATGTTAACAACAATCAACGATTAGGCCTACTAACAAATATACTATGTTAACGTTGTGTACTGACTCACTGAACTTGAAACAGTTTTAGTTACTTAATTAAAAATACCTTTTCTTTAAAATTATTGTTTTATATCCAGAAATACCTAATTCAACAATTAGTGTTGTAAATTCGAGTAATTTTATAATAATCAATGTATTGGTAAATCGTTATTTGTTTTATGAGATGATGTTACACAAAGTAAAAGGTGTACATAAATATTACTATTCAATACAGAAAAAAAGAGCTAGTTAAGAAGATTGAAGAAATAACGTCAAAACACAAGCATAATAAATATGTTACATTAGGCCTATAGTTTCAAAAACGTTATAGATCTTTTTTTTAAGTTCCATTATAAGTATGTTTAAACAGATACATAACTTGTTCTGATTTAAATTTATAGTAAGTGATTAAATAGCTTACTACCCTTAATAGATTGAAATCGTAGAACCATTAGAAAACCACTTAGAAAACCATTCAGAAAGAATTGAGAGGTATAATGAATGATTCAATGTGGTTGGGTTGAATGGTCATATCTGAGAAATGACAGGTAAAATTAATGGTGTAATAAGCCGCACCGCACCTTATGTTATCTAACGAAAGTCATGTCTGGATCAGTCTAATCCATTATAAAATGGTAATACGTTATTAAATAGTTCTCATTACGTGTACTGAACAGTTATAACGAAACCATACTTAGAATAAAATTAGTGTAGACATTAAACGAACAAAAGTCTTTAACAAATCTGTCGCCATTTGGATATAGTGTGAAGTTCAAGAGGGTCCATTGCACAGAAATTCCACTTTTTTCGTCCTAAGCACACAAGGAACAAAAATATCTATTTTGACAAAAAAAATGTTCATGGTAATGTAAATAGCTTATATAATTTTTTTACACCCCTAAGAGGATAGCCAACAATAACCAACAAAACCGCAGCTAGTAAGTAAATACAAACAATTGTAATGTTTTACACCTTAACTCTGACTTAATATAAATTAGGACCCTTTTAATTTATGACAATTAATACGGTAAATGAATACGGTAAACGCTGAACGCTATTTAAATAATGGTGGATTTAGGTACTTTTGCTGCTTGAAGGTACAAAAGCTCGTTGAAAAGTGATCAATAGTAACCATTAGACACCATTCATACAGTTTAACTATCCTGTGTAACGTAATATGCATAAATTTTCAGCTTAAAATATCTAGCTTAAATATATTAAAATTTCAGCTTAAAATATATTTAGCGTTTATCGTAAGATTTACCGTATGTTGCAAAAACTCTCCATTATTGTAAATGAAAAACAAGAAAAATACAGTTAATTTGTAAATACAAGCAAAGTTGATACAAATTTTTGAATAACATAATTGATGTTACTACCAATTGTTTGTATTGATTTGGAATTTGTATAATCTATAATTCGCTTTGTCATTCAGGTTGTGGTGGTTACAGTTTGTTGCACGAGACGTGAGATAGCCCGCCAGGATTTATGCCATATAGGACAGTTAAACAGCCTGAATTTGAAAAGAAGACCTTAGTAATGACATAGCTGATATAGTAAGGTAATAACTGTATATTATTATAATGATTAATCCACGCCAAGTTGCAGGAGATAAGGCCTATTTTGCCAGACGCGTCTCGTGCGTCTGACGCTCCGCGATGATCGCTAGAGCGATGATCGCTCAGCGTCGATCGCTGGGGGCTATTTTGCCAGACGCGTCTATTCGTTGCGATTATTAGATCTGTCACTGGTTGTCTAGGTGGCGTAAGGAGTGGTGTTGGGGCTGTTTGTAAAATGAGTACCGGTATTTAAGAAAATGAAGTATTTATTAGATGAGAAGGTAGCTAATTTTAGAAATGCTGCGTGTGATCCCAGAAAAGAAGAGCATTATATGTTTTTAAAGTAATCTGAAGAAGTATATTAACATAAAATATTAATAGAAAACCTACGTTCTGATGAGTCCAAGTTTTCTGAGTTTTTCAGGCTTGATGTTACACAGTTCAACACAAGCAAAGTTTAATCGAAAATTAGTTGTATACGGCATCCTTAATAATAAACCCCCATATCCCAAAACAGCAAAAGAAAAGCTTGCTCTAACTTCATGGTAAGTTTTAATCATGTAGAAAAAAGGATAATATATGCACAAAATTTCAGCCTTCTTTCATTTTAATAATAAAAAGAAAGCACATTTTAACCCATGGATCAAAAGGTTTTGAACCTTTTAGTTTAGTTAGGAAAAAATAATAAATAACAGCACTTTCGGAACATAGTTTTTATACAGTGTAATTATCAAACCTTATTGCAATTGGGAAAAGTAGCAAAAAACCCTCAAAACCATTAATTATTAGAAAGAGTTCTTTTTTAAATGCTGTTATCAACAAATTACCTCTCAAGGTATCTAGACGAAGGTTTGCATCGCTTTCCTAGTGAGAATTGTGTCCAAAATTGACTTTTTCTTCACTTAATATACCCAATCTTCCACCAATAATCGCGAGCGACTGCGTCTCCGTCTGCTCTAGGAGCAGAGGGCCGCGTCAGACGCTAGCGGCTCAGTTACAGACGCTGGCGGCTGACGCGATAGACGCGTCTGGCAAAATAGACTAACCTGAAACAATGTAAAGCAGAGGGCAGCGATTGACGCGGAGCGATCATCGCGGAGCGTCAGACGCACGAGACGCGTCTGGCAAAATAGGCCTATAGAGCCAACCTGCGGAACCTGCCCATATGTAGCACAAATTCTGGCGGGCTGTCTCATGTCTCGTGCAACCAACTGTACTGTATTCCATGCCGTTGTTGGCCTTGGCAATATTATTTTTTAGTACAAGTTTGTTTAGTATTGCTCTCAGCATCAAATCTATATTATAAAAATGAAAGTATGAATCTTTGTGTCTTTGTGCCTTTGTGTCAATGTGTCTTTGCTGTTTTAGATGGGCACGAATACTACTGTGCCAATTGACCTGAAATTTTGTAAAACCAGACTTTATTTACCTAGGAGAAAGATAGACTTATTCCCGTTTTTCATTTGCTTTAGGGCTCTTCCCCAGTGGCCTTGCAAGTTCCAATGTTATTTTTATGGACAAGTTTTTTTTATAGAACTGTACATCAACAGATGTATTAATAAGTTGAAATTTTAAAACAGCTGTTCTTATTTCAAGTATTGAGCTGAGATTGGTGGTAAAAAAAAATAAAGGATATTATAGACTTGCGGCGAGTGAGCGTAGCGATCGAGCTAAAAGCCGACGGCGAGTAAGTGCAGCGAACGAGCTTAACCTTAAGTTTAAAATAAATTTCAAATAAGGTCGTTGCGAGAACCATTTCAATCTTGTATAATAAGGTTGATTGTGTGAAGTCCTAGTACGCTTAGCGATAACAATTTAGTCATCAGTCCCTATATTGGTGACTCCCTGTGTCGCTCGGTATGGGAGACATGTCGCCCGGCGGTCTTGTTACATGTGAAACAACCCGTTGCATAACCAAGTTACGGAGGCAGAGCCTGGATGTGTACTCCATGTTAATTAGTGGTTGGGAACCTCTTTGTTTACTTCATACGCCTGGATTAACAGGCTTCTGGGTCATTTTCCTTAACTTCATCCGATGAAAGGCAACTAACTTGAGAAAAAATGTCACCGACGCGACGTTTCAAAGATCAAAAGTAGACGCTAGGATGTTTTTTCGGCTCATGAAGCGATAACTAAAGATTAATTATACTGATGAGTAGTTCGAAAACTCTGATGAGATCAGTAAAAT
This sequence comes from Neoaliturus tenellus, assembly GCA_030545055.2. NCBI lineage: Eukaryota > Metazoa > Arthropoda > Insecta > Hemiptera > Cicadellidae > Neoaliturus > Neoaliturus tenellus. The sequence continues at coordinate 108,246,886 of CM061533.1, forward strand.
CTAAAAGATAATAATCCAGGGGACAGTACGACATTATTCAAGGTAAAACTCAAGTCATTACAGTTTGATTTTTAGCAATTAAATGTAATGACATTCTTTAAAGAAAGATTTTACGATCCCTTTCAAACTACTTTCACAACCTTATGATGGTCAGTGTGCGCTATTATGCGAGTAAATATATTGTAAGGAATTAAATGCATAAAATACCTATTCTGAAAAATACCAGACTAACGATACCAGACTTAGGTCAAAGGTCCATAAAAATATCAACTAAGATTATATGTAAATTTTAAACTGGATTTCTGCGATGAAGCATTGTGCTTGTCGTCATTCGCATCTGGAATCCGTCATGATTTCTCAGCACCTGAATCTCTTCTTTATGCAGAAACCAGCAAACAATAGAACAGGTGAATGGATCACAATGGGCATTAGCTCTTGGCATTTCACCAAGCCCTTGGCTCAAGACTTGTTAAACCGAATGAATTTTACTTGGCGTTGAATGGTTAAGTGTGTTCTGTTTCGCAACAGCGCCGCTGGATGCTGACACGGAGCGGCATCGCATGTGACCGAGGAACTCCTCGCACGGTCATTATCTGATGAATCTGACGCAATGACGGCTCACTTTCGATTTCAATCCCCCGCGTGTGCGTATGTGTACGTGCGTGCGCGCGCTTGTGTGTGCTGCGCGTGCGTGATTTTGAAGGCGTGTCTGTTACTACATCCACACTAATCACGGCTTCGGGGAACTTCATCAGTGGAGCAACGAACGTGTTGAGCGATTTAGAGCGATTAGGGGATAAAAACTCGACGTGCAATTTGTAATGATGTAGAATTGCTTTGATACCAAATCGTTGTACCTCTAACGACTTGTTTCTTATGGATATTTCCACTTGTAATTTTACAGTTCTTAAAACAATCACCCCTACATTTAACTATACACTTTATATCCTACACTATTAATCAGTATTAAGCATAGAGATACTGCTAGAAGATTTTTTAAAAGGTTTTTTATACCTTCAAAACATTTTGAGAACAATTTTAATTAAATGTGCACAGTTAACTAAAATTTCCACGAGTTTATTGTGATTTTTTTTTTGTCTACTTAACTTGCAAATCTGGTGTTCAATCATACAAATCGAAACAAAGAAATAGGTGAACCTGATGAAGTGATTTATCAATAAACACCAATTTTTGCAAAATATTGTTGTTCGAGTTCAAAAGACCGTTAAGTGAAGAAATTCTAAAATGAAATTGTAATTTCATTTTTACAAATAGAATATATCTACCAAAAAGTCTCCCTATCAATACCACTGAACTCCAACCATGTATCGAGGGAACCACGGTCGGGTAGGCTAGGAAGGAAACGCTAAAGGGCCGAAGTATACATTCAAGGGAGGACTGTGCAGAACAGCACGCATCACTGTCCGTCCCGTCCTTCAATTACCCCACCCTTGGCCCTTCTTTAACAATTATAGTATCCAATTAATTATACACTTTGGACCTTCTGTGATCGTGATGTGGCGGTGTTAGTTTCAGCTGCTGCTTGGGTGGCCCTGCCTAGCAGTGCATGAAGTACATCTTCCGTAAAAAGTAATTATCTCCGATTCAAACAGAAGCTTACATTTAAAAGCAATTATTCATGGTCCAGAAGAACTTCCTACGATTCAATCTGTAATGTAATCCAGCAAAAGTACTGACATTGGTGACATTATATTTTTTTCATTTTTTGTACAGTAGAGGCATATTTGTTCCCCTTGAATAATCGATTTGGTATACTTGAAACAATTAATAGCTGTTTAAAGTTATAAACAGTTAAATGTTTTAACCGTTATGCAACTAATAGAGTTCTCAACCATATACATTTAAGACAAAAGTTCCTAATGTGCTTCAAACCCTTGTACAGACAATGATTTCAATGATTAGCTACATAATGTTTGCTTGGAGCCAAATTTACCTACATAGCCTAACCTTTAAAATCATAAAAATCATACCTAGGTTTCCTTATTACGTTTGATTTTTGTCTAAAGCTATACACAGTTACAGGTCTGACATTTTTATAGATAAAATGCTGAAGTTAAATTTTCATTTTAATAATTTAATTGATTTTAGTTTTAAATAATTAAATGCTTTGTAACTACTTGATCAGTATCCTTTATCATTTTTGAAGCTTTCAAATATGTTCCAGGGCATGCAGCAGCTTCGTCCTCCATGGTAATCACATTCACATTGAAATTTGAAGAAAGATTTAATAGCGATCTATTTATTAACTTTTTTATTTTTATTGATTTACATCATTGTCTATTTCAGGGAGAAGCTTGAACAGTTTTGGCAAGAAATTATATTTCTTTTATTTAAGAAGTAGTCTTATTGACTGATCTGAATGTATAAAAACGGAATGTCACACTCAAAATTAGGCTTCTCAAAGATCACTATAACTATTTTGACTTGTTAATACCCATATTGTCGAGTGCAGCACAAAGAAAGTGCGTTACGGTACAGCACTCTTAGCAATGACTTTCAAACACCAGTCATTTGACAGTACTTTCTACTGCATGAATGCCTAATTAGGCCTCATAATCGGCAATGGGATATCCTAGATGTGCGAGGACCACTCCATATGCATTAGGCTACCTCCTCGCCCCGGCGGCGGCGCAGGAGCGAGGAACAATGCCCTCTGTGGGTGATATAAAGGCGACTGGGGAGGTTTCTCCTCACACGCCTCCTTCTTGGAGGACAGATCTTGAGATTAACTTTCTTCATTGGTATCTCATTGAATATCTTTATGTAAACAATTAAGATAAAAGACGCACCTTACCCATACACTATAATGGACCCGAAGAAGAAAGGTTTGGCCATAAACAAGACTTACTTATTTGTGTATTCACAAGGTGTATCGCATGTCAATGGATTGTATCGATGGAGTCACTGGCTCTTGTTGAATGTTTTAGTTATTACTGTGATCGCATGATGTAGGACTTTAACATATTCACTTTTATACAAAAATAGGACTCATTCATTAAAGAATAATAGGTGATATATTCCTGTAGATTTAATATTAGTTATGTAAATGAGTTTAAGAAATAGGCAAAGCTGTAATTACTTTTTTGTTAGTGCAAACAAACTGAAAGGCTATTATTTATCAGAGTAACCTTGACATGCGAGACATATTGTGGCAGTAAAGTAATGGAAACACAGTAAGAAGGCCACTAGATTTAATAAAAGTTCGTTACATCAGTCATACATACAAAGAAGTACTGTAAGCTGGCGTTGAAAAAGGGATAGGTGTTTTGTCGGGCTCCCATTGCAAATAAATACAAATAAATCAATCCACTAGGTCAAAAGTTTAAAAATACGATTGGTCTTCCTCAAAACATTTAATAGTGTGTTTTAGAATTCCTGACCTTCCTATAACATGATTAAAACACCACCCACAAAACATTACGGGAATGAAGAGGTTAAATGGCAGCATTCCTAAGCCAAGGATTTCCTTAGTTCCTCTTCGAGGAAATCATATAAAATGTGCGAGAAGGAAGGAAGATTACCTAACCAAATTACGCAACCGTGGGATCGTCGGTCACGTGACCAGCTCCGGTGGACCCCTCAGTGTGTTTGTTGGCCAGTAATAACAGTGGTTTACCGGCTTCATGGGAGGCAAACACAGCAAACACTTATCCGGGGACAGATCTGTGGAAATGAGAGTTAAAGATGTCTCAGAAGCAGCAAAGGTTAACGGCCACGGAATCCGGCATTCAGAGGTAATAAAAATTGTTGAGACTACAAATTGCAAGGGAATTGGGTGGTTTAGGTTCACGAAGTGACTAATTATGGCAAATAACGCGTATGCAACGCATTCTGGCTTGGCTGGTGAGGTCGTTATTTTGAAGTACAGCTTAATAGCTACTTTCAAGCATACTTTAGCCATAATTGACAATGGCAAATTATGCCTGTGTGGTTGAAAATCAATACTTTAAAAATTGCATTTATATTTTGATAATACTTTATATTTTTTCAAAATTGGGAAGTAAAACGGTGTCTATTTGTACATAAAAATCATGGTAATTTTAATTTGGTTTTAAAGATATCCTAAACTACGTATACAAATACATAGAGACCGGCAGACCAAAAACTAAGCACCGAGAGGGGGGGCAGTAATTAAATTGTAAAATATGTTTGCTCGATGAATAAAAGAAATATCCAAGAGCGTTATAGGAAGTTCTGGGGCACATACGTATTTCAATAAAAGATCTGTGTGTAAAAACCATACCCATGAATTACAGTAAGTACTTTATACAACTAAAGATTTCTGTTATATAATCAAGTAATTGACAGTTAGAGGTGAAAACGTCAGTATGAGTTGTAACCAGAAAGGAGACGGTATCTGGTAGTGAGGTTGGGCTGGCTGCACTTGTAGTAGGTACTCTGTGACCCGCTAAGTCGAGGTTAGAAGTTAATTATGGGCTTCGCTTCGCAGTGAGCATTAGCAGTGAGCATCCTCCTTGGTGATGCAACGGTGTGGGAGAACGTTGGCACCACTGCTCACTGCTGCAGGCTGGCAAACCTAACCATCCTCATTAGAAATATAATGCCTTTCTTATAACCGCTATTTAATACACTCTCCGGTAAGGAGTGTTTAGGAGGTGTTAGAGCCATGTATCCAGGGGCGAAACCAGGGGGGGGGGATAAAGGGGATATATACCCCCCCGAAATGTTGGAGGATAAAAAATAAAAATATGCTAAAAAAAAATCTTTGACAAATGGTTAAAATATGATTTTCATACACCAGACTTTTATAAACAGATATAGGGTAATAGGGATTTTAATTGCACAAAGCAAAAAGATAAAACTGTAATATTACATCCAAAACAGGTCATTTTAGTTTTGGAAATTAAATACGTTATTTATTGCGCGTTGGCATTACTGACGAGTTCATATACAAAGCGTCACGTCGGCACTGTCGAGCTCTTGCAATTGGTTCTAAGCGCGCTCTAATTTACTTGTAGTGCTGCCACCTCTAACTTATAAGTTATTTTGTGGTTTTGCCGTTTAGTTAGTATAAATGTATATGTATCTTAGAGATAACGATAATTCATATATTTTACGATTTTTAAGTTGTGTATTTATTTCAGAATTTCTTAGAGACTGTAGACTATCATCATTTAGTGTACTTCATTTGAATTTTGACATCTTGATTCTCTTTTTAAGAAGACACGATATCTTTTGCCTTGATATATGCACTGTTAAAATAATATAATACTTTTAAGTTACAATTGTATTACTTTTATTAGTTATTACTATAATTAACTCTGACTCTGTATTCTGTGTCTTATAGATAAATCGCGTATTTACCTCTTGATGAGTAATGTGTTGTGGTGTTTTTAATAAACTTTAGACTATAACTGTTTTTTGCACTTTATTTCCAAATGTAATTTATTTCCAATCGTAATATAAAGTCAACAAATTTTTTCCAAGTTTAAATAATAGCCTGATCCCTTTATTTAATATTCAAAACCCATTAGTTTCACTCCAGATTCTGGTGGAGTAGAGGTCTGCATAAAGTTAAATTAATTTTAGCTTCTGAAATGCACTAAAACTAACCATTTAGCTTCAAAAATTCCAAAATTTTCCGGGGGAGGGCCCCCGGACCCGCCGTGTTCTTGGGGGCTATTCCATACCCCAAAACCCCCCGGTGTTACCACTCCGCAAAAAATATCCCCCCCCCCCCCAAAATTGAATCCTGGGTTCGCCCCTGCATGTATCCAAAAGTATTCCTGCGTCGGCCACATCAGTAATGAAGAATTAAGTAGTCTAAGGAAGACCTGTTCCATGCATATTATACACTTTCTATTGTTTTTTTGTATAGTAGCTGTTTATAAATTAAAAGTTCCAGCTAATTATATTAAACAGATTATTTTTCACATTTTGAAACTATTCAAGTTGATCTACAATCATAAAGAGGGACTATGGAGTGATCGAAATTGGTTCGCAAAATAATAGAGTACGTATATATTTGGTAATTTTTGGGAGTTTCGAGAAAATACTATGACTAAAAAGAAATATAAGAATGTAAAGGATGTTATTTTATAAATAGAAAACCTATATTGTTGAAAAATTAGGGAAGAAAAAGTTATAAAAAAATGCTTGTTGAATTAAAAATTTTGTTACATTTATTTTATTAGTTCACTTATGTTTTTAATTGAATGGTAGTTCAGTAAGTTTGCAAAATGGTTTATATACACCAAAACAAAACAAAATATATACTACTTTTCCTTTAAAAAAAATTCTTCTTTTTCTTGAGTGAAGTATTTTTAAAGGTAAATAACTAGAGGTAACTTTTCCTCTCCCCGACCTTCGTTAAGAATAGGATAGGGTCAGAAGGCAATAGGCACCTCGATTAGAATCAATTGCATTGGGTAACGAGACAGCGTCTCTGCAGACCTGTTAGCGGCACGCGAGACGACGACGGCGGGCAGGAATGCCGAGGGGAAGATGCAACCTTGCAATCAGCCGGAGTGAAAGTGGATCAGATGCAAAACACGCGGTTTGGCGGGAATGTCTACCAGTCAGCTGATCGGCGCTGTCTGGAGCCAGGCTGGGGGTAGAACCACATCTCGTTTCCGACGAAAACTAATCAATATTATGTATAAAAAATGTTTGTGTTAAAATAGGGTATTAGATTTGGATTTGATGAGCCTAAAGTAAACGAAAATTAATTATTAAACTCAATTTTAAAACTAAACCACTTTTCATTTTATTAAGGGACTTTAGACAGGGTTTCTAATAACCTTAAGGTTCTTTACAACTAAAAAAAAATTCAAATTTACAAAATAAAATAAAAATGCTCATATTAAAGTTATTGCTTAAAAATATTCATCGAGTTTCAAGCGATTGAGCAATATCGAACATGAGTTTTGATATGGAGTAAATTTTGACATAGGAGTAGTTAGAGGTTAAAATGTAATAAAGAACCATATGGAGGTAATGTTTGTTTAAGTAAAATAAATTTCAATTCTATCATTCAATGATTAAAATTATGTATTTTGGTGTAATTAACTTACCGATTCGAATTTAAAATTGAATCATGATCTCTTCCTATTTCTTTATGAAACACCTCCTATTTCTATTTCCTATTTCTTTTCTTTTCTTTACTCTTGTTCAATAAATGAGCCTTTTATTTACTTTAACTACATTATTACATCATACAAATATTTCCAATTGCTTTGTTTCTGCTCTAAAGTTTTAAGAAGACAAACTAACGCAATTAAACGTTATAATAACTCAATTTAAAATCACTTTAAAAGGTAAACCCCATAGATGATTTAAATGTTTCATTTGTAAGACTTTTCAGATTGAGTCGTAGTCGTAGTATTTACCTACAAATCATTCCTCCCATTGGGGATCTATGACTATTGCTTGGCTAATCGGCATATCCACCATTGAAGGAGTGCCTCCGACATGATGAGCGATTTAAGTGAAGAATGTTCCACACAATGTTAACATTGTGACTTAAGATAGTCATGAACTAGTCATGAAGATAGTCAAACTCGCCCACAGTCATAAACGGCTCGGCGAGTTTATGACGAGCTCTTTAACATGCAGTGCTTCTGCAGCGTCACTTCCCTAAACGCTGAAAAGAAGACAACGAGCATTGAAATACGTGGACTTCCTGAACTTTCAGTGGTAAAGTTTATGGAATTCTATGTGCAAACGGTTTTAGTAACTTAAGGTTAACATTAGGTAACATAATTTGTTTTCTAGGGACTTAGGAAACATTTTAAATACTAAGGATTATATTGTCAATAATTCACATTGACTGTATGATTTTATAGTTATAGACTATGATTATGAACCATCAGTTAAGCTTGTAAATTAAAGTAGTACAATGTTATGATTACAAAAGAGGATACTAATTCATCTTGATATGTCTTAACCAATCAGCTATCTGCCGTGTGATTGTGCATACTATGGCATTAATACTTTAACTTCAGCCTTAAAAAAATACACATCTCTGAGCAATACACTGTATTACTGTGACAGTTATATAGTGATGTATCCAATCTATCTCTAATCCAATAAAGCATCATCAGCCATTAATATGGGTAAGATTTATATAACTCTATCAAGGGAAACGTATTATCTTATTTCCTAGTGGATTAGCTTAACTGGACCTGATTCTTAAACCCAGTCACCGTTTTAATCCCTAAATAATGATCTAACCGATTTCTAATATACTGTTACAACAAAAATCGGTCTTTTTCGTATATAATCTAATCTGTGTTCATTAGCTTTGTGGAACCAGTCAACCAGTATGTTGTGGAAGCTTAAACCATAAGAAAAGATGACAATCCCGTTAATAGTTTGTGTACATAGTTTTTTGACTAGCTATGGGTCCATAACAACATTATTTTATAGTAAATTTGATTTTTCTTTAAATTATAATAGCATATTTAATTATTTTGAATTATTTTATTGCATGTGTTTGTCACCACAGTTCTAAAAACTTAGGTCTACTCAAGGAATCTAAAATTTATTTTAGATTCCTTGAGTCTACTTCGCTCACAAAAATATATCATCTGTAATTTTAAATTTAAACGCAGGAGATGACTACAAGAAATGGTAAGTATTATACTAGTATCGACAAAAAATTGGTTTAAAAAGCTCTGAATGCCTTTATTTTTTAACAGATTTGCCAAACTTTTACTTGTAATTTCACACTTTTGCAAAATTTGAGGTGCATGTAAGATCTATAATTAAAATTAGTAATTTTTATAATGCTCTGCCTGTATAAATGTATGTTATTGTTATATAAGGGTTTAGAAAGAGTAAATCCGAGAAGATTAAAGTACAGAAACGTCGTATGAGTAATGGACTAAATCGATAAGTTTATTGTTTATTATAAGTGAATAATCCGATTAAATTGCAGAGGATTTCGGCAAAACGATTAGGTGAGTAATCAATCATTTGACATTTGAAAGGCCTTAACGTCTACAGTGCTACAGTATTTTGTAGCTGTGCAAGGCTTTTTAGCAAGGGTTAATTTTCGTGGGTGCTAAGTTGTGCGCCACATCCCTATTTTTGGGGTTCTAATATTTGACAGTTATAATTATCTGCAACATAAAATATGGGAGAGTTATTGTTAGATAAAAAGATACCTTTTTAAGAGTAAAAAGAAACTATTTTAAATCGGTTTTGGTGTTCAAATTTTGTGTTCAAATATCTTAACCTTTGTTGAACTCCCACCCCCAGGTACCAAGACCAGATTCCACCCATGTAAGCTTGGAGTCAAGGTAATGTTTTACAAACTGGTATAATTAAGGAATCTTTAATAGTTCTATTATAAATTCCTTGGTTCATCTTTAGACCTTTGCCAGTTTTAACAAGATTTAACTTATGTTTCAATAATTTGTGGGAGTAATTATTTAAAAATATATCTTCGCTATAAAACTCTGATATTTGATGAGTGTCCCATAGCTAAGGTGAACTTGGTTATCGAGTGTTATTTTTTTAAATAAGTTTTTGAGTGTTGACAAATATTTAGTGTTTATATCAATGTTTTTATTTGTATTGTAGTATAAAGCAACTACAGTACTATAATGTAGAGTAAATCCTTATATTTTTCCAAATAATTTATTAGATAAATAACAAAAATTTAAATAATTTAAACTGTTTATAATTATTAAAACAGATGTTTTGCAAAAAATTCATAAATATGAATGATAAAATCTACAAAATTAATAAATAAAAACGGCACTTTACTTCATATAAGCTTGGCTAAAATAAAAATATATAATAACAAAAATATTTCATAATTTTCATTTAAAAATAAATTTATAATATTTGATTTCTAAGACAGTAGAGATTTATTGTATGGGCAAGCTAGTTATGTTCATTCACAGCAGCTTAAGTCAATATTGACAACTGATCTTTCGTTGTAGCGAGCATGTAGTTTTGAGTTCCATTAAGTTAAAACTAAATAACGTTTTTGAATCCTGTTCTGCACTATTTCAATGTATGGATAAAAGGCTGCATTATTATATTAGCTGTATTACTTGTATGCCAGCTGGCGACCTACTGTAATCAGCTATATCTTCAAATGACATCCAAATGCACCTTTTAAAAACAAAATGTAAGAGTCTCATATCCCCTTTAACTACAAGCGATTCTATAATTACATAAGTCAATTTTTGGATGTGGAAAAGATTTCCGGCATAAAATCGTTCATTCACCTAGTGTGGCACTGGAGATCCTATTATTGTTGTTCTTAACGATAAGATGTTATTTTCGAGGAATATTGCTAATGGCTTCTCTGTTTATTTCCTCTCTTGTGTCGTTAACTTAACTATTCTCAAGTCGTTAAAGTAATTATCTAGCGCCACAAGAATATGAGCACGCTTTTTTACAGCATATTGATTACAGTTTTATCTTTTTATTCGATAATGATAGTTGTTTTAATTGTTTCCTCAAAGGAAAATGTACTTATTTTTTATTTCGTAATACAATTAAGGTTAGGCAGAGTCCTTACTTTTGGCAATTATACTGAATAATTATTAGATTTAAATATTGTTATCAATGCTAAAACATTACTCTAATTATTTTACCCTTTATTGAGCTGTTGCGTTATCATACATTTAACTTGAATTATTTCAGTTGCATGCTTATATAAATTTGTAATCTAATTGTAATTGATCATTTACATTTTCTAATAAATAAATACCAATAGCATTATGAAACTACAACCGAATAAACATAATTATTTTTAGATTTAAATTAGCTTATGATTTATTAACTTTCTAACTACAGTTTTTATTTATTTTAGTGTTTTTTATTAATATAAAAATTGACATTTTTATCAAAATAGTGTATATAACAAAATTAATTTTTTTATGATAAGAATTTTAAAATTATGTAAAAACAACAATGTTTTTATCCATAATTTTTTCTAAACTCAGTTTGTTAAAAAGATGTTTAAATATTTACTTTTAAAAATTGTCATCAATAAATATAATATTTTCATACGTTTGTGTCTATTGGTAATTTCATTGTAGACATAAAAAATTACTGGAATCTACAAAAGGGGCAATGATTTTACTATGGTTTTATTTTTTAAAGCAATTTTAATTGTAAAACTATTATCTTTATTTGCAAATTTGGTTAAATTATATAAATAAGAATATTTCTATAAAATTCAACAACATAAAAAATTACCTTAAATGTATCCCTGGACAAGTGAGCCACATGAATCCACGGTGTAGAGATGAGGGTAACTGCACCAGCTGTGTACACTGTCACTCACACACGCACAACCACACATACCGGCGCCGCGGCCCGTACTGGTACTGACTCCTGAGGTACCAGGCGTCTCCACTGCCCCACACCACCGCCGGTGGGGGGGGGGGGGGGGGGAGCGGGTCAGGGTCGGGGCACGGCGCTTCCAAAAACGGCCAATATATACTACAACTTTATTTTCGTATTACACAACTGAATTCCACACCAAGGGCTGGGCAAGGGAATTTGTGTCAGGAAGAAATGTAAAAAATATAGAAGGAAAAATTTACAATAAAATAATATTAATGATATTCTTCATTATGAAATCATATTTAATTACTTTGACTTGCCAACAGATATCGCAATTCATTTTATAGTACCCGAACTAAAAGTTTATAGACGTAAACAAAAAGATGGAATGGATGTGATGTGTCGGTACAAAATACAGGATTTGATTATTTACATACGACAAATTTTTTGTTGTTTTCAAATAATTTGTAACACAAAAACGTTATACTAATTGAATAAAATTTGTGTAAATTCAGGTTACAAATAGTTGTTGAGCTGTACCAGCAGGGCACTTATAATTTAACACAGGATTTGGTTTTAAACCCATTTTTATATTGATGGTCATTTGTGTTACTTTTGGTTCATTGAACAGATTCTAATATAATAAGAAAAAGCTTACTTTATACGCCTATTGTAAAACTTACCTTTATAGTTTTAAGATTTGTGATTACAAAGCATTCTTAGCAGTTGTAGTAATGGATATATAAACTAACATTGCAACGGTTATAGTGTGTTAAAATGATGGCAATCATAACCCCACATAGAGGTAAAACATAGAATGAGGTATAGTTTTATGGTTTAAATACTCTGGTATTTAAAATTAATAGTGAGTCTGACGAAAAAATCTTATAAATCGTCAAGAAGCGAAAATATGACTAATTTGGAGCATAACTTTTGGTTCATTGAACAGATTCTAATATAATAAGAAAAAGCTTACTTTATACGCCTATTGTACAACTTCCCTTTATAGTTTTAAGATTTGTGATTGCAAAGCATTCTTAGCAGTTGTAGTAATGGATATATAAACTAACTTTGCAACGGTTATAGTGTGTTAAAATGATGGCAATCACAACCCCACATAGAGGTAAAACATAGAATGAGGTATAGTTTTATGGCTTAAATACTCTGGTATTTTAAATTAATAGTGAGTCTGACGAAAAAATCTTATAAATCGTCAAGAAGCGAAAATATGACTAATTTGGAGCATAAGTTAAATCACTATTACAAATAAGCGTTACTTATGCTACTTGATTTGCTAACGAGTTATTTGGCCTCACACGGGAACTAATGAATTATCAACCAAACTTAGCTTGTGTTACTAAATTTCATCCTTCCAAATAATGGCATCATTAAAAAAGAAACCACTTATATAATGGAACAGGGGTGGTGTGTTCAAAAGTTGTTCTCAATTAATACCATAACACATAGTTATCATAGTACGAGTATATAGATTTTCTTTCAGAAAAATTGTTTATAGGTGTAATATTTAAAAATAGCCTTTTCATTATTTTATAGTGAATTAATTATATAGCCTATTAGAGGTGCATAATCTTTAAACTGCGCAACAGAACCTTCAGGATCGAAATTAATACGAATCCGTTCATAGCTTTGGTCAATATTAATCAACCTTTGGCATTGCAATCTGTTTTATTCTATTACTCATCAGCAATAAAATTCCATTCGATAAGGTATGAAACCTACACTCAAACGGCATAATAGAAACATTATTGATAAAATAAACAGTCATAAAACCTTCCCAATCGGTGTTTCTTGAAGAAATGCCTTTCAGACTACAAGCCTCCCTGCTCAAGTAAAGGTCAAGTCCCCATCAACTATTGATATCATAACCAGTAAAGTTTAGTAAATAACAGTTACGATTATTTATCAAATAGGAATAAACACGATTAATATCTGTAATGTTTCTGGTACGAGAGCCAATATGCTGTGCCCTAGCTATACGCCGCCGGTCGTGTGGTGTGTTGTGGCCAGCGGTCAGTGTTGGGCAACAGGCAGACCTTGCAGGAGACTGCAACGTTGGGTGGAACTGAAGGCGTTCACTCGCACATTCACACGCACTCTCACAAACAATTACGCACGCATGCGTACACTCACGCAACGAATAGTGGTTTCAATTAGGTAGCTTCAATGTTGACAGCTAATGAGACCTCATCCACATTATAATGTTTAAAGCAGATGATAGACAAGCGAAAAAATATGGTTTCAACTACTTTTAAACGTAAATATGTTTTAAAACTTGTTTGTTTATTGCTATGTGAAATATGAGTTCATCGTAAAGTTGATGTTATTTAGTTAATTTACACGAGGAGTTTAGCTAGCTAAACGTCAATCTTGGTGTGGTAATTGGTCTACAGTGGTTATTATTCTAACAAACTATGATGTTTCCTGTCAAAGTTTGTTGGAAATAAGTAAGTTATTACACGTGGTGAGGTTTCAATTGTTAGGATTTCCTAGCCAAAACTACGTTTTCATGGACAGAAAATGTATATAATAGTAAAACAAATGTTCTAAAGTATTCTAAAAATGAATTTTATTAAATATGTCAAAACTAATGACAAATATTGACTGTAAACCAACATTTAAACTTGTGACAAACATGTTCGAGTACCAGATTTTTCTTAAATAATGGTTTTAATAACTTATAATGTTTTTCGGTTACTCATAGTCAGCTGTTATATTTTAAAGCCAAACCTATGTTTTGATAAAAATTAACTGTTCTAACAACTGTTACCAATAATATTTCTATAAAATCAATCCTTTCATAATTCTTAAGTGAACTATGTTTCCTACATTATTTTTAACAACCAGAAATCAGAAATCATTTATATAGAATATTTCCATCACAAAATCAAATGTCCCGTGTACCGCACATGGCAAGTAAGGTATAAAAAATATTCAGTGTTTATAAATTATATCCTAACTCAGGCAGTAGTACTCTAGAGCGGCAATGAAAATGTCCGCACGCTTAATCAAATAGCTATTTAAAGTCAGAGTGCATTAAGAACACACATTGTAATTTCCTTTCCTAATACACAATATAGCCATTACCGTTCCGCCAAAACAACTGTTTTTTTTTTTTTTTTTTTTTTTTTTTTTTTTTTACAAAGCTGTTTTTAAAATCTCTCCCTAAAATAAACATCCAGAATTTAAAGTCTGTAGGGCGTAGCCCTGTAGGCCGATGTGAATTATACCTTTTTAACTGTATGAGCGGAGTTTTCCTACGATTCAACTGAAGCCTAGAAAAAGGAGGAAAATAATCATATCTGCCTATTAATATATGGATGGATTATAGAAATGGCATTAACAATAAATAGTCAGTAGCAAACTCTATTGTCTAAAGTTTTAATGTATGTTTATTTTCTAATATAACAGCATTGCCACACCCATTTTAAAATTAATGGATTAAAAGTTTTAGGGCGAAAATTACAAAAGTAATGGCCACTTAACTCTTTTCTCTTATTAAGGATTACTAATCCTGATATTTGAAGAGTGACACTCTTTACGTTATGTAAATTAAAACATCATAAAACCTTTATAATAAAACAGCTGCTAACTCTTTCCATTGTTTAATTCGGTAAATAGTCCAAACTAATAACAGACACATAACAACAGAGTTCTAAGTATTAAGTCCAATGGCTTTCTTTAAAATGGTATAGCCACCTTATATGCACCTCCTACATGAATTATTCTATAGTATACTCTTATACAATGAAATCAATTTTTAGAGGAATGTTTCAATAAAAGTCATATGATACAGTGCACTACTAATTTTACTTCTTTCAGAAATTGTACTATATACTAATTCTAATTTAAATCCTTGTTAGAAAATAAGCACAAATACTTTGTAGATGCAAGTATTTCAATATCAGAACATGAACATTTTGTGTTTGTTCTAAACACACTCCATTACTAGAGGCAAGCTTTAGAGAAACAAATATAAAAATATATAATACAAAAACTAAATCTTGATTAATTTTAGCCAACAATGACTCTCTATTGTTTGCTGAACATACGAGGGCCGTATCATCAGCAAAAACATAAATTGTATTTAGTTGTGTAAGTATTTATTAACTGCTGAAAGGTTGAAAGTGTTTAATGTATCTTATATGAAGCATCTAACTAATAACAACAGTTAAGCTTCCAAAGAGAGAAAACCAGTAATTCATAAACGCAACCAGTTAACATCTCTTTAGTAGCAATTAACATGGTTCCACGAAGCCATTATCATAAAAACCGGTCTGGTTGCACCAGCGCCGAGGATTGTACTTTTACTTTTATACATTTATTAGTGCCATAGAGGTGGCGAAGAGCACTGAACCATCTGCGAGAGGGGCAATGGGATGAAATGGGACGAATTAGTCATTCCACTGACTAGACATCAAATATCTTCTGCTGTATAATAGGAGTTCACAAAGATTCCACTAAGAAGGTTCATAAATTAAGATAATTTTAGTAATTGTGTGCTTTGTACCAAATTTTCATCATGTCCAGCAAGTATTTTGTATCTGAAAAATTTCCAACAAAATTTTTCTATTGAAGACTTTTTTGTAAAAAATCCGAAAACATATCAAACATATTTTTATTGAAACATGAATAACATTTTCCAATAAAGTGCATAGATTAAAAATGTTTGACCAAAAATCTCTTTTCTTTTTGAAAACTTTTGATACATAACATCATAAACAGTGATTATAATTTTTAAAACCTTTTATTCGGAAACTTTTCCATTTTCATGGTTAGTTTTAGTTTGTCGTTAAATTTTACACAAAAACATAAGACAAAGAGAACTATTTTGTAAAGATTTAACGACATATGATATATTGGTTCATTAGGTCAATAATACATTCATTACCAATTGCCATATCATTAACAATATATTCTTGTACTGAAACCATAAACAATATAACTTAGTTAAGTTTCTTACGCCGATCATATAGAGAATTTAAAATAATTTTCAAACTTTATGACATCAGTTTTTGAAAGTCAACGTAAAAAATTATTTATTTATTATTTAATGTGTTAAATTTAAACATAACTGTTTGGCCTGAAATACTGTAGGACCACTTGATTTTCTGCCTTGATCAACCAAATTGTTTTCGTTGTTATAAATTTCTTACCACTACGATCAGCTCGGTGTCAGGAGACCGTTCTCCTCCGCTGCTGCTTGTAAGGAACCAGAATTATCACAGCATAACTGAAGTGAGAGGAGTCTTTCGAGTAATTGTAACAAGAGTTATTCCCGGGGATAATCCCACAGGGCATTCTCTCTCTTTTCCTTGAAAATCGTGTTACTTCACGCTTCTTCACTTAATGGCATTTTTATTTATGCCTAATCTGTTAAACCATTGACTATGAATACACAAGTATTTGTGTATTCATAGTCAATGGTTAAACCATATCATTGCAATATAAACTTTTTATGAAACATTTATGGGCTTTTTAATTTTAAGATAAAAAGATCAAACGTAACAAATGAAAATATAGAAAATTACTATGTCACATTGAAGGGTGGTATAGACCTTTGGTCTGTAAAGTATATCGTATAATCCATTTGTCACTCACAGAGCACAATGTTAGTTAAACAATAATTTTGAGACTAATGACTACATAATGTTTTTGTTCGTCAATAGGCCCTAACAGTCAAATCAGAATATCTTGATCAGTTGATATGCAGTTAATTACGGTATTACATTTTGGAAGATGATGAATACCGTTAAAGAATGCATTGCATTTTAAAACCAGTTATAATCCATGCCTAACTGTATTATTTTCACCGTAAATAAGTTATCGGATTTGTTAAGGTGACTTTTTTATGTCAACAACCAATTTATATGCGATTACAAATTTGTATTCCCCTTATTTATAACAATAGTGCCCTTTCACTGTATACAACAAAGTCTGTAAGTTTACTGGACACTTTAGTTTTATTGATTTTTTTCCAAAATTCCAATAAACAGTTTTTTTCTTCTCCTATTAACAAAAGGGAATTAAGAGAGAGTTAAAGGGATAAAGCGATTTTGGATCAAATTTGAATGATTATAGATTAATATGGATTCAAAATATAAAGAATATAAAAAGTGAATCAAATAGTTCATGTCTTAACCTTTTATTTAAATCCAATCTCTAACGGTTTGAGAGGAGCCCCTTTGCCCTTCCTTAAGGTATAGTAATTTTATGTGTTTCTATTTTCAAGCAAATTGTTATCCTAAAATCAGCGTAGTTAACTGGACTTAAAAAACCTCATGTACCTATTAAGATTAGAGTTTTACCTTCCGTTTGCGCTTCTTACATTTTTGGAGTACCAAACATTGACTCAAATCTTTTGCTGGGGAAACACAATACCAATCACCCCTAAGCTTCAACCTCCAATCTTCTCCACCATTACATTTCTCACTCTTCATATTTTTTCCTGTCTTACCTAAAATAGAGGTGTTTCCCGCCAGTAGCTATTCTCAGTCCACGGCCGCCGTTCCCAGCACAGTTCTGCAGGAATGCCACCCACAGGACACTTACACCAAGGTCAAACACTTCTGGGAGTCTTCGATCTGGGTTAACACTTTCTAAACATGAACGGCCATTTCCTCAGACTGGGAATTATAAGGCTGTAATTAAGTGACCTGCCATTTTATTTCACAAGGTCGCTTCAGGTTTCGGTCGGTTTGAGGAGATTGCGATTTTATTTTACAAGGTTTATTGTTGGGTACAAGGAACAAGTTTTGTTTCGTATTTACTCTGTTGGGTTCGCTGTAATTGAAAATATAAATAATTAATTTATCTACAGTAATTTAAATTGACTATACAATAACTCTGTCTGTCTTATTGTGTGTTAGATGAGCGACTTAAAATTTCCCAAACTAAATTGCAGAACATCTATAAAATTTTATCTTAATGTTTTAAAAATACTGCTACATAACATTGCTAACACATATTAATTAGAAAGGATCAACATAAAAAAATGCATGTACATATCGTATAGAACTATTAGTCTTAATTGGCGTACATGTAGACAGTTTGGCGGTGTTGTGGAATTTATGTACTACGATTTGACAAAGGTGTAGTACATACAAGTACAGGAAGGAACGGAATATCATTTCTTTGCAGTTTAATAGTTACATGAGGACTATTTGTTAAAAATTTATGCACTTTATGATACATATCAATCTATCTTTACTTATTTAATGCGCTAAGGGTTTTCGTGCGATTAGAACTCCTAGAAGTTTTTAGTGTCGTTGGATAGGGTTTGTATTAGGGGTTGTTTCTGTCAAAAAATTGTGAAAATTTTGAAAATTATAGTTACAATAAAGGTGCTTTTCATAATTTAATTTGAAAATTTCCTATTCCTATATTTAAACATTGGGATTGGGTTTAGCATTACCCATGTGTGTCTGCTTTAATGTAAATAGGTGTAGTTTTTGGTGCCTTCTGATTATCACAATATTTGAAAGGTCATCTGTAATTTATTTATAACAAATCACAACATTTTTGCTCGATTTCGAGCAACATGTGCACTCGTAAAAAATATAAGTACAAACGTTAACTGATAAATAATGTATGAATTACCAATTACATGTTTTAATAGGATATACGTATCTTTATTAGGGTCGAATGTTATACTTTTCGTACAATATCGTAAAATGACTGGGGTTGGAAAAGAAACTTTAGAACCTTGTTTCTGTAATTTTTGTCATTGTGCTCAGTTTACTTAAATAACTACAACCAAAATCATGAATTTTACAATATGTTTACTTCGCTGATGAAGAAATTCTATGTAGTTTTTAAAACGGTATTATTTTGTACTACTATTGTACATATTTTTTTAGTAGGCTAATACAAAGGTAAACAGCATTAAATCAAATCAATGAATAAGTGTAAACTGGAGATCGTCTCCTTATCGAAATTCGACCTAATTTCAATTGATCTGGACCCAAGAAGTTTAAAAACATTTCATAGCTGAAACATATGTTCTTCCAAATTTTCTAGCAGTTGTTATTATAACAACTGTCTAAAAATTCAATCTATTATCCTTCCTCCATAAGATTAACATTGTCAATTTGAAAGCCTGTGGGGCGTAGCCCTGGAGACTGAAATGAATAAGAATAGGGTTCTGCTCATCTACAGGACACCACCTTTCTAACGGTATCCTCGGATTTCATCTACGATGCACACAAGCTGAGAAAAAGGGGGAAAAGAAATATGCTTACCTATTGACATATAGATACTACTGTAGAGATTCCCATTCAAGGAGTCTAAAATAATAAAAGATTATTATAATAAAATTTATTTATTTATTCTAGATTCCTGGTCCCATTAGTGATATTCCCAATTAGAGAAGATTTGTTGATCATCCACAACGGAAATAGAGCGATACCTCCATCAGGCCGAATAACAATCCAATAGACAAGCTAGCTCTCAAGACTTACCTAATAATCCCTATGCGAACAAGTTGGTTCTCCAACATAGAATTCTGTAGCTCAAGATGAAACGGAACTACTTTACCTTAAATTTCTTTGAAACTGGTGAATTATCTGCAAATTTTTTACATAGAGTCTTTTTACACAAACCGAGAATAATAATTCAGAAAAAGCGTACAAAACATAGCACTAATAAAGGTAATAATAATTCTTCTTTGCACAGTGCTTGCATTTAAATCCAAAGGTTACCTATTCGTAGGCTTAGTAAACTTTAGTAGGTTTTGAAGGTTAGGTAATGGACCCTATTGCCATTTGTCATTGGGCTATTCATTAATTACTAGTCTACTTGTTGCTCGAAATCTAGCAATTTATTTTGATACAATACAAAAGAAACATTTAGTTCTAAACCAACGACATCCGACCAATTAAATATTGTGAATATCAGTAATTACAAAAAACTACACGTATTTACAGTTGTACATTAACATATGTTTAAAATGTTCGACCCAATCCCAATGTTATTCTAATGGGAAATTTTCAAATTTAATTTGTGTATAGCGCATTTATTTATGACCGATTTTCATCAGTTTTTTGCGAAAACATATACAGACAAAGATTCAACAACACCAAAAACTTGAATATCAGTTGAAAATTGTAGGAGGAGTTCTCAACACAAAAAACCCCTTAGCGTATTAAATAAGTATATATGTGATCTAACAACAGGTTGGCTTTAGATAGTAACAAGAACGGGGTTGCGACGTCTCCCACCAAAATATTAAAATATTCCAAAGGCGTAGATGTAGGCCTACACGAGAACAAATTTTCGTTAAATGACATAAAAGTTTTCAAATTCTTCAAGTTGGTTGATGTTGAAAGGTAGTTGAAAGGAGTTGGAGGTTTGGGATATTAAAATAAATAAATAAATAAATAAAATAAATACCCCCGTCGCAGCAGACCTGCGTACTCAGCGAATTTCCAATGGAATTTTGGTATATTTTCTATTTCCCCATAAAATCCCATAAAATTCCCATGGGGATGAGAGTATGTAGGTTTGCCGCCATATGGGGTTTGTTGGTAAATATAAGTTAAACCCTACCTAGTGATTGGACATACCAAATTTTGTAAGGCTATGGTGTTCTTTTTATTTTCCCCATAAACCCTATAGGGGTGAGTACGTAGTTTGCCGCCATATGGGTTTTCTAAGCAAATATAAGTTAAACGTTTCATAATGAATGTACACACCAAATTTTATCAAGATATGTCAATAAATAAGCAAGCTAGAAGGTTTTGTTAATTTCCCATAAGAATAACATGGAAAACATACTTTTTCGATTTTCTCCATAACCATTTAAGCTAGGTAAAAAATTCGACATACTAAATTGTTTGTTTTTTTAAGCTCTTTTAAATGGTTTAAGTTAAAATTGTTGAATTTTCAAAATAAAAGTAAAAAAAGCCAAAAACCCATTTTTAACCCTTTTGAAACCCCATAAAACCCCGTTCCCATGGTCCGATCATTCTGGTTCGCGAACTCAACCTAGTAGACGCTGGCTTACACCCCTGTACCAAATTTCATCAAAATCGGAGGTTCCGTTCAAAAGTTATCGTGTTCACGGACACATAGATATATATATATATATATATAGATATATAGATATATATATATATCAATTTGAATTAACGGTGTGTTTGGCTTCTAGGGACCTCAAAACGAAAAAGAATCATGGTCCCGGGCTTAGGTCTTACCGTGACTACTACCGTAATAGCGCATTCCCTATAGGGAAATTCGCTAAAAAACACTACTCCTACCTGTTTCTCAACTAATTCAGTTTTATTATGATCTTTCAACGTTCTAAGAATAAAGGCATCATGTGCAAGTAACTGTTTTAATAATTGAATTTAGGAGAAGGGCGTGAAAAAATTAAACGGGGTTCAATTGAATGGCCGACAAATTTCAAACAGGACAATCACTATGATGGTGGTAGGCTACTCAATTAATCATCCCTTTTAAAATCTGAAAATAAGGATATATTTTTGAGCACCCAAATTAGCATGGTCACTCTGGAAATTCCAAGAGTTGACGTAGAGGTCGGTCGTCCTCCAGAGTCGGCGGTGTAGGCGGAAGATGGGCTCCTCGGAGGTCGGCGAAACATCAGCCAGTGGTCATTGAGCAAGTTGCCATTGGCGCGAGTAGCCACTGACTCTTGGCACACACTTTCCTCGAACCGATCCTGACTTTGACATGGTTCTACCTCACTCTCACAACAGGTATTATCGATCGCCAACTGCCAAGGTCTTTGTCTCAACTGCGTCACTGCTGGCCGATATCCTCCGGGGTGGTTTGAAGTTCTTGTGCACAGATTAAATCAACCGCTGGAACGTTTAATTTACCTAATGTGTGGTTTTCATACGCGATGGGAAATTGTTCATGACGAATTGTGTGTCTTTGGGCCTTTTATGATATTTTAAAAAGAGGATATTCTACATTTATGAGACTAATTTAAGAATCAATTTGAAATGTTTAAAAGTATCCTATATATTCTTTTTTTTTTCTAAAAGGCCTATATCGTTCATACATTTTTGTATGTTAAGACTTTATAATAATTGTTTATACGGTTTTTATAAGAATGAGAAAGTGCATATAAACATAATTCTGAAATGAGAATAAGAACCGGCCCCAAGCGAATGCCTGCTCGTCCTTGTGCCGTCAGAGATGTCATTTCGGCTCGGGTCCGAGCATCCCACTTAGGAACCAGGCGACCTTTGCACAATACCCGCACAATAATAACAACGCATAATGTATTATAATAATTAAAAATGCAGGGAAGCGGCGCATGACGACCAGGGGTCAGCCCGCAAGGTGGTCAAGGCACCGGCCGAGGGCGAGTTGCACAATGATACGCGCTACACTGGCCGGAACTCACTGCGTTACACTGGCCGGCACTCACCGTGCTACACTGGCCGGCACTCACCACGCTGCACTGGCCGGCACTTACCGCACTGTACTGGCCGGCACTTACCGCACTGCACTGGCCGGCACTCGCCGCGCTACACTGGCCGACACTCACCGCGCTACACTGGCCGGCACTCACCACGCTGCACTGGCCGGCACTCACCGTTCTACACTGGCCGGCACTCACCGTTCTACACTGGCCGGCACTCACCGCGCCACACTAACCAGGTTACACTATCCGGGATTCACCAGGATACACTGGTCAGAACTCACCGTTC
The DNA here is from genome assembly GCA_030545055.2 of Neoaliturus tenellus. Classification (NCBI taxonomy): domain Eukaryota; kingdom Metazoa; phylum Arthropoda; class Insecta; order Hemiptera; family Cicadellidae; genus Neoaliturus; species Neoaliturus tenellus. Next base: position 108,269,874 of record CM061533.1, read on the forward strand.
TACACTGGCCGGCACTCACCGTTCTACACTGGCCGGCACTCACCGTTCTACACTGGCCGGCACTCACTGTTCTACACTGGCCGGCACTCACCGTTCTACACTGGCCGACACTCACCGTGCTACACTGACCGGCACTCACCGTGCTACACTGGCCGGCACTCACAGCGCTACACTGGCCGGCACTCACCGCACTACACTGGTTGGCACTCACCACGCCACACTAACCGGAGCTCACCAGGCTACATTGGCTGGGTCCCCCCCCCTACACTGTCCGGCACTAAAATTGCCACCAGGCTACACTGGCCAACAATCATCGCTCTACACTAGCCGGAACTCACCGGGATACACTGACCGGCACTCACTGGGTGCACTGGCCAGAACTCGCCGGCATACACTAGTCGGAAATCGCCGGAATACACTGTCCGGTTCTCAACGTTTTACACTGGCTGCTTCTCAACGTGATACACTAGCCGGAGATGACCGGGATACACTGGCTGACACTCATTGGTCTACACTGACCAGCAATCACCGCGCTACACTGGCCGGAACTCACCGGGCTACTATGTTCAACACTCACCGCACTACACTTGCCGACACTTACCGTGCGACACTGGTCGGCACTCACCGGCCAACACTGGCCAACCATCGTAGGGCTACACTGGACAACACTCACCGCGTTACACTGGTCGGGACTCACCACGATACACTGGTCGTCACTTACCATGCGACACTGGTCGGCACTCACCGGCCAACACTGGCCAACCATCGTAGGGCTACACTGGACAACACTCACCGCGTTACACTGGTCGGGACTCACCACGCTACACTGGTCGTCACTTACCATGCGACACTGGTCGGCACTCACCACGCTACACTGGCCAACCATCGTAGGGCTACACTGGACAACACTCACCGCGCTACACAAACCGACACTCACTGGGCTACATTAGCCGGCACTTACCGGCTCAAAAACGATGAAAGATAAATAATGCAGTTTTGAAGGTAAGATTAACATTAAGTTTAAATTTACTTGTTGTATAACTTTCGGTTTTATATGGTGTCACTTTAAACCAGTGACGCCATATCAAAACTGAAACCGAGTGACTTTAAATGTTAAAATTTAAAATCCATTAAAATATTTTAAGAAATTTACAAGAAATACAATATTTACACAATCATTGTATATATTTTTAATAGGCTACCAAACTTTGTTTATCTTCAAAAATGTACAAGAAAACATTTTTTAACCAAAATAAAAAAGATAAAAAAACTTTTGCTTTACTTATGATATATGAACACCTAATGGGCCTAAAATAATACATGCGCTGAGTATTTTTACAAAATTCATTGAACAAAAATTGAATAAAACATGCTTCTAGTTTGTACACTTAAAAATTGCTAGCTTCTTCTTAATTTCATTATTCTTAGCAATTCGCTACAATAATCAGTATTCTGATACTAATGAATGACACCGGTCATTCATTAGGTAAACACCGGTCACTAACTGGTAGATTCACTGACTGGTCATTCACTGGTGCAATGATTTATGTACGATAAATTGTATTTTTCAATACACTGTTTTAAAATAATACACTAAGTTTTACCACTAGGAAGTACAGGAGAATACAGGCAAGACGTTTAAACTATTCCCTACAATGTAGAGTAAATGCCTGTTTTACAATGTAAGGTACAAATGGAAACTCAACCTTAAACGGTCGTTCACTGGTACACTCGCCCTATGAACTAATTAGTTATGTTCGGCGGTGGTTGGGAGACTATATCTAAAGAAATGCCAAAAAATAGGGGAGGACGGGCATTTAATACTCACACTGTATTTTTTCACAAAACTACTATACTTTTAGGTATGAAACCTTAAAATTTGCCTAATTTGTTAAGAGTTGTACTGTATTTTAAATTAATTATTATCTTTAATTTTCAATGAAGATGGCCCAACAAGGTAAAAAATGTTTGCAGAAATTGGTCGGTATATATTTGAAAAAATTAAGAGAAGGCCTAAGGAATTTAAAACCCGTGAAAGTCCTAAAGTAAAGTATTCAGTGATATGATTTGATGCTAAGTTTGATTGCTTGTCATTTCCAGATCGGTTATCCATTTAAGATTGATGGGTTTGCGGTATTATAATATTTAAATTAAGAATTACACAAGTACTAAAAAATGTTAGTGTTAGTTAGTTTAAATCCTGTCTCAAAAATGTATAAACGACCCGAAAGAACGACATGAAAGAAATTTCGAAATGCAACAACATTAAGCATATCGAATTTATAGATAGGGCGTATGACAAATCTCTATGGTTCCATAAGGCTTTAATACCTCTCACTACATAAGACATTGTATTATGTATAAAATGATTGAGTACTCAATTTTTTTTTCAAAATTTTAAGTAGGTTATAACGTGAGTAGGCCTAAGTATAAACATATAAGATGATTTCACTGCAAAACCATCTTCCCGCCGCCAGTGCAAGAGAGTAATAAGTTCTACTAAGTTTGCTACTTGATTCGGCTGTTATAATTCTTTAACAACACTATAAATTACTTTAATCACTACGCTGTTGCCCAGTGTAAGAGCACTTTTAAATTAAGTCCGTGGGTGACTAATATATTTTAACAATAGAGATTATTGTCATTTTGAAAGGGACATTGTATTCAGAACAGGGCAAAGTACAAGAAGCCATGTTGCGTAAAAGTCTCAAATTTCGGTCTCTCAGTCGCAGAGAAAGTGTAATGAGTCGCTCCTTATTCAGAGGACTGTGTGCCGTCAGGGGCGTATAATAAGTGTTCATTAGCCTGTAAATTTGCGTAGGTTTGTCTCAAGTACATAATAATCTCTATTTTCCTAGTGTTAGGTAACTGGATCTTTCAACATTAATGCAAGGTAGTGCCTTTTTCTGGACGATCTTATATGTTTCATGATCGACATTTTCTGTTAAGTATTTTTATTGAGTACGTTGTGTTACTGACCACTTTGAGTATTCTTTATGATGTTGTAAAGTACCAGAAGTAAAAAGTATATAAGTATTGTATTGTAATACAACGGTTAACGGTTTGATCCTAAGAAAAATTCGACGCTTTATTAAGAATCAAACTTTTACCAATTTGACTTTGTTAGTTTAGCTATTACTAAACTAGTTGTATCGTTTTCCTTAATCACTGAAATGTAAATAAATAATGGATAAATACTTGACTGTTGTTAAGTCTATTTGTTTTGTTCATCAACTATCTCATACACGGCGTTCACTCGCCTTCTGGAAAAGCTCGTCCACTTTGCTCACTTGCCTCTTACAACTTGTATACTTCTTGAATTAATCATAACAAATATATTTAACAATTAATATACGTTTAGTCTTCCAAAACTAATTAAACCTCCCGTAAAATTTTTCAAAAATTTTTTTTATAAAACACTTTTTAGCATACAGTACATAATTATCAATTCTTAGCATATCAATTCTTAAGGCTCCCACGAGAATTTGTAGTTTATAATTTAAGCCACTAAAGACACTCCATCCTAACTCCGGAAATTAAGACTTGCTAATTGATGACATTGACAAACTAATCAGCTGGTCTTTGTCAGTAATAAAGCCCCACCTCATCTGATCTTTCACACTCACTTATCTTGAGCAGCATAACCATGCTGACATCACATTGGCATCTAGTGTTAGAAGAACAAAATAAAGATACAATAAATTCAGATTTGGTGAGAAATATTACAAAAAGCAAGTGAACTCAATGTTTAAATTAAATTTAAAGAGCGGTTTTAAAATACAAGTGCTTTCATAGAGTAAATGCGGGCAACAATAGCGATAAAATAACCAAAGAACTGTGTTTGCATTAAAATAGACAAAACATTGCGTGAAAACTGAGTGTAGATAATTTCGTAATTGCATAGAACATAGTATCGATGTGTCACAGGTGTCGAACTAAAAAGTTAAATGATTTAATTAATTCCAGAATGTGTTTGTCAAACTCATTTGCAACCACACTCAAATTACTAAGCTTGTATTATGCATATATTAAAACACTAAAAAGTTTCCATAGAAACAATTAATATTTTTAACTATGGAAATGTTAAGTTCAATATATTTTTATAATAATCCTTGTCTTAGAGTAAATGGCCCCTTAAAAAGTGGCTTTCGTGATTCACTATTAAAATTTCACTGTCAGGTAAGTGATATAGTATATTTCGTTACAAGGGCCGAAAATGGGGTTTTGCAGGCTTCGAGATTGTGCACGTCGTAAACGATCGAGTGCAGACAAAACATTTTTGGCCGAGTTAGGGCCACTTACCACCTTCATCCATCATGAATCTAACTCAGTTTTGCCAAACATTTAACTAACTCCCTTCTTCCACTTAACCCTTCAATTACGAAACAAGTAGGAATAGGGTTGTTATGAGAAGAAAAATGAGCCTTTGTTGTGAATGGATGGGTATGGAATTTGATTACAACTTTATTGATAAAAAATTGTTTAGCTCAAAATATGGCATATTTTAAACAAGGAAATAGGAAATAATTACTACATCATTCACATTAGTTAAAAAAAACTGTTTTTTTCGCTGGATAATTGTTATTGTTCTACCCTTGGCCTGCGTTTGTTGACTTTTATAAAAGAAAATTACAAATAAGCAATGGAAATAAGTAGCAAAAATTCATCCATAACCAATGGTTTCTCATCTACTATATATTTGCAATCAAACTAAAAATAAATCCAAAAGTTGTTCTTAATAATTTTCCATCTATTACAACAAAGTCATAAAATTTCACCTTTTGATTATATTACAAAAATTGACAATTGAAAAAATGAAAGTGCCGTATATGAATTTTAATTACGTATTTTACTGGAATTAAATTTGTTAGCAAGTTGTTAGGACGAGTAGAAACATTCAAAGTCAATTTGTTTGCAAATTTCGCAGAAAATGATTTCAATCAAACGTAAGTACACACACACACACACACACATATATATATATATATATATATATATATATATATATACACTAGCTGTTGCCCGTCATGGCATCGCCCGTGTTGAATTTGTTTTTTAATCTCTTAAGACCTACGAAATCTTCTTCCTTAAGATATACATTACGATTAATACATTGAAATAGTGTGAGCGGGGCACCTATGAGCAAAGAGGAACGATCATGTCAAATATTATCCCCGTAGGCCTTAGAGTATTTTTTTAATCCAGTGAAGCGGAGCCCTAAAGGGTTTCAAAATCTATATTTCCAAAACCGTTTATTGGTGACTTCCTATGAGCAAAGAGGAACATCCATGTCAAATATTAACCCCGCAGGTCATGGAGTAATTTTTAAGTCCAGTGGGTGGAGCCCTAAAGGACTTAAAAAACTATTTTTCCAAAACAGTTTCTTAGTACCTTTGAGTATACATGAATGTCCACGTAAAATTTTAACTCCGTAGGATCTATAGTAACTTAAAGGTTCTGTAGGGTAGAGCCCTAAAGGAAATTTGCAAAATCGTTTCCTAGTGAATGCCCATGCATGAGTAAAGAGCAACGTCCATGTCAATTTCCAAAACCGTAGGGCATAGAGTAATTTTTAAGTCCGGTGGGGAGGAGCCCTAAATGAATTCAAAAACTATATTTCCAAAACAATTTCTAAGTGACTACCTATAAGCAAAGAGGAACATCCATGTCAAATTTCAACTCCGTAGGCTCTCTAGTAGTTCTAAGTCCTGAGGGGCGGAGCCCTTAAAGAGTTCAAAAACTATATATGCAAAACTGTTTCTTGGTACCTTTGAGTAAAGAAAAATGTCCTTGTAAAATTTTAACCCATAGCATCTATGGTGACCTAATAGAAATTCGCAAAATTGTTTCTTAGTGAATGGCCATGGCCAAAGAGGAACATCAATGTCAAATTTAGTCCAGTAGGCCACAGATAATTTTTAAGACCAGTGGGGTGGAGCTCTAAAGGACTTCAAAAACTATATTTCCAAAACCGTATTTGTTAAATTTATATACAGTAATACTCTAAGAAAATCACACTTCATTATTTTAATAATTTACTTTCATTATCATATCTTTTCAATATTTGTATTTTAACTCACATGTCATTGTTTATAACATTCTTTACTCTTGTTTTGAATATACCTTCATATCATCGCTCTTTTCAAGGTCTTAATTTCCTTTTAAAAGTTTACCTCAGGTCCTTCGAAAAATTTTTATTATTTCCCCTCCAGTATCTAGTATCTTAGTGAATACCTATGAGCAAAGATGACCATCTATGCCAAAAATTAACCCTGTAGGCTCTATAGTAATTATAAAATTATTTGGGACAGACCCCTGAAGGCAATGTGTAAACCACTTTTTATTGAGCACCTATGACCAAAGAGATTACTCCAAATTTCAACCCCGTAGGCCCTATGGTTTATAGGACCGTTGTTTCTTTCAATTCGTATTGTAATTGGCATAATTGTAACATTATATTGAAATTTCTAAGACATTTGGGGTGAAGCCCTGAAGTGATTTTTGTGAAAGCGTTTCTTAGGGGACATTTGTGAGCAAAGAGGAACGTCTATGCCAAAACTCAACCCGTAGGCCCCAAAAGTAATTTTGAAGTCCCGTGGGGTGAGTCCTAAAGATGCTTTACAAAAGCGGTTCTTAGTGAGCCCCTATGGACAAAGTGTATCTTCCATTTCAATTTCAACCCCTTAGGTCATCTGATTTTTCATATTCGTTGTTACCTAGATTCATATTCAAAATTGGCCATAAGAATAACATTAGACCGAAATTTAAATCGTGTGTGGCAAAACACGATATTATTTCGCAAAACAGTTCCGTAGTGAGCACGTACATATGAGCAAAGAGGAAAGTCCATGTCAAATTTCATCACCATAGATCCTATAGTTTTTCAGATTCGTTGTTTCCTAGATTCGAACTAAAAATTAGCTATGAATAACATTAGAATTTTGAAGTCCTATGTGGCGGAGCCCTGATAGAATTTCGCAAACCCGTTTCTTAGTAAGCATCAATGAGCAAAGAAGAACGCCCATGCCAAATTTTAACATCCTAGGTCCTATAGTTTTTCAGATTCGTTGTTGCCTTGATTTGTATAAAATATTGGCGATAAGAATAATATTAAATGGAAATTTTAAAGTCCTGTGGGGTGGAGACCTGAAAGAATTTCGCAAAACCATTTCTTAGTGAGCACCTATAGACAAAGAGGAACTTCCATTCCAAATTTCAACCCCTGTAGGTCCTATAGTTTTGGAGATTCGTTGTTTCCTAGATTCGTATTTTAAGTGCTCCATAAGAATAACATTGTAACGAAATTTTGAAGTCGTGTGGGGCAGAGCCCTGCAGGAATTTCGTAAAACCGTTTCTTAGTGAGCATTAATGGGTAGAAAGGAACGTCTATACAAAATTTCAATCCTGCATGCTCTCTACTTTTGGAGATTCGTTGTTGCTTTGATTTGTATTAAAAATCCCCCATAAGAATAACATTGTAACGAAATTTTCAAGTCGTGCTGGGCGGAGCCCTGACGGAATTTTGCAAAACCGTTTCTTAGTGAGCGTTTTTTAGCAAAGATGAACGTACATGCCAAGTTTTAACCCTCTAGGCCTTGTAGTTTTGGAGATACTCTGATACGTGATGAAGTGGTATTTGACAAATCTATAGTAGATATACAGGGTGTTCGGAAAAAACGTTTCAGGAATCCAGGAGGTTATTGCCCACATCAAAATAAGCAAAAAAGTTCCTATAAACATATGTCCTCAAATGCTTCGTTAACCCGCTAGCCGCCATTTTGTTTTTTACACTAAATAATTTTTATTTCCGTAATGGATCATTGTATTAAGTTAATATTTGGCATGCACCGTTATCATAGCAATACCCATTTTCAAGAAAAAATTTATTTTTTTCCAATGGGTATTTTCAAAATGGCGGCCATTTTAAAATTTTAAACTAAAATATCTCAAAACCGGTAAATTTTATAAAAATTTTACTAGACACAAAAAAGTTGACAAATTTAATTATCTAACCAATGGTACCAAGTTTGTAGGGATCTGACAACAAATAACAGAGTTATTGAGATTTTTCAATTAAAATTACCTTAATTTGCATGAATTACGATGCAAAATCAATGTTTTTATGCAGAAAAATCTCAATAACTCCGTTATTTGTTGTCAGATCTTTACAAACTTGGCACCATTGGTTAGATAATTAAATTCGTCAACTTTTTTGTGTCTAATAAAATTTTTATAAAATTTACCGGTTTTGAGATATTTTAGTTTAAAATATTAAAATGGCCGCCATTTTGAAAATTCACATTGGAAAAAATTAACTTTTTTCTTGAAAATGGGTATTGCTATGATGAAGGTGCATGCCAAATATTAATTTAATACAATGATCCATTACGGAAATAAAAATTATTTAGTGTAAAAAACAAAATGGCGGCTAGCGGGTTAACGAAGCATTTTAGGACATATGTTTATAGGAACTTTTTTGCTTATTTTGATGTGGGCAATAACCTCCTGAATTCCTGAAACGTTTTTTCCGAACACCCTGTATACAGGGTGAGTTTTTAATGTCCCCCCCCCTAATTTTTTCCACATTTCTTAAGATATTGACTCCCAACCACCACCAAACATCATTGATTAGTCCATACTGTTTTTTGATATGGTTCACTTTTTTGGCCGCCATCTTGAATCCGCCATATTGGAATGAACTAAATTTTTTTAAATGTAAAGGTAGGGTTGTGACCCATCATTTCAAAGTGATTTTTTGCGTAGAACAAGACGCCGCAATCCGTTTTTGATTATCTGTTTTGGTTCTCAAGATATTGCAGGTTTTTTAAAAACTAAATTTCAAAATAGAAAAATTCAAAAATCTCTGGTTTTATCCAATTTCTTTTTAAAGAATATCAACTTTTTATCACCAGATATCCCATAACAAAAAAGTACTTCATTTTGATGGGACTAAAATTTTTTGGCCGCCATCTTGGATCCGCCATCTTTGAATGAAATTAAATTTCTTAAATATGAAGGTAGGGTTGTGACCCATCATTTTAAAGTATTTTTTTGCGTTGAGTACGTTGCTGCAATCCGTTTCTCATTATCTGGTTTTGTTCACAAAATATTAAGATTTTTTGTAACTTTATTTTACAAAATATTTTGAAAACGAAAACAGATAATGAAAAACGGACTCCGGCACCGTACTCATCGCAAAAAAATACTTTATTATGATGGGTCACAACCCTACCTTTACATTTAAAAAAATTTAGTTCATTCCAATATGGCGGATTCAAGATGGCGGCCAAAAAAGTTAACCATGTCAAAAAATAGTATAAACTAATCAATGATGTTTGGTGGTGGTTGGGAGTCAATATCTTAAGAAATGCGGATCTAAGATGGCGGCCAAAAATTTAAGTCCCATCAAAATGAAGTACTCTTTAGTTATGGGATATCTGGTGATAAAAAGTTGATATTCTTTAGAAAGAAATTGGATAAAACCAGAGATTTTTGAATTTTTTTATTTTGAAATTTAGTTTTTAAAAACCTGTAATATCTCGAGAACCAAAACAGATAATCAAAAACGGATTGCGGCGTCTTGTTCTACGCAAAAAATCACTTTGAAATGATGGGTCACAACCCTACCTTTACATTTAAAAAAATTTAGTTCATTCCAATATGGCGGATTCAAGATGGCGGCCAAAAAAGTTAACCATGTCAAAAAATAGTATAAACTAATCAATGATGTTTGGTGGTGGTTGGGAGTCAATATCTTAAGAAATGCGGAAGGGGGGGACATTAAAAACTCACCCTGTATAAGCGAAATCCCACTCACTGACTCATCCCGAAATCTCAGGAACTACCAAATGAATTTACTTGAAACTTTGAACATAGGTTCGGCTTCTTAGGTGAACACTAAGAAACGATTTTTCAAATTTCCTTCAGGGCTCCGCCCCACACGTCTTCAAAGTTACCATGTCATTCTTAGGAAGCAATATTTCTGTATTGGAACATGTGATTACATCAAGGTATTAATTTTGTTAATAACAGCTGTTCTCATATAAATTATTGGGAGAAAATTGGTAACAAAAAACTAGAGGATATTATAGAATTTCGGCGAGTGAGCTTAGTGAATAAGCTAAACCTGTCGGGGAGTGATTACTGACTGACTCATCACGAAACCTCAGGAACTACCAAACGTATTTACTTGAAACTTTAAACACAGGTTCGTCTTTCCTTTTAGGTGCTCACTAAAAATCGATTTTGCAAAATTCCTTCAGGGCTCCGCCCCACAAGCCTTCCAAATTTCAATATAACTTTATCTGTATGGCCAAATTTAATTACAAATTAAGAAACCTGCGGGGTTGAAATTCGGAGTGATCTCTTTTCTCTTAGGTGCTCAATAAAAAGTGCTTTGTACATCCCCTTTAGGGCTCCGCCCCACAGAATCTCACAATTAATGTATACCCTACGTGTTGAAATTTGACGTGGACGATTCTTTTTGCTCATAGATATTAAGAAACTCTTTTGCAAATATAGATTTTGAAGCACTTTAGGACTTCGCCCCACTGGACTTCAGAATTACTTTAGGTCCTCCAGAGTTGAAATTTGACATGGACGTTTCTTTTTGCTCATCGGTGCTCCATAAGAAACAGTTTTTCAAATATAGTTTTCTAAATTCTTTAGGGCTCCGCCCAACAGGGCTTCAAAATTACTTTTGGACTTCCGGGGTTTAAATTTGATTCTGACGTTGCTCTTTGCTCATAGTTACTTTAGTTATTTTATGTTATTGAGATCTCAAATTCCATATATTTGTTAATATCGTTGCCCTTTGTTATTTAAATGTTACTAAATGTCAAGGTTTTGTATAAGTCTTTCACTGATGTGTTTGTTTAAATTTGTAGAAATAGTTAGTTTGTATTTGTCAATTAAATCTTCTCTTTATGTCTAGTTTTACAATAGTTAATAAAAATATCAGGAGTCTGAGGAGTAATTATGACTTTTTTGTGGCTGAATTACATACATTGGAAATGGAACCAGATATAATTGTCTTAACAGAAATCTGGGTAGAGTTTTTTTAAACATGCCATTATTCACTGAATGGGTATAAACAATACTCAAATTGTAATGTTAGTTACCGGGCCGGTGGGGTTGTGGTTTATGTAAAAGATTGTTACGAATCATCTTTTGATGCGTCTGTGGATTTGACTAACATGCGTTCAGTGGATTTTTTAGCGATAAAAATTCAAATTCAATGAAATGACCATATTTGTACACTAAAATGCCAATAGAACTACGGAATATAAAGCCAAAACTGGTTTAAAATATTGCGCAATATTTGTGTTTCCAAATGGTAACGCTAGGTCATAATGGGTCTGTTGGGCGACATAAACTGTGATATTTTAACTGACACAGCAAATTCTAATAGGTACATGACTCTTTTAACAAGCTTTGGTCTTAAATCTTTGGTAAATGAACCAACAAGAATAGTAAATGACAGCAAAACTTGCTTGGATCATGTGTTTGTGCGACTTAATTATAATAAAAACACTTTCTTAAATTGTGATTCAAAGGTAATGCACTTAAATATTACTGATCATTCATTAGTTATTTGTAAATTTTTGCTTGAAAAAGTACCAGTTGCTGAAAATTCGAAAAATAAAATAAAAATTGACCTAAATAAAGTAAAAAGTATGTTACAAGATCAAGATTGGTCAGTCGTTTATACGAGTAATAATAACAGGTCGTCTCTGGAGCGTTTGTCCAGTTTCTTGATATTGTAAAAAACATTATTGACAAATGTAAATATGAATAGGTAATTGCCTCAAACTTTATTAAACTAGCCCCATGAATGACTGACTATCTTTGTTCAAAAATTAAACAAAGAAATGTGTTACAGGCTATTTAAAAGTCTCAACCCGGAAATAACAGATTGAGAACATTTTATAACCGTTATAGAAATAGATTAAAAAGTGATATTAGACGACAAAAAGAACGTTATTTTGCTTTAAAGTTTGAATCGGCTGCTGGTAATGTAAAATCACAATGGAATTTAATCAATGGGTTGGTTAAAGAACCAACAAAAAACAAAGAAATTTCCCAAATAAACAATAACGGAAACATTGTAGTTGAACCAAATGAAATCGCCTCTGCTTTTAACGACTTTTTTCTTAATATAGCAGAAAATCTAAGAAATATTATTAAGAAAACCAATCTTACATATGCACATTTCGGAACTACCTTCAAAAATAAATACATAGGAAAATATTTTTTTATGATCCCGACAACTTCAAATGAAATCAGGACCATTATAATTATAACCAGTCTAAAAAATAATAAGGCACCAGGGTTTGATAATATTACTTCGTTTGTCCTCAAGTCAATTTTAGAAAATGTTATTGATGTCTTGACCTACCTTGTTAATTTAAGTCTACAGAAAGGGGAATTTCCAGATTGTCTTAAAATCGCTATAGTAATTCCATTGTTTAAAAAGGGAGACCCAGACTGCCTCTCTAACTACAGACCTATATCTATTCTTTCTATATTTTCGAAAATCATTGAAAAAGTGGTTAAAAAAGTTTGGTGAATTTTTTGAAAACAAACCAATTCTTCAGAGTAAATCAATACGGATTTACTGAAAATTTATCAACAGAACATGCTTTACTTAATTTTCTTGAAGATATCTATGAGGGATTAAATGGGGGACAGATTAGTGCAGCAATATGTCTAGATATTACTAAGGCGTTTGATACAGTCGATCATGGAATACTTCTCAATAAAATGTGGTTATCTGAGATTAGAGAATTGCCTTTTAACTGGTTCTCTAGTTACTTGAATTAAAGAATCCAGCGAGTAAGAGTTTCTAACTGTTTAAGTGGAGAGGGTATAATAAGTTGTGGAGTTCCACAAGGGTCAGTTTTAGGGCTAATTCTATTTTTAATTTATATAAACGATCTTTGTGAAGCTAAACTTAATGGTAAAGCAACAGCGTTTGCTGATGATACAGCTTTAAGTTATAAATATAATGATATAAATGACCTCTATAGTTTCATTCAATCAGATTTAAAATGTTTAGAGTATTGGTTTAGTAAGCATTTGTTAACTTTAAGTGATAAGACAAAGTATATGTTATTTAATATGAAAAAGGAAATGGTTTTTAATAATAAGTTAATGTTTCATGATTCAGACTGTATTAGAGTCACCAATTGCACTAACTGCATTGAAATTGAAAATGTAAAACACATTAAATATCTAGGGCTTATAATCGATTCTAATCTTTCCTGGAAAAACCACGTTAAAAAACTAAAAGGGGAGATGTATAATATGATACGTAAATTTTACTTTTTGAGAGAATTATGTCCTAGAAAACTTTTGGTTAGTCTGTATCATGCTCTGGTAGGATCTAGGTTGAGTTACGCAGTCACTTGTTGGGGTGGAGCATACCTCTCTACAGTTAAGCCAATAATCACATCACAAAAGTGTATAATAAGAGTAATAATGAAAAAATCGAGGTTTGAACACTCATTGCCTCTTTTTAAACATTTGAATAATCTTCAGTTTAGAAATTTGTACATTTATAAAGTATTAAAACTGTGTTTTACTAGAAGTGTTGCAAACCGCTTAAATCCTGTTAAACCTTACCAGTTACGTTTTGATCACACTATTCCTCTTCCAAAGCCAAATTTAACACACTATCAACATTTTTACACATTTAGTGCTCCAAGATTATATAACATAACTTTTAAATCTATTACACAAATAAATGAAAGCAGTAAGAGTTATTAACCTTAGAAGGTGGGTAATTAGTGTTGAAGATATCGAGGAGTTATTAAAATTTCAAATGTAGAATAATATATGGTTTAAATGTATTTCTTTCTTGTTATGTGCCACTTATTTCATTTTTGCTGTTCGGACTTTTTTTACTGTATTGCATTTTCAAATTTCATGTTAGTCTAATGTGGCATGCATTTGCAGCTCATATTTTAAATCACTGCAGCATTTTAAAAATATTTGTAAGCTTTGTTTATGAGTTTATGTTTGTTAGCAACTTGGCACACCCTTTCTTTTCTGAAAAAAATAAAATAAAATGAGGGGACCCCGTTTTGGCCTTTTGTCTTGGGGCAACCCACTTATTCATCAATGTTAAATGATTTTATTATTTATTGTAAAACTAAATGTGTTGACTACTAAAATTGTAAACTATTGTAAGTTGTATATGTACTTGGTAAACAATATATTGTATTATTTTGTAAACTGTTCGTGTTTTCGCCAATCTTGTTTGGGTTAAATTGTAATGTATCTCATGTATCTTTGATGAATAAAGAATTATTATTATTATATTATTATTATTAAGTTACTTACTAAGAAACTGTTTTGCAAATATAGTTTTTTTTAATTCTTTTGGGCTCCGCCCCACAGGACTTCAAAATTACTTTAGGGCCTCAGGGGTCGATATTTGACATGGACGTTTCTCTTTGCTCATGGGTGCTCAGTAAGAAACTGTTTTGCAAATATAGTTTTCGAACTTCTTTAGGGCTCCGCCCCACAGGACTTCAAAGTTACTTTTGGTCTTCCGGGGTTTAAATTTGAATCGGACGTTCCTCTTTGCTCATAGTTACTTTATACTAAGAGTTTGGCAAATATAGTTTTCGAGGTTCTTTAGAGCTCCGCCCCACAGGACTTCAAAATTATTTTTGGACTTCCGGGGTTTAAATTTGAATAGGACATTCCTCTTTGCTCATAGTTACTTACTAAGACACGGTTTTGCAAATATAGTTTTTGAAATTCTTTAGAACTCCGCCCCACAAGTCTTGAAAATTACTTTAGGGCCCATGGGAATGAAATTTGACATTGCGACGATACGAGCCAATCGTCACAATAAATTCACTTAAAAAAATTAAAATTTCACTTCTATATCTTTGTAATAAAAATTCACTTATAACTTATTTTCACGTTTCTAATCACAAATAAATTCTATCAAAACGAATAAATACTAAACAAATAAGTTACAATCATTTATTAAATTCGAAGTACGAAATTCCAACCTATTCAAACATTTTGTTTTGAAAAAACTAAAATATAAACAAATATATTGACACCTGATTAAATTTACTTTTAAAAAACACGTGGTTGCTTAAAGACAGACTTTTAGAAACGCCAAATCAGCAAGCGTTTTCTGTACGGTACGTAGAAATTAGTTAACCCGGCACATTTTAAATGCATAATGAGAGGTGAAGAACTCGGCAACAGCTGGCTCTCCGAACCGAAAGGTAAGGGTTCTCGGCTAACGCTGGTCTTCTACTCCACTTTTATAAGTAGATTCGGCTCTAGCTGACTACATAGAGCGATAATTGGCTTTTAGCTATTTCGCTACTAGTTTTTCGGCTCCGCCTAGTCTACGCACGAAATTAAATCGCGATAATTTGAATTTTATTTTATCATTTCATCCATTTCATCCATTTCATACCATCACCTGTTTGTTTTGCTTTGTTTTATTTTATTGATTTTTTAACTTTAAAGTTTTATTTTAAATAAACTAAACGTTGTTAATTGTATTAAAATCTTTTTATTTCATAGGATAGTTTTAGTGCCGTGGCAAAGAATCCGCCCTGAGGTAAAAATAGTAAATAAAAAAATAGTTAAATCCTGTGAAATATCTCAATTTTGGCGCCCAACGAGTAGGCATTGTTTAAACAATAAACTAAATAAAGACCTTAAACTTACCATTGCCCAAAAAAAACCAATATAAGTAACAAAGAATGGATAGTAAAACTCACAAAAAACCCAAAAACACCCAAAGACGATCCAGATCTTTGAGTAGGCCACAAACCAGACAAGTAGAACGAAACCCTCAAACAATTCAATCGTTATCACTAAATATTACCCCTTTCCAATCCCCAACTAGAACTGACAGACAAATAATTCCCAAGGCTGGAGAGAGAATTGAACAATCCAATTTACAAGATTTGTTAAAAGAATTTTCTAACCAAATTATCGGGAATCTAGGAACTAAAATCGAAAAACTAGAAACGAAAATGAATGAGATTAATAAGGCCCTAGAATGTAAGATAAATACTGTAGAACAAAAGCTCTTAAACACTATTAACCATGAAATAGGTCAGACAAATAAAACCGTCAAAGAAAATATTGAAAAGCTTGAAGAAAAACTTAACGAAACTAATCTAGAATTGCTGCAAAACAAACATGAGTTAAATCAAAAAATTGAATATCAAGCCAAAAACAACGATATTTATTATAAAAGATTAGAAAAGGAAATAAAAACAGTTAAACAGAACATTGATCAAGTTGAAGATAACCTGGGGACAAACATTATAAAACTTAGGAATGAAATTGAAATCGACATAAACCGAAAAATAGAATCTCAGGAATTCGCTGTAAAATATCTACACAAAAAAATGAGTGAGACTCAAAACGAAAAGGAAGTTAAAGTAATATATCAATACAAACATCCACAAAACATTCCCCAATTTAACGGGAAACAAAGTAATCCAATGCTATTTTTGAATAAGCTAAAATCTTATATCAACCAGGAAAAATCCCAATTTGGAAATGCAAGGAACGTAATAGAAATCATTGATGAAGTAATGATAGAAAACGCCGCTTCATGGTGGCAACTTAATAAAGAAAATGTAAGAAACTACGAAGATTTTGAAATTATATTTATAAACAAGTATTGGAGTAGGGACATTCAACGTAATGTACGACAAAGAATGGAATATGAAAAATATCGGCATGACGGTAATTTAACTAGAGTTGAATACTTTACTGAACGAGCAGTTATGTTAAAATCAATAACTATTAATGCACCAGATGAAGAAGAAATTGTAACTATCCTTGCTGAACATTTTGGACAAACTATTATGAATGCGTGTAAGATACAGGGAATAACCACTATACAGGGAATGGAAAGACTGTTACAAAGGGAAGATAATGATGAGAAAAATCGACAACTAAAAATCCACAACCACCCCTATAACAAAAACCATACCAACGATCAAGTAAAATCACCCACAAACCAACCACACTCTAAATTTATAGGCAATGAAAATTATCAATCGCGGGATAAACATAACTATGATCAGTGGCGAACTAACCTAAACCGAGCACCATATAAGCAATACGAACAAAGATACTTATCACAAGAACAACAAAAGGTATGCTCTATGATTACACAACGACAAAACCAAAGTGAAAACGACAACGGTTCTTTAAACAAGGAAGCACCGGGAGCTTTAAGCGTACAGGTGACCCCCCAGCCATAAAAATCCAAACTAATGAAACAAATAATTGCGTCTCGGTGCTATCAAACATTATGTCACCTAATAAAAACAATAATTCACCACTTAATGACTCAATAGTATCCAATATATATTGTTCAAAAGAATTATTAACAGAAGAAATACCTTCAGAATTACCTCAAACAAAAGACATAGAATGTCCAGAATTAGAATTGCAAATAAAAAATGTAAAATTAAAAGCTTTAATCGACACAGGCAGTAATGTTACGTGTGTTCAAAAGGAATGGTTAGAAGAAAATAAAGATAAAATAACAATCCATGGAAAACTACCCCTTGCTAATACTATTATTACGACAGCTACCGGACATAAGAGTAAAAGAATAAATACTATAATATTACTAGAAGTATCGTTCGGAAATTTCACTGCTATGATTCAGTACTTAGTTATCCCTAAGTTAATTCGAGAAATGATTATAGGGACTGATACAATAAACGAATTAGGAATGATCATTAACTTTCGTAATAAAACTGTCTCTATTGACAACGAGCAAACCATTATAAAATTTAATAACAAGACTGATATTGCTATACAGTGCCAAGTAATTCAATCAGTAGAAAATTCCCAAATTATAATAGAAGAAATGTACCAGGATGATACAAGTCATGACGTAATAAGTACGACAAATTTAAATGAGGAACAAAAGAAAAGATTACAAGATTTGTTTAAAAAATATGAAAAGGTATTTTCTGATAAACCAGGACGATGTAACAAATACAAACATGAAATAAAAATAGATGAAACAAAACCATTTAAACTGCAAACTTATCCTATACCATTAAAATATGTCGATTCAATCAAAAACGAAATAAATGAAATGGAAAAGGACGGAATTATTGAAAGATGTAATAGCCCATATATCAATCCTATAGTGCCTGTGATAAAAAAGACTGGCGAAATAAGAATTTGCTTAGACGCCAGGAAAATAAACGAAATTAGTGTACCTGATTATGAATGTAACCGCGGAGTAAGTGAGATATTATTTCAAGGGAGAAAAACTAAATGGTTAAGCACACTCGATCTCTCCAGCCCTTTCTGGCAGGTAGAATTGACCCCAGAGTCTAGAAAATACACAGCTTTTCAATTTCAAGGTAAAACTTATCAATATTGCGTAACTCCATTTGGCTTAAAAACTTCCTCGGCAGCATTGGTGCGTGCACTTAGTTTCGTTTTCCAGACCGAAATAGACCATTTTGCCTTGGTTTATGCGGACGATATTTTATGTCATTCCCCTGATTTTGAAACACACATCTCCAATTTAGGCGTTATTTTTCAAAAACTAGTAGATGCCAATATGACGATTAAGTTTAAAAAATCTCTATTTTGTCGAAATCAAGTACCTTTCTTGGGATTTATTATAACTGGTGAGGGTATCGAGCCTAATTCAGAACGTATCCAAGCCATCTTAAACCTTAAACGACCTCGGAATCAAAAAGAACTAAGAGGATTTCTAGGGACGTTAAATTATTATAACAGATTCGTGGAAAAATATTCAGACACGATACAACCACTATTAAAGTTGACCTCTCAAAAACAAAAATTTATATGGACTGAAAAGGAAGAACAAGCTTTTGATAATGCAAAAAACCTATTTCTTAAAACTAATGTACTACATCACCCAGATCCGAATCGGGAATTTATATTACAATGCGATGCTAGTGACAAAGCCATTGGCGGTCACCTATTTCAAATTAAGGAAGATGGCAGTAAAGGAGCAATAGCATTCATGAGTAGAGTTCTGAGGGGACACGAACTTAATCTATTTACTACAGAAAAGGAATTTTTGGCCATCTTATACTGTCTTCAAAAGGTTAGGCAAATAATACTTGGATGCAAAATTAAAATTATCACCGATCATAAGGCGCTGACTTTCATAAAGACGTGTAGGTTATTAAACTCTCGACTAACCAGGTGGGTTCTCGCTCTTCAAGAATATCAATATTCGATTGAAGGATGTTCTGGTAAAGAAAATGTAGTCGCGGATAGTTTAAGTAGGAGATGCCACTCTGAAATAGAAGGTAATGTCTATCAACCTACAGTTGCTATAATTAAAAGAGAACCAAATGAAGAGTTGTTAAGGCAGTTAAAAAATATAAAGGAAATTCAAACATCTGATTCAGAAATTAATAACATCTTAGAACGAAAACAAAGAGAAATCGAAGGAGAAAACTTAGATAAACCTATGACTTATTACAATATACAGGATGGTATATTGGTACAGAATACCAAATTAAATCCTAATTGGAGGATAGTGATCCCTGAAAGTATGGTAACACAATTAATATGGAGTTGTCATTTTTACTATCTCCACTGTGGATCATTAAAATGTTTGCAACTACTAAGTGAATCTTTTATTTTCAAAAACATGTCCCGTAGGATTCGATCTACCATCTCTAAGTGTGAAATATGTCAAAATTGTAAAACCCCTAACTATACGACATATGGATTAACAAGCGGAGTAAACGTCTCAAATAAAAACGAAATTATCGCCATAGATTTTCTTGGACCTTTGCCTAAAGGAAAATACGGTTTAAAGTATATTCTAATCGTTATAGATATTTTCTCAAAATTTGTTAAACTATATCCTTTGGTAACAGCAACAACTAAATCAGTGATAAACAAAATATTTCTTGACTATATTCCAAACTATGGCAAACCAATGAAAATACATAGTGATAATGGAACTCAATTCAGAAGTAAAATGTGGCTTACTAAACTTACCACTGAAAACATAAGTCCAATATTTTCCCCAATTAGGCACCCACAACCAAACTTAGCAGAAAGAACCATTAAAGAAGTTAAACGGTGTCTTAGGACATATTGCTTTAATAATCAAAAATCGTGGCCCGATTATGTTAACATTATCAATGAGTTTTTAAATGAAACATATAACAGCACTACTAAACTTACCCCAAATGAGTTACATTTAAATAAAAGGAATCTTAGATTTTGGCATCATATACTACCGTTTTTAAATAACACCAATGACTCCCACATTGTAAAGATAGAATTAGCTAAACAAAGAATAAAGAAAAGTCAAAATGAAAGAGCTAAAAAACTTAATATAAAAAACAAAATAACCGAATTTAACGAAGGAGACTTAGTACTTTTACGAAGTGCTCCAAACTTGAACAATCTGATTGGTGAAACTAAGGGACTTTGCCAAATATATGAGGGACCTTACAGAATTCATAAAAGAATTGGAAATTCAACCTATATGTTAATTGATTTAAAACACACTAAAATAAAAGGACCGTACCATGTTCAGTCATTAAAAAAATTTCTAACAGAAAACCTTTAAAACTAAAAAGTTAACTTATTTGGTTTTGCAGGATGGCAACAGTTACAAACCGACCAATCTACATACCAAAGAAAGGAGGGGAAAAAAAAAGAATAAAGCATTTAAAAATGGATTGAAAAACTTACCCCTGAAGATCCCCGATTGAAAATTATTAAAAAAATGTTGAAGCCTGAAGGAACAAAAGCGTCTATGTTTGCAAATGAAGAAAAAAATAAACTAAAGTTACTTGCACAACGGGAGAGGCAAAACATTAAAAGAATGGTGGGAGAAGAAGAGAAATGGTATTCCTCTTTATTCGACTTCAAAGAGAATATACCTAAAGAAAAACCAAAGCCCGAAGAAGCAAGCTTGGAGACCAAAACAAAACCAAAAAGGAAAATCACCTATTCAGAGTACATCTTAAGAAAAATGAAACATCCAAAATTGATTTCTCCACTGCAATCCCCAACAAAAAATGAAGACGTTTTGTCCATCAATGTCGACGAAGAGGACTTACTTCTCGATGTAATATCATAATAATTCAAGAGAGAAGAACCAAGAGGAAGACATGAATAATTGTTTTGTATATTTTTTTAGGTTATTCATTATTTGTTATTCATCCATCTTAATTTTTCATCATCATTCATCATTCATAAAAAATTTTGTTTTCTCGCATAACTTTCAAAATCAAAATTTTTGAGGGGACAATTGCGACGATACGAGCCAATCGTCACAATAAATTCACTTAAAAAATTAAAATTTCACTTCTATATCTTCGTAATAAAAATTCACTTATAACTTATTTTCACGTTTCTAATCACAAATAAATTCTATCAAAACGAATAAATACTAAACAAAAAAGTTACAATCATTTATTAAATTCGAAGTACGAAATTCCAACCTATTCAAACATTTTGTTTTGAAAAAACTAAAATATAAACAAATATATTGACACCTGATTAAATTTACTTTTAAAAAACACGTGGTTGCTTAAAGACAGACTTTTAGAAACGCCAAATCAGCAAGCGTTTTCTGTACGGTACGTAGAAATTAGTTAACCCGGCACATTTTAAATGCATAATGAGAGGTGAAGAACTCGGCAACAGCTGGCTCTCCGAACCGAAAGGTAAGGGTTCTCGGCTAACGCTGGTCTTCTACTCCACTTTTATAAGTAGATTCGGCTCTAGCTGACTACATAGAGCGATAATTGGCTTTTAGCTATTTCGCTACTAGTTTTTCGGCTCCGCCTAGTCTACGCACGAAATTAAATCGCGATAATTTGAATTTTATTTTATCATTTCATCCATTTCATACCATCACCTGTTTGTTTTGCTTTGTTTTATTTTATTGATTTGTTAACTTTAAAGTTTTATTTTAAATAAACTAAACGTTGTTAATTGTATTAAAATCTTTTTATTTCATAGGATAGTTTTAGTGCCGTGGCAAAGAATCCGCCCTGAGGTAAAAATAGTAAATAAAAAAATAGTTAAATCCTGTGAAATATCTCAACATGGACGTCTCTCTTTGCTCTTAGGTGCTCACTACGAAATAATTTTGCAAATTTCCTTTAGGGCTCCACTCCAATGAGCCACAAAATTACCATAGAACTTAGGGGGTATAAATTTAACCATAGAAACCAAATAAATTTAACCAGGTACCTGGTTAGTTTTTCTATGATTTAACGTGGATGTTCCGTTTTGCTAACAGGTGCTCACTACGAAGTGTTTTTGTAAATATAGTTTTTGAAATTCTTTAGCGCTCCACCCCACATGACTTGAAAATTAATCCATGGCCAACGAGTTTGAAATTTGACATCAATGTTCCTCTTTGTTCATTGGTGATCAATAAGAAACAATTTTGCGAATTTCCCTTAGGGCTCCTCCCCACAAATTCTCAAAAAAAAAATATAGCAAAATCTTATTATTATTATATCTTATTATTATTGTTTGACCTGAGTTTTTTGAAAATCAACTGTTGTTGAAAATCGCTTGAAATAAAGACGATATTTATTTATAGATTACACGGGTTGAAATGTAACGTAAACGTTCCGTTTTGCTGAAAGGTGTTCACTAAGAGACAGTTTTGCAAATATAGTTTTTGATGTTTTTTAGGGCTCCACCTCATATGACTTCAAAATGACTGTAGGGTCTACAGGGTTGAAATTTAACATGGTCGTTCCTATTTGCTCATAGGTTCTCAGGGCCTTTTCTATTTATGAAACCTTTTCTCACTAACGACAGGTTTTGCGAAATTCCTTCAGAGCTCCACTCACACTACTTCATTGATTCAATGTCATTCTTAAGGAAGTAGATTTTGCTGCTCTTTAAAAAGATTTTATTCCCTAAAAAATAAAACCATTCACGGGCGAAGCCGTGACGGGCAACAGCTAGTTTCATATATAACAACCGAATAGGCCTACACAAAAAACGAAGCTTACTCGTATTATATTACATATACGAGGTACTTACTCGTATATTTGTCAATAAAATTTAAATCTTTTTATTGAAATTAAGGTTTTATTGTTTGCTTAATTAATGTTGCGGTAAACATAAAATTGATCTGTATTTATTGTCACGCAAAGAAATAATCTTATCTGGCATCATAACATTTACTGTCCCTCGGACCATGAAGTCGATGTTGCAGCGTTATTGAACTACTTAGAGTTGCACACTCGGACGGACCTTCGGCCGGGGAATCATGGTGAAGTTAACGCAAATACATTATTTATTTCACGACCGTCCTCCAGTGGGCGCGGGGCGTTCCCTTGGGCGCTGCAATCCCATAAACCACTGTGGACAAAGGCTGTAATGGCCGATAAACATCGTGATCGGGCCCCTGCTGATGGTGAGGACACACGCCCCCACCGCCACGACCCTCCGACTCTCGTGCGCTGACCAGGGACCTGACGACCCGACCTTAACCCCCTTCCTGCGAAAATCATCCTTATTTGCTGGGATAGAGTTTTCAAGGACCGTGCGCAAAAGTTACATAAGTAACTTCGGGTAAGGACTAAGACGAAGAACACCGGGGTTAACTAAAAAAAATCCTCCTAAACTGGATATTTCATAAGTTTCCAACTACCACCCAACTATTATTCGTATTAGTGAGTGAACGACGCTCACGACTTTGAAGTGGTCGAATCTTATTCGATTATAAGCGTGATAGAGTAAATCTTATTATTCTCTAAACAAGCACTGTGTGGCAAATTACTTTTTCATCCAAGGATTTTATACCTATTATTTTTAAGGGAATTTTCGGGTCATGAAAAATTTATTGGTCATAAACGGTGGGGGAAATCCCATAGAGTACAAATGTTATTCTTCTGGAAATGAATTTTTTGTATAGGTTTAATCTACTATACAATTGGAGGAAAATTATCTTATCACTATCAATGTATGGAGACGAAAGAAAGGAATGAACTACAGTATAGCGTGTTACATTTCCAACATATACGGTCACAAATTTATACCAGAGTGCAGCACATAAAAAATAGGCCGTGTGGTGGTGAGTGGGCAGTACACGGAACGATTTTTATTCTATACAAGAAACCAAATGAATTTTCCCTTTCAAAATGAGTTCATGACAATATTAGGTTATAATGAGTTCAGGAAAATTTTTTTAAATAAGATGAGTCAATAGTGGACACGCGGTATAATTTTGTACAGTGGGAATGTGTCACGTTACAGCTTAAAAGTGACAGACGTAAAAAATGTTGATTCTACGGTTGGTGTGGAGAGTTGTGTATGTAATTAGAGCGAGGAATAAGGGTGGTTAGCACGAAAATGTCTTATAGCCAGGAAAATTAAATTAAATTAATCTAAGCCCCTATTCATATTCATGGTTTTGTAATATCTAAAGTGTTGGGAATCGATTTTAGGATGCTTACAGTTATAAATTAGAGTTGCGTTAATTTCAAATTTTATATTTCCCAAATAGCACTTTGTAAAACTCCACTTTTTCCATTTTGAACAAACATTCTCAAATAGGATTCGGGAATGACGGTAGGTACATTTTGGTTAAACTTTTCTTATGCCCCGTCCTGAGACAAGAAAGTGCGACACCTAACATGATTACTATGGTAAATAAATTATGATACTTTATAAATTAACTTCAATTTATTGAATTGAAGAATTTATTATTACGTAACATTTCATTAAAGAAATTCAGAAACCAGTTGAATAAAGGCTAATATTTTACAATTTTAGAAGAGCATAGTGGAGCCACTAAAAAGAAAATACTTTTTCATCACACTACATCGATATCACCTGTTTTCGACCCTCACTTCTATACCAACGAAACACCTATTTTGCCGGCCTAGGCCGGCAAAATTTTCCGGCCTAGGGCGGTAATGGGAACGGTAGCAGAGAAATCTAGAATATTAGAAGGTATTTAACAACAACAACAACAAATAACAAATAAGTGACGTAGTTAGTAGTTCAGCTGATAGCAACTGTTAAATATGTATGACGTAGATGGGAAAATAGTGATTTTCCCTTTGAATCAGCTGTAGTCACTTACCGTTAGAGTATTAGTCTTGGTGGCCTTAGCTGATGTGAAGTGGTTGCCTAGCAACCAGAAACTCAAGCAGTACATCTCGCTAAGTTAGTTGAAGTTGAGGTTATGTTTTGTTTGTTATGAACGAAAAAGTAATTTTTTCACTTGTTTAGAATAATTTATTGAATTGTGTAGTGTGATGAAAAATATCGTTCATAACTCGGGCCGAAAGCCTTTTGCCAACCCTCGATCGTTTCAAGTTCTCGACTTCGTCTCGAACTTGAAACACGATCTCGGGGCCGGCAAAACGTCACTTTCGGCCCTTGTGACGAAATATACTATTAAAATGTCAGAGAAGAAAATTTGATATGTTGCATTGTTGAGTTATCATTGAAAGTAGGCCTAATCATCCGATTTTAATTAGGTGCAAAATAAGCATTTCCAAGAATTCTGCTTATTCAAAATTTTTATCAGACAGTAAAATACCACAATAACACGTCCTCAAGCATCTTTCTGTGTAGAAGCCTGCAATTGTAATTGCCGGGTAAAGCTGCGGACGCAGATATTATCCAGTCTTGGGAAACAACCTGGTGTCTTACCCCGCTGGTTACTTCCTCCTTAATCACCGGTCCAAGGAAGGAGGAGTTCCGAAGCCGCTTATCGGAGGTGACGATGGGAGGTCAATTCAGGTAATTGGGTTAATTGCTCGGAAGTTGTTCTCGAGTGGGTCCCTAAGCGCGCCCTCGGCACCGGTTAACATGGGAAGATCTCGGCGAGGACGATCGTGCAGACAATCGAAACTGCTTATCGCAAAATCTGCTCTTGGGACAAGTCGGAAACCTTCGAATCAAAGCTAATCTGTAATCTGGTTGGTTTTAAGAATAAAATCTATTCATTTTCACGCAAAGTAGAACAAATCTATGACCTCTTATGATGTTCTGTATATTTAACAATCGGTATTTTACTCTCGGTAGTTTTAATAGTGAAACCAGTCTCAAATAGTCTCAGGACGGGGCATAAGAAAAGTTTAACCAAAATGTAATATATTATGAAACATTGAATTGCATGGTTACAGAACCACATTTTCAACTTACAAATAAACACTTACTCAATGTAAAATTTTAAATTTTACTTTATTTTGTAAGTATACTTTTCGAATTTAAGGTCGGTTTCGTCGAATAAGGCCGGTTTTGTCGAATAAGTTTAAACCTAAATTCAAGTATAAACCAAAATTAACTATATGTTTAACACTAAATTAAACTAAGTTTTAAAAGTGTTTGGAGAAATTGGCACTAATAAGTCATAGTAGGATCATCGCCGTGTGTTGTGTGATCTACTATGTGTACTGTAAAGAGATTGTAGCGAAAACTTCTAAAAGCATGTTCTACATTATTTGTCGGTGCTGTAAATGTTAAACTTTGGATTTAAAAGTTGAATAGTGTCAATTTTGAGTTAGGGTAAGCTTTATTACCATACTTTCAACTCTTCTAGGTCTGATTAATTGTCCGTTGTCTTCAATAAAATCGTGTATCTAGTTCATAAATTTTGAATCAATTTATGAGCAATTTATAGTATTGATTCACCAGAGTCTGCAGAGGCCCGAATTCTTCCCTTTGTCCAGCTTTGAGGTCGACCATGCAGGCAGGCCTTGTGTGTAGCCTTCCCCGATGCACAAGACCAAGCCTCAACCACGATGAATGAATTACTCTGCATTCACGACTCCTTTGTCGTCCCTGTATCGAGGTTGACGTCTACATAGACGATGGTTATCATTTACCTGGAATGATACTCACAGAAATTAACTACCTGGGTATTTTTGGTCAATAATACATACAAAAGCAGAATGTAGGTAGTTTATTAAAGAGTAATGTTGAGGGTAGTAATAAGGGTTAGTTAATTGCCTGCTAGGCAATTAACGGGGGTGACTTGGCTTACGATAACTGTAGGAGTCAAGAGACGATTTCTGATGGAAAAATTATCAAAAAGGGTTTTCGTTGATTAGAATTACTATACAATTTGACTTTATCCTCGAATATTCTAGCACTGAACATGAAATGTAATAGATTTCGTCAATAATAATCGTCAATGTAAACTAGACGAGAGCTTACGAATCAATACTCAATACAAAAAACGTAAATTCTTCAACATTTGTATTTTTATATTATTAGAAGGTTGTTCTGATTGTACTTATAGTCAATTCTTACTGAATTTATGGTATTCCCGTCAGTCCATTTCAAAGCAGAACTAAAAGAATCCTTTGATTAAGAAGAATACATGAGTTCAGTTAGAAAGTCATCAAAACTCCAGGAGAGCACTAGAATTTTAGACACCTGTCAGACCGGAAATGACAGTTGTGCCGTTTCGGAAGTGGTATTTTGTTTCCGGACCAGGCAGGCCAACTTGATGAAACGTATCCGCGAATGAACCGGTTGCATAACCAGATCAGAAAGCTGCCCCCGCGGCGCCGCTTTGTGTCGCTAATTTAATTTAGATCTCTTCTTGATGAGTTCAACCCCTTTTGTATTCGTATTTGCATCACAGTAATGAACTTTCCTACTTAATGAACAACTACATTATCCACCAAATTATCGACAGAATGCGTAGAGTTAAATTCAAATTTTTTTCTTTCATCTATTAATCACTACTTTAATCCTACACTCATCAGAAACAATTATCAGGGATTGTAAATTTCAACCATCGTTTATTGTACACCATCTGAAACTAATGTTCTGCCATTAATAATTTTTTCAATAAGTTAAGGTGGCGTTTTTGTTTTTAGTGATTTTGGTAAACATTAATGGTGTTATGTCCCTAGTTCGTTCACCAAATTGCACAGCTCCTAATTTCTTTCTTTAAGGTTAATTGAAATGCAGAATTTTCTAGGAGTGTACACAATGAACAAAAGAAAATGTAAACGAGTAAATTTAAGAATAATCTAAGGAGGAATCATCTAAAGT
Organism: Neoaliturus tenellus; assembly: GCA_030545055.2. Taxonomy (NCBI): domain Eukaryota; kingdom Metazoa; phylum Arthropoda; class Insecta; order Hemiptera; family Cicadellidae; genus Neoaliturus; species Neoaliturus tenellus. The sequence continues at coordinate 108,297,903 of CM061533.1, forward strand.
TGTCAGGAAGGCCGCAAAGTCCTACCTAGGCATCATTATGAAATTTAGAAATGAAATCTGTCTGTTTTGGGATTTGACTATCTGACGAACTTAATACATAGTTCTACTACAAAATATTTGTAATAGAAATTATTGCAAATATTTGATTAATAAGTATCTCTTGTTTGTACATCGAACTGCAATTGAAGCTTTAATAAATAATAAAACATTAAAAGGCCTCCTCAGTAAATCCTCACTTTTTAAAACCTTTATTAAAAGAACACTTCTGTATGCTGTCAGGAGAGCCAGCGTTGTATTTATTTGGCCTGATATTTATCAGCAGGCACTCAGTGAATAATAATGACTGTCAATATTTAGGTTTTTTATTTATCCCCCCCTCTTGGTCCAACGCACTCTTTTTAAGGGGAATGAGGAATCGTTAAATAAGTAATGCACTCTTCTTTTTGTAAAAAGTTATGAAAATTCACTCAATTTGTTTATATTTTCATATAAAATTTAGTTTATCTTTTGGCATATTGCAATATACTACTCGTAAGGTTTAAGGAATTTGTAGGTCGAAATCGAAGACAATTATACTGTCCAAACTTCATATGCCTTTCTGAATCTAGTATTTAGTTCTACTAAAAAAAATGTCTGACCTCCAAATACTAACACCCTATGAATCCTGAACGTTTCCATGAATCAATTGACTTTTAGGATTCCCCCGGCGAAGGATTGTCTGCAGCCTGGTGACCCCTGGACCCTTGCCAGGTGTCGTCCCTCTGCATATTAATTTGTGTGTCAACTGCCCGCGATAGTGCTATCAGTGACCTTGAACCGCCTCGCCAAGGTCACGTGGCTGGTCACTCGGTCGCTCAAACGTCAGCTGCTTTTGACCCTTCGCGGGCCTTGGTCTTATTGTTGAATTGCCTGGTCCCACACAGGCACTTCAAAGTGAAGAACCCGTGTTGAAACTGAGATTGCGTTTGGCGAAGTGGTCATTTACAGTGTTAAATAGAAGGCTATTGTACAAACGGTCTCAGGGTATGTTTAAAGGAAGGAAATTTGTAATAAATTTACATAACCCAATCTAATGTAGTATAAATTTAAGCAAATTTCCTTTAAAAGAATACTCTATTACGGTAGTACTCATGGTAATACCTAGGACTGCATGATACTTTTTCGTTTTGAGGTCCCCAGAAGCCAGAAACGCCATTTGTCCCGAAAAGTAAGAAAATTTCAAGATTTTTTCGATTTTAGACTATGATGCATTCGTCACATTGGTGCAAAAAATTGGAATGATCATCACGCCAACGACCTAAATAACCTTGCCAAAAATCATAAATACCAACAGTAGAGTGTACGTAGTTCCTGGACTAGTAGAGGCTAGATATAATAATGTGGTCAAAACTGCTGTAACTTTTCCTTGATAAATTATTGTGGATGATCTACTGATTGAGATTTGATGGATGATGATGATGATTTCTTAAAAAAGGAAAAATATATATAATAATAAACCAATTAAATGAATTTTAGTCTAAATGCGAGTGCCGATAGAGGAATTTTAAATGTTAATGCGTTGAAGACATAATCTCATGTTAGAGGAGTGCACATTTGTGGCCATCACTGGATCCATCTCCTGATGACTTAATAGCAACGTCATTGCGGATACCAGTCATTGTTTTGTGCCCAAATATGAAAATGTATCATACTGAATTTTAAATATATCTCCCCAAATTTTTTTTTTTTTTTTTTTTTTTTGCACTTATAAGAATCACACTTTACAGTGTAAAGTGAATAACGGTCGATTTCCACTTAAGTGCTCCGTTTTGCGACATTGGATTACCTTTTAGTCCTTGTTCGGAACCTTCCCCAAGGAGCCAGATGAAAATTGTTTTTTGAACAGGATGATATTATTTACAAAATTAAAAATATATATTAACTAAAAAAATCTAAATATTTTGCTAAAATTACACACACAAAATTGCGTTGATGGATCTAAACGAGAACATTAAATACCTGTAATCTCGTAATTAACATGTTGTTAAATTCGTTAACCTTAAAAATCACTTGTACAAAAGAAAACTAGTTCAAATTCCTTATGGGGTCACGGTAATGCAACTAATAAATCCACTTCAAGATGTAAACAAATCTTAAACGCCGTCACGCAACCGATAGCTGCTCAATGTCAGTTCGCCATATATCACCATGAGGGAGTTCATGGCCTACAAATATTCAATGGGAATAAATTAGTTATTGCTAGATAGGTGTACACGATCATTACACATTTATCTGCATGTAATCTCGCTACGGGCGATAATAGGTTGGCCGCTGCGCTGCGGATTGCACAACAGTGGTACCTGTGGCTGCAGTTGCCAAGGCCGGTGGGGTGAAAAGCTCCGCCACTTTCCCTAAACTGAGTGTCCGATCTTGGAAGGTCGCGACCTTGGCGTTGTGTCACCGTCCGGTAGCGTCCCGTGTTGTGTAACGACACTTTCGTCCGGAAGTAGAGGAAGTGGTGTCGATTTATTTGATGAGCCGAAGAAGATTCCGTGCCGTTTAATGAAGTGGCAGGATCTCAAGATTCCTTTTCATGTTTAGTGTTGTATCGTAGTAGGATGTAGGTATGGAAATTCAGCAAAAATATTGTGATTTTTATGTTTTATTCTAGTGGGTTCAATGGTGGATCAAATTTTTTTTAAATAGACATCAAGAGTTATATCCAACAATTAAAGATACATAATTGTTGTTATAATTCATTCTTACAACCTATTGAAAGGCTGAAGAGAAAACTACATTGAACTAACAAATGTAGCCAAAAATAAATTATGTAGAACTTGTTTTAGACTAATTCAATTCGATTTATTATTTTGTGTTTTAACTGATAAACTGTGTTAAAAAGTAAGTAAAATCCATACATTTAGACTCTTGAACTAGGTTATTACTTTGTAGAGACATTTCTTCTTCAACAGAAAAAAAACTTGGTTATTTAACAAACACGCAACTCTTCTTTATTTTCACCTTTGTGACCCAATCTCACCAAACGAAATGCTGTACTTGTTTGAAGTAGGTACTGTCTTTATTTATTATTTATATTATTTTTTTATTATTGTATTTTTATTGCTATTATAAAGTAGTCCTTTTTAGACTTTAAAAATCTCCAGTTATGATCAAATATGAACATCCAGGAACGATCCAACCAAAGCCTTGTTGTTACTAAAGTGGCTGGGTAGTTGAGTGCTGCTTACGGAGCCCTCCTTTGAATCAAGAGTTTACCAGTTCGATCCTGAGAACAGTTCGTAGCTATTTAATTGTTCGAAACTGAACCAAGTAGACATTGGTTGTTTGGCTATTAATTAATGGCTCTGTCTAAAAATACAGCTGGTCTTAGACAGCAACAAAGCAAAACAAGGCATCATCACCATTCTACATCGTAGGCATCACCCATCCTTCATTCATATTTGCCATAAATGGCAACGTGGGTATAACGTCTGGGTCTTAGAAAGTGATTAAGAAAACTTAGTAGTATCTTGAAGGGTCGAAAATTGCCCTAGCTGTCTTTGGGCTATTAATTAATGATTCTGACCAATAGATCAGTTGATCTTTGTCGAAACAAAGCTATACCTCAACTGATCCATTACATTCATCACACATACCCTTTAGCCATTTTCAATTTAAAATTGTGAAAATAATTTGTACCTGATTGTAATAATAAAGCATTGAGTACCTAACGTCAAGGTTTAATTTGAACATAGTTTCACGTCAAATGGGCAGGCTAGTAGCATCTATTTCATAAAAATTCCCTAATACCACCCCAAAACACATAATACCGAAACGTTGAAGATTAAAATTTATACGTACATAGCTAAACCAACTAATGCACTCCTAGTCCTAACATAATCAAAGTGGAGCGGTGGCAATTAGCAGGTAGTTAGCAAGGTTTTACGGTCGCCGATGTAGTCGTAGTCTCCGGAGGCTACCCGTAGATGTGGAGGACGCCTCAGCCGCCGCGGCGCGGCGCGGGCGCGGGCTCCTCACGCAACTCTGGGTTGAGTCTTCGTGTCGCCGCATCCTTCACCCAGATGCTAGATGTCGCTGCCGTCGGCCCCGATGACACTTTAAGTGGCCGTCATTGGCCGCTGATGAACGGACTGTGGTGAAACGGAACATGATGTCGCCGTGTTCTTGCTTGTATCAGTTGTTAAATAGTAAGTTAGTGTTGTAAAATGATCTATTACCTAGAAAACTCATATTCTTCTCCTCAAAAAGCTTAAAGTTTCATTATATTCACTTATATCGAAAATTTGAATAGATGGTTGGACACATTACCAGAAAAGTCTAATTACTCTTACAGCTTTCTTTTAATTAAGTGGCAGGCCGTACCTCAGTTATCACCTGAGCTGGGAGCTCTGGGTCAACACCCAGCGGGCCCGGGTTCTAATCCGGGCTCGGGGAGAAAAAGATCGTTCAGCCGTTCCCGTGGTTCGGGTTGGTCCACCTGCACAGAAAACAAAAGAGTGCATTGTTCTAAGGCGAAGAGAAATGTCAGTTAGTTAGTTGCTGATCTCCCTAGCCTAAAAACCATACTATTATTTTTATTGTTACTTTACTAATTTAGAACTAATTTTTTTTTTTCTATTTCAACATCGGAAGATTAATGAAAATTATGGTGGTGTAGATTATTTCCTATACAATTCTAACTATCACATTAGGGAAAATTTGATTAATTAAGAGTCATCTTTATCTTTGGGCTGGTAGCCCATTGTTGCGCAGTCGGCAATGTTAACCATACGGATTTTATACAAAACATGGTATTTTATTCCCCTGTTTCGGAAGCCGATTTTCTTAGAACTTTGTAAGTGTTTAGTTGAATAGTTATATTGGGTCCCTCATACCTCAAAATTTGGAAAAATTAACAAATATTACTCTCCGTGACGTCACAAAATAAATCGATTTTCCTTAGTAATATTTTTATGTTTTCAAAATTTTTAGATATGAGGGACTTAATATACACTTAGGCCTACCAAGTTAAAAGGAAATCGGTCGAAAAACAGCGTCCGAAACAGGGGAATAAAATATCATGTTTTGCATAAAATCCGTTTAACATTGCCGACTGCACAACAATGGGCTACTGGCCCAGGGGTGAAGATGATTCTTAATATGAGACTAGATTTATTTACCGTATATATGAATATACTTGAAGACTATTATACCAGCCGTCACGAGAGATGTCCGTTGAGGGCGGGGCTTAGCGGCCACGTGATTTTCTGCTAACGAATAAGATTTAAGCGATGTTGCCGTACTGTCTATGCCTCTACCTTACTTGCATTAATCACCTGTTTTAAATAATTAAATTTCCATGTGTAAACATTGCATGTAAACAGACAAAAATAAAGCATTCTATGTGGCAACACGGCGCTTATTTTCTATTGGTTGCGGCTCAACGGACATCTCTCGTGGCGGGTGGTATAGTTTCTTTTCTGTGTTCTGTTTTCTGTGTTTCTGAGTTCTGTTCATCAACTACATTATGTTGATTTAAACAGTTCATAAAAACTATTATATAAATTTTCTTTAACTTTTTATGGTTGTAAAATATTGTTTTTATTAGATCTTTTATTTTAGGGGTTTGTCTTATGTGTGCGTTATTTTATTATTACAGTAGATAATAAATATACACACTTTAAATCCAATGTTAATTTAAATCCATGGTTATAACATGCAATTCTACAACACTTTAAACGTTGTTCTTTAAAAAATTATACGTTTCTTTGAGTGGTCACGGTTTTATAAATTACCTCTATTAATCTGAGTTCTTTAATTTCCCCTTATATAACTTAAAATTAAATACCATTACCCCGCCTTTCGTAATAGACATAATTACAGTAAATATCATCGAAAATGTATACCATTTACCATGAGGAGATTGTTTAATTAGTTTGACATGCAAACTTTGACATTAGCAAACCATTTGACACCTTTCCTCGCCACAATAGAAACGTATCATCAGACGATACATTGCGAAACTGAGATTGAGAGGCGGCAAATCGCGAGTGTGTTTCCAAGGCCTCGAGGGCGCGAGAACTGTCATATTTCCTGCGGTTAAGATTAATTTGTTTACGCCTGTGTGGCAAATGCCACCGACGCCCACCTTGGCCCAGTGTCCGCGGTTAAATATTGTTTATCTCTTCACACCTTGCGGGGTCACGCGTGATAAGAGCTATCACGACCTGCACGGCAACGCTGATAGGCGCAGAGTTCAATTGTTGTCATTAGCGGACGCACGAAAGTGTCTGTTACCTGTCTGATTGATAGGTGGTGCTGTGGGAAGAATCGGTGTGTTCCATTTAACGTTGTGATTACCGTTAACGATTGCTTGGTGTCGGTGAGGGGTTTTTACTTGAGATGTCCTATGTACAAGTACAACGCTGTAAAATCTGTTAGAATTTTTAACTGTAGTAGTAGTTTAATTTGTGGAATGTATTATAATAATTAATGTGTCCCAAACTATAAACATACTTAACATATCAGACTTGTTTATAGTTGGTTTTGAACGTTGACGCTAGCAGAAGTCTCGATTGAACTCCGATAGGAGGTCAGGTGCTGATGCGACAGAACAACGTGGTAGTTTCATTTACTATACTTTTCAAGTGTATTTTAATTTAGAGTAGTATTTTAGCCAAAGCACCCTTAGGATTTCAGTTTGCTATCATGTAGTGATAGAGATTAAAATAAAGTAATTATCAACGTCTGAAGTTTAAAACGTATAAAAACCTCTCCACTGTTCTCATACATTTATACTCATAATATTCATCAACTTCTGTCAGCTGTTGCAGAGGTTCAATGACGATCGCATTCGATGAAACAGAGATAAAAAGGTGAACTACATCCCATAAGAGCAATCAATTGTGCCAATTTCTGCGACAAACGTGGTTGTCGCCCCCAAGTACATAGCTGTTAAAAAAGTGTTAAAAAAACAATATTTTACTCTTTGCTACCTGCAAGTGTTGCCGACGATGCAGGAAACAACAATTGTTTTCATTTGCATTGGAGATTGTTTGTTTTAAGAGTGTCCATAGTAAGGCATTAAAAAGTTAAAAAGGGTAGAATTTATGATTGCATATTTAACTTGATTGTTACTTGTTAATTTGATATTTATCTAATGGTGTGGTATTAACAAATAATTAAATATAAAATAGATTAATATAGTGCCCCTAGCAACACTACTTCATTTGCTTATCCAGTCAGCTGTGTAATGGTAAATATTGTAACTTAACTTGACTTCCGTTTTAATTTTCACGCTTCATATCCGGAACACAAAAAACAGCTATACCGCAGACCTTGAGGAGCGGATATGCTTTTCCTCTAACGACCATTAGGCTACTACCTACTTATTGAATTGTTGTTCATACCTTCCAATAACCAACTGACGATTTTTCAATGTTATTTGTACATTTTTGTGACAAATAAATATTTGAATCTTCTTGATCCGCCCGGACCCCGCTGTCCGCGGCGCCGCGAGAGGTACGTGCTGTCCGTCGGTGTAGGTCACGGCCACGCCGGACCTGCGCCTTGGCCCCCGCGCTTATCGCCCGTTTCAGAAACCACCTGACATGGTGGCGTGTAATCACCGGTGTCCGGCCAGTGTCAGGCTCTCGTCTCGCGAGACCCGCCGTGGCTGCCGGTCGGTCGGGCGCTGGTATGGAGATGGTCAGCGAAATGGTTCCAAAGTTTTTTTTCAAATACAGATTTTTTACTTTCAAATTGTTTTAGGTTGTTCTATCGAAAGAGGAGAATTTTTTCTGGCAAGCAATCAAACCATTTATTAATTATATTAATTTACACCAGGTTATACAATTTTCTAAGGTCATATCCTATGCACATTGTTTGAAGTATTTCATCCTTGCTAACACATTCAAGCTTAACAATTGTCACTAGTGTTTGGCTTAATGCTTCTGTATCGATATAATTTTCTGTACACTTTATGTTTTTCGATTTCATTAATTCTGCTAATTTAATCAATAATCCCTTTATTAGGTCTTTATATTTACCAAAGATATTTTATGATAACTATATATGTACTTTGATTGTGAAACGCCGGACTAAAATATTTATGATAATTGAGCTATTTAAAAGGTATGAGCACAGAAACAGCAAAACATTTCCACATATGGTGTCTTTCCACAGGCAATCCATTCATTATTGTATGCACTGCTTGTACAGCTTGTATTTTTTGTCAAGAATCAACAATTTTACTAGTGCGTCTCATAGAATAGGTAGCATCAAAAATACAATAAATTTACAAAAATATAAAATGTTATTGCTTTATTTTCTTTCTTTGTCTTAACACCAAACCTTGTTTTTGTTTCGTATATTCGTTTATATTGCCACGTTCAACATACGAAATCTAGAACATGTGTAGCAAATGGTAGGCCTACACAAGTTGGTTGTTTGGGTGTCAAGAGTAGTTAGGGCGCGCGATATAGGAACAGTAGGCGTACTGAGGAATGAGGATAAAAAATGGCGTGCGCATGCGCCAATTTTTTTTTCAAGATGGCGGCGTCTTTTTTCTGTGACGTCATGGCAGCTGTTTTTTGTGACGTCATGGCGGCGCTCTTTTTTTTTGTGACGTCATCAAGATGGTGACACCCTTTCGCGTCAATTTGACGCCAGCTGTTTTATTTTTTTTTTCTGTGACGTCATGGTGGCGTCTTTTTTTGTGACATCATCAAGATGGCGGCGTTTGCGCCAATTTTGCCTTATTTTCGCGCCAATCGTCAGCCGTTTTTTCTGTGACGTCATCATGGGGAACAAGACCATATGGATCGCTGGAGTCATACTATATAAAGTGTACACAATACTATATAAAGTTTAGAATATGTAAAATGATGTACAACACCCAAATAAAGTGCATATTATACTATATAAAGTGAAAAACATGAAAATTTTGGCTTAAAAATCTAGAAAACGCAAATATCTCGAAAACGGTGTGTCCTAGGGGTCCGGGGACCTCAAAAAACCACCTTCTACGAAATATAGGTGCCCCTGGGGGGTAGGTACCCTAAAATAACAAAATTAACCAAAATGTTGCGGGTTGCATTTAAAAAATGAAGGGGGCAATGAAGGGGCAAAACTTTGAAAAATCATATCTTAGGAATGGCTTCATGTATTAACTTCATACTTGGTATGTGTGTACACTTAGTTGGTATTTAAAAATGCATGGCACAAGGTATCCAAAAAATGAAGGCGCAAAAAAGTTTTATTTTTTATCTTGAGAATGGCACTACGGATTTTCTTTAAACTTGGTATGTGTATATGTGTAGTGTTAGTATGTAATAAAATGCTAAGCATCACTTCCCAAATTCAAGGTCACAACTGTGAAAAATAAAAAAACATACAACTATTAATTTTTTATCCCCTGCTGGTGTATGACTGTTCCTTTGAGTCTCTAAGTATTTGTTAAGACTAAGAAGAGTGTAGTGGTCAAGGTCAGACATATTAAAAAATAAAAAACATCTTAAAATAATAGACAGAGGCCTACAGGCCTGCTGGCGCAGGGCTCTACCTTCTCAATAGCAGATCAATACTTAGGAGGTGAAGGCAGTATAGTGTTATGGTATTATCTTAAAGAAAAATCCTTATATTTCTAAGACAGAGGGTGAGCAGTCTTTATAAGTTAGCAGATACTAGTACAATTTTATTGAAGGGAAATACATAGCAGTTTATAATGTAACTCAGCTGGTCTTGTGTAACATAACCTCACTTTAGATTGTACTTTTGCTGTACATATAGTAATACCAGAGTGGTCCTTTAGTGATTTTCTATAAAGTTATAGTTATCAGCTCTATTGCTTCAGTCTCAGACGTGATACTGTACAGATGTGTTGGTCTCGCGTAGCATAACCTCACTTTTACTGTATCAAATATATTAGTAAAACTTGAGTGAACCTTTAGTGAGGCTCTATAAAACCATAATAACCAGCTTTATTGGTTCAGTTTGGGTTTAGACGTGATACTGTTCAGACGTGCAGGTCTCACGTAACATAACCTCACTTTTACTGTATCAGATATATTAGTAAAACTTGAGTGAGCCTTTAGTGAGCCTCTATAATAACCAGCTTTATTGGTTTAGTTTGGTATGAGGTGTGGTACTGTACAGTAGTGCCTGTCTTGAGTAATATAACCTTACTTTTTACTGTACTTTTACTGTAGAAATACAATAGTAATACCGGAATGAGCCTTTAGTGACTTTTCTATAAAGTTATAGTTGTCATCTTTATTGTTTTAGTTTCAGACGTGGTACTGTACAGACGTGCTAGTCTCTTGTAACATAACCTCACTTTTGATTGTACTTTTACTGTACATATAGTAATACCAGAGCGAGTCCTTAGTAAGTCTCTATAAAACCAGGGCTATCAGCTCTATTGGCTTAGTTTGTTTTCAGACGTGATACTGTACAGATGTGCCGGTCTTGCGTAACATAACCTTACACTGCACTTTAGTAATTTATTAGTAAAAATTACAGTATACAGGGGGCCTGCTGAACCCCTATAAAACCAGAGCTATCATCTCTATTGTTTCAGTGTCTTTTCAGACGTGATACTGTACAGACGTGCCGGTCTTGCGTAACATAACCTCACTTTTGATTGTACTTTTACTGTACATATAGTAATACCAGAGTGGTCTCTTAGTGATTTTTTATAAAGCTATAGTTATCAGCTTTATTGCTTTAGTCTCAGACGCGGTACTGTACAGACGTGCCGGTCTTGCGTAACATAATCTTACACTACACTTGCACTCTAGCAATATATTAGTAAATTCAGAGTCCCTAGTGAGCCTTTATAAAATCAGAGCTATCAGCTCTATCGGTTTAGTTTGGTTCCAGACGTGATACTGTACAGATGTGTCGGTCTTGCGTAACATAACCTCACTTTTGATTGTACTTTTACTGTACATATAGTAATACCAGAGTGGTCCCTTAGTGATTTTTTATAAAGTTATAGTTATCAGCTCTATTGCTTTAGTCTCAGACGTGGTACTGTACAGACGTGCGGGTAACATAACCTCAATTTTACTATAAAAATCCCATTTTCTCTTCATAATAAGCTTAGTATTTTTATAAAAATGGAATCGTCTTCTAAAATGGGTTCTCAAAATATGGCTGAACCAATCCATTTCATTAGCAAAGACCGGACGTACATAAAAAAATTCAGGCTGTATGGTCTTAAAACTATTTTTAAGTTTACAAACCCCCCAGCCGGAACGTCTGAATTTGAATGGCTTAGGCAGGGATTTGCTCAAATAGTTGAGAGAGCGAAATCCGAATGCCATCCTAATGATTACCTTGGCTTTACATTAGATAGCATTAATTTGAAAACAAAAGAGTCAGGGTATGTAGTTCCACGTCCAGCCTCTGAAGTTAACAGTGATGTACTGTGGAGTATTTTTGGAGGAATTGTCCAATCAAACTCTGAAAATATTAAATCAACTGATACATTTAGAGTTGATGTTGTAAGAGTTAACGTGCCTGTAGGTCGTGGTGCTAGAAAACGCCCTGGATTTTATAATACTTTTGAAGAAGAGTGTAAGGCTAGGAAGGGAATCGTTGTTATACAAAATAAAGATAATTTATGTCTCCCCAGGGCTTTGGTAGTGGCAAAAGCGTATGCGAAGAATGATCCCCAATTGGAACTTATTCGAAAGGATAAAGGCCTTAGGCAAACCTGTAAAGCTAAAAAATTAATTGCAAAGGCGAGGGTAGAGATCCCAGAGGAAGGCGCGGGCATTCCTGAGCTTGAGAAGCTTCAGGCCCATCTTAAAAAGTACAGAATAACTGTTTACAACTACAACTCGAAAGGCCGCGATGTATACTTTTCTGGCGGCTGTGAAGATGCTAACCTTAAAATTAACTTGCTTTTCCATAATGGCCATTATAATGTAATCACTAGTCTCACAGCTGCTTTTGTTTGTAATTATTACTGTGAAGCGTGCCATGTCCCCTCCAACAATAAGTTTGAACATCGATGCACTAACAAATGCACTTCATGTCACTCTATATCTCCTCCATGTAAGCTTGAACATGGTGGCTTTAGTTGCCGATTTTGCAGTCGCCACTTTAAAAATGAGCAGTGTTTGATAGCCCATCGTGGCCAAATTTGCAAATCTATCCAGTTCTGTCGCCATTGTCAAAAAATGGTTTTTCCGACTAAACGCAAAACAGTCCATGAGTGTGGAGAGGTGTTTTGTAATACTTGCAAAGACTATAAACCGGCTGACCACCAGTGTTTTATGCGTGTAGACAAGCAAAGCCCTAAAGACCGCGATTTCTTGTTTATATTCTTTGACTTGGAGACTCGCCAAGATGAATCACTGGTTTCTGATAGTGAAGCTAAAATTCATAAAGTCAACTTATGTGTGTCCCAGCAGTATTGTTTTAAGTGTATCAAAGGAAGTGACTGTGATACTTGTTTGGAACGGCAAAATATATTTAAAGAAGACCCTGTCAAACAGTTTATGGACTATGTCATGCAGGTGAGGAAAACTTTTAAGACTGTATGTGTGATCGCCCATAATGGGCAGGGCTTTGACTTTCAATTTATCTTAAAGTATTTGATGGAAGAAACTAAATTTGTCCCAAACGTAACTTCTCGGGGGACTAAATCAATCTTAATTGAAGTAGATAATGTAAGGTTTATCGATTCACTTAGCTACTTCCCCATGTCCCTCTCTGCACTCCCTAAAGCGTTAGACCTGCCTCCAGAGAAGAAGAAAGGCTATTTCCCACATCTTTTCAACACATTGGCGAATCAAAATTATGTAGGCCCTATGCCAGCCAAGGAGTATTACTGTCCAGACTCTATGTTTGAAGAGTCCCACTCAGCTTTTGAAAAGTGGTATGATGAGCGAGTAGCAGAAGATTACAAATTTGACTTTCAAAAGGAGATCTTAGAATATTGCATTTCAGATGTCGAGATTTTGGCCCAAGCCTGTATTAAATTTAGAGCCTTACTTCTCGAGCAATGCAACGTGGACCCATTCCTTGAAGCGATAACTATAGCCAGTGCGTGCAACTTAGCTTTCCGTAGAAATTTTCTGAAGCCTGATACAATTGGCTTGATTCCAAAAGGTGGATATCGTTTTTCCGACACTCAATCAGCTGCTGCATTGCAGTGGTTGACGTGGGAGGAGGAGAAACGTGGAATTAAGATACAGCATGCAGGTCGGGGGAAAGAAGCCAAAATTAATGGGCTAAAAGTAGATGGGTTTGATGGAGAAAACATCTATGAATTCCACGGATGCTACTGGCATGGCTGTCCCAAATGCTACCCATACAGAAGGGAAGAACCATTGAAGGAGGATCCCTCTGACACTCTCCACATTAGATATGAGAGAACAAAATCCAAAATTGATAAACTTTCTGACTATAATATTGTAGAAATGTGGGAATGTGAGTTTAGCAGGCTGAAGAAGGAAAATAAACTAGATCATCTTAATAAACTACCAATTTTGAACAATCTCCCGCTCAACCCAAGAGATTCGTTCTTTGGAGGCAGGACAGGCAATGCCAAAGCCTATCATAAATGCGAGGAGGGTGAAACGATTCAGTATGTAGACGTATGCTCTTTGTACCCGTATGTAAATAAATATTGTAAGTACCCCATTGGCCATCCAAAAATCTATATAGGTAATGAGGAGTGCAGAGCACGTGGCCTTGATGTTGAAGGCCTGTTGAAATGTAAAATCCTGCCACCTTGGGATCTCTACCACCCCGTACTCCCCGCTAAAATGAACAATAAATTAATGTTCGTATTATGTCGTACCTGTGGGGAAACCTTAAATCAGGGTGATTGCCTACATGAGAGCGAGGAACGGGCTATAGTGGGGACGTGGACAATGGATGAAATACGGAAAGCTGTAGAGAAAGGCTATACCATCCTAGACATGTATGAGCTATGGGAGTATCGAGTGGCGACCTATGAGAACGGGGGCTTATTCACCGACTTTATTAACAAATTTTTAAAAATGAAACAAGAGGCATCAGGGTTCCCCTCTTGGTGTAAGACTGAACAAGACCAAGACCAGTATATCATGGAGTATTTTAAACATGAAGGAGTTCAACTTGAGAAAGTCAAAATTGCTAAGAATGCTGGCCTCCGATCAGTTGCTAAATTAATGTTGAACTCATTTTGGGGTAAATTCGGGCAAAGGGAAAATATGACTAAAACGTCGATCGTGAAGGACTCTAAAGAATTTTTCAGATTGCTAACCCAGCCTGGAGGAAGAGTAAATTTAATCCAAATCATAAACGAAGAAGTTCTCCTTGTAAATTGGCAAATGGTTGACGAAGCTAGTGAACCCTTGAGGACCGTGAATGTTGTGATCGCAGCTTATACCACGGCTCACGCGAGACTTAAGTTATATGAACATTTGGAAGCCCTAGGAGGCCAGGTATTATACTATGACACGGACAGTTGTGTTTATTACTATCGCGACGGCCTGTATAGGGTTAACACTGGCGATTACCTGGGAGAAATGACAGACGAACTAGCCAAGGACTACGGCCCAGGTTCCTACATAGTCGAGTTTGTGTCTGGAGGCCCTAAAACCTACGCCTACCTTGTGTATTCCACAAACCAAAATAAACTAGTCTCTGTCTGTAAGGTAAAGGGACTAACATTAAATATTAAGACGTCAAAAGATGTGAATTTTGATACATTGAAAGAAATGGTTCTTAACGAAGCCACTCAAGTACTGGAAATTAAAGAGAGCCGAATCAGAAGGACAAAAACTCGAGACATTGTGACAGTAAATGAAGTCAAACAGTTTAAAATTACTGGAGCGAAGAGAAAATTGAACGATGATTATGATACTGTCCCATATGGTTACAAAATTCAGAGAACCATATGAACTAGCAGACACCAGTGCTCCATGGATGTCTATGGTTGTCACTAGCTTGTTTGATCATTCTCCTTCCAACTCCCGTACTGGTCGGACGTGTTTCCTCTTATTGATTAAACAGACATGGCGGTATTTCTGAAATTTTTGTCAAAGAGAAAGTTAAATGAAAATGCCAAATTTTGCATTACTTCTTTTGAGTATAAGTTTTTTCTTACAGGTCAGATAGAGACATGCGAATGGCCTCTAGTATTTTCAGAGCATATAGTTGATCAAATTACGGAAAATGCTCCTTCAAACGCTCATATTGGCATAACAATAAAACTAGGAAAAGATTCAGGTCATATACCATTCATGTCTCTGGTTAAATTGACTCCAACCGTTTATGATGAATATTTTGAAAAAAATATTTCGTGGAGTCGAAATGCTATCGGGAACTTTAAATGTAGAAGTGTCACTTGTCGCAATTCCAAGTTGTTACATCAAATAGATGTTTAAATAGACTTTGCAGAGTAATTAGCCATCATTATTGTATATACTTTTCTTTTCTAATGTAGTTATCGACATGGAATACTGTAAATTTGTGTTAGCGTTTTGTATTAAATATTACGTTTATAAATAGAGCTTTCCGAATGGCTTACACAATCAGGCTTGTAAATGGGGTACAACCCAAACATTCTCCCCACATTTGGAAGCACATATATATAGACTAATGCGGCTTAGCGCTTCCTTGCTGGGCTTCTATATAATTTTATAGCTTTAAACTGGGGCGTTGGATAGCGAGTACTGACCGTACATTTATGTATGAATGTGAGGACCTAGTAAATTGAGGCGCCCCGACCCGAGGAGGGTTCGGGCTACTCCTTGGAACGGTCCTGAGGTCCCTGGCGCGGCTGACGAAAAGGCCCGTAAACCTCAGTATGAATGTGAGGGCCTAGTAAATTGAGGCGCCCCGACCCGAGGAGGGTTCGGGCTACTCCTTGGAACGGTCCTGAGGTCCCTGGCGCGGCTGACAAAAAGGCCCGTAAACCTCTGTATGAGTCAAAGTACTACGCTTCCTTCGACCACGTTAAAATTGAACCTCATGGAAGGCCATGTAGATTGAGGCGTTGGGGTCTGAGGAAGGCCCTGACTACTCCTTCGAACGGTCTGACGTGAATGGTTTGTAATATCTCACAGCATATAGTAATGTGAGGGGACCGTCTAGAGAAGGAAGCTCTACGCCACAATTTTTATCAAAGAATTTAACATGTTGTGGGGGTGTGATTGATGTACCACATGTACAGCTTGATTGTATCAATATATTTTATACATCATATTATAGACACTTTTGCAATCAAAACAGCTCTCAAAGTGGATTATTCTGCCCAAAAACCACTTTAAAAAAAGGTGTGGCTAGGCCCGTAGAGGAGAACCTAGACCCATAGAAGGGAACCTAGGCCCTCGTAGGGGAACCACGTCATGGTTAATGTTTTTTACATGAGCCATGATAAAAGTCAACGCCATGGAGCTGGGAAGTACCACCTCGAAAGAGCTCTGGTCCATGGGAGGAAATCTTCCTGAGCTGTTTTGATAGTTTAGTATCCTTCAAAATACAAGACTAGCATACCTTATGCGAACGAATTAAACTAAATCATGTCAAATGAGGGAATGTTAAAGGTATCCTAACAATAATTGGCAACTATCAAACACACGAGAAAATTTAAATTGTATATACTACAATATAAAGTTAATTGTGAATGTGGCTTTTAGAATTTGAATGTTTCTTCTGGGCAATGGTCACCTCCTCGCTTAAACTATAACAATGTAGACGAATTAAGCCAAAACAGCTCTTACAGTGGATTATTTCGCCAAAACACCACTTTAAAAAAGGCGTATTTAGGCCCGTAGAGGAGAACCTAGACCCATAGAAGGGAAACTAGGCTCTCGTAGGGGAACCACGTCATGGTTGATGTTTTTTCACATGAGCCATGATAGAGCTAACGCCATGGAGCTGGGAAGTACCACTTCGAAAGAGCTCTGGTCCTGTGAGGAAATCTTCCTGAGCTGTTCTAATAGTTGAGTATCCTCCAAAATTAAAGACTAGTATACATCACGCGTGAGCTTGACACATGTGGTCAATTACATAATAAAAGTGAGAACACATGGTCAACAGTTTGGAAATTTCCCGCCAAAACAGTCGCCATCTTGATACACGTGGTCAAACACATGATAAAAGTGAGGTTAGAAAACGTGGTCAAAAGTTTGGAAATTTCCCGCCATCTTGACTCACGTGGTCAAACACGTGGTAAAAGTGAGGTTAGAACACGTGATCAAAAGTTAGGTTAGGAAATTTCCCGCCAAAACAGCCGCCATCTTGGAAAAGGGGCGTGGCCTACACCACGTGACTGATAACGTCATCGGTCACAATTTGAAGAAACATTTAGGTGAACTTAGGTTATAATTGGTTGGCTTAAGTTAGGTTTCACTCTCACTTACCCTTGCTTTTAGCCTTGTTTTATACTTATTACAATACTTATTTCTAAAACTTTCTAAGTAGCCTAGTTAAGTGTTTTGCGAGAGTGAAACCTAACTTAAGCCAACCAATTATAACCTAACTTCACCTAAATGTTTCTTCAAATTGTGACCGATGACGTCATCAGTCACGTGGTGTAGGCCACGCCCCTTTTCCAAGATGGCGGCTGTTTTGGCGGGAAATTTCCTAACCTAACTTTTGATCACGTGTTCTAACCTCACTTTTACCACGTGTTTGACCACGTGAGTCAAGATGGCGGGAAATTTCCAAACTTTTGACCACGTTTTCTAACCTCACTTTTATCATGTGTTTGACCACGTGTATCAAGATGGCGACTGTTTTGGCGGGAAATTTCCAAACTGTTGACCATGTGTTCTCACTTTTATTATGTAATTGACCACATGTGTCAAGCTCACGCGTGATGTATACTAGTCTTTAATTTTGGAGGATACTCAACTATTAGAACAGCTCAGGAAGATTTCCTCACAGGACCAGAGCTCTTTCGAAGTGGTACTTCCCAGCTCCATGGCGTTAGCTTTATCATGGCTCATGTGAAAAAACATCAACCATGACGTGGTTCCCCTACGAGAGCCTAGTTTCCCTTCTATGGGTCTAGGTTCTCCTCTACGGGCCTAGATACGCCTTTTTTAAAGTGGTGTTTTGGCGAAATAATCCACTGTAAGAGCTGTTTTGGCTTAATTCGTCTACATTGTTATAGTTTAAGCGAGGAGGTGACCATTGCCCAGAAGAAACATTCAAATTCTAAAAGCCACATTCACAATTAACTTTATATTGTAGTATATACAATTTAAATTTTCTCGTGTGTTTGATAGTTGCCAATTATTGTTAGGATACCTTTAACATTCCCTCATTTGACATGATTTAGTTTAATTCGTTCGCATAAGGTATGCTAGTCTTGTATTTTGAAGGATACTAAACTATCAAAACAGCTCAGGAAGATTTCCTCCCATGGACCAGAGCTCTTTCGAGGTGGTACTTCCCAGCTCCATAGCGTTGACTTTTATCATGGCTCATGTAAAAAACATTAACCATGACGTGGTTCCCCTACGAGGGCCTAGGTTCCCTTCTATGGGTCTAGGTTCTCCTCTACGGGCCTAGCCACACCTTTTTTTAAAGTGGTTTTTGGGCAGAATAATCCACTTTGAGAGCTGTTTTGATTGCAAAAGTGTCTATAATATGATGTATAAAATATATTGATACAATCAAGCTGTACATGTGGTACATCAATCACACCCCCACAACATGTTAAATTCTTTGATAAAAATTGTGGCGTAGAGCTTCCTTCTCTAGACGGTCCCCTCACATTACTATATGCTGTGAGATATTACAAACCATTCACGTCAGACCGTTCGAAGGAGTAGTCAGGGCCTTCCTCAGACCCCAACGCCTCAATCTACATGGCCTTCCATGAGGTTCAATTTTAACGTGGTCGAAGGAAGCGTAGTACTTTGACTCATACAGAGGTTTACGGGCCTTTTCGTCAGCCGCGCCAGGGACCTCAGGACCGTTCCAAGGAGTAGCCCGAACCCTCCTCGGGTCGGGGCGCCTCAATTTACTAGGCCCTCACATTCATACTGAGGTTTACGGGCCTTTTCGTCAGCCGCGCCAGGGACCTCAGGACCGTTCCAAGGAGTAGCCCGAACCCTCCTCGGGTCGGGGCGCCTCAATTTACTAGGTCCTCACATTCATACATAAATGTACGGTCAGTACTCGCTATCCAACGCCCCAGTTTAAAGCTATAAAATTATATAGAAGCCCAGCAAGGAAGCGCTAAGCCGCATTAGTCTATATATATGTGCTTCCAAATGTGGGGAGAATGTTTGGGTTGTACCCCATTTACAAGCCTGATTGTGTAAGCCATTCGGAAAGCTCTATTTATAAACGTAATATTTAATACAAAACGCTAACACAAATTTACAGTATTCCATGTCGATAACTACATTAGAAAAGAAAAGTATATACAATAATGATGGCTAATTACTCTGCAAAGTCTATTTAAACATCTATTTGATGTAACAACTTGGAATTGCGACAAGTGACACTTCTACATTTAAAGTTCCCGATAGCATTTTGACTCCACGAAATATTTTTTCAAAATATTCATCAAAAACGGTTGGAGTCAATTTAACCAGAGACATGAATGGTATATGACCTGAATCTTTTCCTAGTTTTATTGTTATGCCAATATGAGCGTTTGAAGGAGCATTTTCCGTAATTTGATCAACTATATGCTCTGAAAATACTAGAGGCCATTCGCATGTCTCTATCTGACCTGTAAGAAAAAACTTATACTCAAAAGAAGTAATGCAAAATTTGGCATTTTCATTTAACTTTCTCTTTGACAAAAATTTCAGAAATACCGCCATGTCTGTTTAATCAATAAGAGGAAACACGTCCGACCAGTACGGGAGTTGGAAGGAGAATGATCAAACAAGCTAGTGACAACCATAGACATCCATGGAGCACTGGTGTCTGCTAGTTCATATGGTTCTCTGAATTTTGTAACCATATGGGACAGTATCATAATCATCGTTCAATTTTCTCTTCGCTCCAGTAATTTTAAACTGTTTGACTTCATTTACTGTCACAATGTCTCGAGTTTTTGTCCTTCTGATTCGGCTCTCTTTAATTTCCAGTACTTGAGTGGCTTCGTTAAGAACCATTTCTTTCAATGTATCAAAATTCACATCTTTTGACGTCTTAATATTTAATGTTAGTCCCTTTACCTTACAGACAGAGACTAGTTTATTTTGGTTTGTGGAATACACAAGGTAGGCGTAGGTTTTAGGGCCTCCAGACACAAACTCGACTATGTAGGAACCTGGGCCGTAGTCCTTGGCTAGTTCGTCTGTCATTTCTCCCAGGTAATCGCCAGTGTTAACCCTATACAGGCCGTCGCGATAGTAATAAACACAACTGTCCGTGTCATAGTATAATACCTGGCCTCCTAGGGCTTCCAAATGTTCATATAACTTAAGTCTCGCGTGAGCCGTGGTATAAGCTGCGATCACAACATTCACGGTCCTCAAGGGTTCACTAGCTTCGTCAACCATTTGCCAATTTACAAGGAGAACTTCTTCGTTTATGATTTGGATTAAATTTACTCTTCCTCCAGGCTGGGTTAGCAATCTGAAAAATTCCTTAGAGTCCTTCACGATCGACGTTTTAGTCATATTTTCCCTTTGCCGAATTTACCCCAAAATGAGTTCAACATTAATTTAGCAACTGATCGGAGGCCAGCATTCTTAGCAATTTTGACTTTCTCAAGTTGAACTCCTTCATGTTTAAAATACTCCATGATATACTGGTCTTGGTCTTGTTCAGTCTTACACCAAGAGGGGAACCCTGATGCCTCTTGTTTCATTTTAAAAATTTGTTAATAAAGTCGGTGAATAAGCCCCCGTTCTCATAGGTCGCCACTCGATACTCCCATAGCTCATACATGTCTAGGATGGTATAGCCTTTCTCTACAGCTTTCCGTATTTCATCCATTGTCCACGTCCCCACTATAGCCCGTTCCTCGCTCTCATGTAGGCAATCACCCTGATTTAAGGTTTCCCCACAGGTACGACATAATACGAACATTAATTTATTGTTCATTTTAGCGGGGAGTACGGGGTGGTAGAGATCCCAAGGTGGCAGGATTTTACATTTCAACAGGCCTTCAACATCAAGGCCACGTGCTCTGCACTCCTCATTACCTATATAGATTTTTGGATGGCCAATGGGGTACTTACAATATTTATTTACATACGGGTACAAAGAGCATACGTCTACATACTGAATCGTTTCACCCTCCTCGCATTTATGATAGGCTTTGGCATTGCCTGTCCTGTCTCCAAAGAACGAATCTCTTGGGTTGAGCGGGAGATTGTTCAAAATTGGTAGTTTATTGAGATGATCTAGTTTATTTTCCTTCTTCAGCCTGCTAAACTCACATTCCCACATTTCTACAATATTATAGTCAGAAAGTTTATCAATTTTGGATTTTGTTCTCTCATATCTAATGTGGAGAGTGTCAGAGGGATCCTCCTTCAATGGTTCTTCCCTTCTGTATGGGTAGCATTTGGGACAGCCATGCCAGTAGCATCCGTGGAATTCATAGATGTTTTCTCCATCAAACCCATCTACTTTTAGCCCATTAATTTTGGCTTCTTTCCCCCGACCTGCATGCTGTATCTTAATTCCACGTTTCTCCTCCTCCCACGTCAACCACTGCAATGCAGCAGCTGATTGAGTGTCGGAAAAACGATATCCACCTTTTGGAATCAAGCCAATTGTATCAGGCTTCAGAAAATTTCTACGGAAAGCTAAGTTGCACGCACTGGCTATAGTTATCGCTTCAAGGAATGGGTCCAGGTTGCATTGCTCGAGAAGTAAGGCTCTAAATTTAATACAGGCTTGGGCCAAAATCTCGACATCTGAAATGCAATATTCTAAGATCTCCTTTTGAAAGTCAAATTTGTAATCTTCTGCTACTCGCTCATCATACCACTTTTCAAAAGCTGAGTGGGACTCTTCAAACATAGAGTCTGGACAGTAATACTCCTTGGCTGGCATAGGGCCTACATAATTTTGATTCGCCAATGTGTTGAAAAGATGTGGGAAATAGCCTTTCTTCTTCTCTGGAGGCAGGTCAAACGCTTTAGGGAGTGCAGAGAGGGACATGGGGAAGTAGCTAAGTGAATCGATAAACCTTACATTATCTACTTCAATTAAGATTGATTTAGTCAGCAGAGAAGTTACGTTTGGGACAAATTTAGTTTCTTCCATCAAATACTTTAAGATAAATTGAAAGTCAAAGCCCTGCCCATTATGGGCGATCACACATACAGTCTTAAAAGTTTTCCTCACCTGCATGACATAGTCCATAAACTGTTTGACAGGGTCTTCTTTAAATATATTTTGCCGTTCCAAACAAGTATCACAGTCACTTCCTTTGATACACTTAAAACAATACTGCTGGGACACACATAAGTTGACTTTATGAATTTTAGCTTCACTATCAGAAACCAGTGATTCATCTTGGCGAGTCTCCAAGTCAAAGAATATAAACAAGAAATCGCGGTCTTTAGGGCTTTGCTTGTCTACACGCATAAAACACTGGTGGTCAGCCGGTTTATAGTCTTTGCAAGTATTACAAAACACCTCTCCACACTCATGGACTGTTTTGCGTTTAGTCGGAAAAACCATTTTTTGACAATGGCGACAGAACTGGATAGATTTGCAAATTTGGCCACGATGGGCTATCAAACACTGCTCATTTTTAAAGTGGCGACTGCAAAATCGGCAACTAAAGCCACCATGTTCAAGCTTACATGGAGGAGATATAGAGTGACATGAAGTGCATTTGTTAGTGCATCGATGTTCAAACTTATTGTTGGAGGGGACATGGCACGCTTCACAGTAATAATTACAAACAAAAGCAGCTGTGAGACTAGTGATTACATTATAATGGCCATTATGGAAAAGCAAGTTAATTTTAAGGTTAGCATCTTCACAGCCGCCAGAAAAGTATACATCGCGGCCTTTCGAGTTGTAGTTGTAAACAGTTATTCTGTACTTTTTAAGATGGGCCTGAAGCTTCTCAAGCTCAGGAATGCCCGCGCCTTCCTCTGGGATCTCTACCCTCGCCTTTGCAATTAATTTTTTAGCTTTACAGGTTTGCCTAAGGCCTTTATCCTTTCGAATAAGTTCCAATTGGGGATCATTCTTCGCATACGCTTTTGCCACTACCAAAGCCCTGGGGAGACATAAATTATCTTTATTTTGTATAACAACGATTCCCTTCCTAGCCTTACACTCTTCTTCAAAAGTATTATAAAATCCAGGGCGTTTTCTAGCACCACGACCTACAGGCACGTTAACTCTTACAACATCAACTCTAAATGTATCAGTTGATTTAATATTTTCAGAGTTTGATTGGACAATTCCTCCAAAAATACTCCACAGTACATCACTGTTAACTTCAGAGGCTGGACGTGGAACTACATACCCTGACTCTTTTGTTTTCAAATTAATGCTATCTAATGTAAAGCCAAGGTAATCATTAGGATGGCATTCGGATTTCGCTCTCTCAACTATTTGAGCAAATCCCTGCCTAAGCCATTCAAATTCAGACGTTCCGGCTGGGGGGTTTGTAAACTTAAAAATAGTTTTAAGACCATACAGCCTGAATTTTTTTATGTACGTCCGGTCTTCGCTAATGAAATGGATTGGTTCAGCCATATTTTGAGAACCCATTTTAGAAGACGATTCCATTTTTATAAAAATACTAAGCTTATTATGAAGAGAAAATGGGATTTTTATAGTAAAATTGAGGTTATGTTACCCGCACGTCTGTACAGTACCACGTCTGAGACTAAAGCAATAGAGCTGATAACTATAACTTTATAAAAAATCACTAAGGGACCACTCTGGTATTACTATATGTACAGTAAAAGTACAATCAAAAGTGAGGTTATGTTACGCAAGACCGACACATCTGTACAGTATCACGTCTGGAACCAAACTAAACCGATAGAGCTGATAGCTCTGATTTTATAAAGGCTCACTAGGGACTCTGAATTTACTAATATATTGCTAGAGTGCAAGTGTAGTGTAAGATTATGTTACGCAAGACCGGCACGTCTGTACAGTACCGCGTCTGAGACTAAAGCAATAAAGCTGATAACTATAGCTTTATAAAAAATCACTAAGAGACCACTCTGGTATTACTATATGTACAGTAAAAGTACAATCAAAAGTGAGGTTATGTTACGCAAGACCGGCACGTCTGTACAGTATCACGTCTGAAAAGACACTGAAACAATAGAGATGATAGCTCTGGTTTTATAGGGGTTCAGCAGGCCCCCTGTATACTGTAATTTTTACTAATAAATTACTAAAGTGCATTGTAAGGTTATGTTACGCAAGACCGGCACATCTGTACAGTATCACGTCTGAAAACAAACTAAGCCAATAGAGCTGATAGCCCTGGTTTTATAGAGACTTACTAAGGACTCGCTCTGGTATTACTATATGTACAGTAAAAGTACAATCAAAAGTGAGGTTATGTTACAAGAGACTAGCACGTCTGTACAGTACCACGTCTGAAACTAAAACAATAAAGATGACAACTATAACTTTATAGAAAAGTCACTAAAGGCTCATTCCGGTATTACTATTGTATTTCTACAGTAAAAGTACAGTAAAAAGTAAGGTTATATTACTCAAGACAGGCACTACTGTACAGTACCACACCTCATACCAAACTAAACCAATAAAGCTGGTTATTATAGAGGCTCACTAAAGGCTCACTCAAGTTTTACTAATATATCTGATACAGTAAAAGTGAGGTTATGTTACGTGAGACCTGCACGTCTGAACAGTATCACGTCTAAACCCAAACTGAACCAATAAAGCTGGTTATTATGGTTTTATAGAGCCTCACTAAAGGTTCACTCAAGTTTTACTAATATATTTGATACAGTAAAAGTGAGGTTATGCTACGCGAGACCAACACATCTGTACAGTATCACGTCTGAGACTGAAGCAATAGAGCTGATAACTATAACTTTATAGAAAATCACTAAAGGACCACTCTGGTATTACTATATGTACAGCAAAAGTACAATCTAAAGTGAGGTTATGTTACACAAGACCAGCTGAGTTACATTATAAACTGCTATGTATTTCCCTTCAATAAAATTGTACTAGTATCTGCTAACTTATAAAGACTGCTCACCCTCTGTCTTAGAAATATAAGGATTTTTCTTTAAGATAATACCATAACACTATACTGCCTTCACCTCCTAAGTATTGATCTGCTATTGAGAAGGTAGAGCCCTGCGCCAGCAGGCCTGTAGGCCTCTGTCTATTATTTTAAGATGTTTTTTATTTTTTAATATGTCTGACCTTGACCACTACACTCTTCTTAGTCTTAACAAATACTTAGAGACTCAAAGGAACAGTCATACACCAGCAGGGGATAAAAAATTAATAGTTGTATGTTTTTTTTATTTTTCACAGTTGTGACCTTGAATTTGGGAAGTGATGCTTAGCATTTTATTACATACTAACACTACACATATACACATACCAAGTTTAAAGAAAATCCGTAGTGCCATTCTCAAGATAAAAAATAAAACTTTTTGCGCCTTCATTTTTTGGATACCTTGTGCCATGCATTTTTAAATACCAACTAAGTGTACACACATACCAAGTATGAAGTTAATACATGAAGCCATTCCTAAGATATGATTTTTCAAAGTTTTGCCCCTTCATTGCCCCCTTCATTTTTTAAATGCAACCCGCAACATTTTGGTTAATTTTGTTATTTTAGGGTACCTACCCCCCAGGGGCACGGTGGTTTTTTGAGGTCCCCGGACCCCTAGGACACACCGTTTTCGAGATATTTGCGTTTTCTAGATTTTTAAGCCAAAATTTTCATGTTTTTCACTTTATATAGTATAATATGCACTTTATTTGGGTGTTGTACATCATTTTACATATTCTAAACTTTATATAGTATTGTGTACACTTTATATAGTATGACCCCAGCGATCCATATGGTCTTGTTCCCCATGATGACGTCACAGAAAAAACGGCTGACGATTGGCGCGAAAATTAGGCAAAATTGGCGCAAACGCCGCCATCTTGATGATGTCACAAAAAAAGACGCCACCATGACGTCACAGAAAAAAAAAATAAAACAGCTGGCGACAAATTGACGCGTAAGGGTGTCACCATCTTGATGACGTCACAAAAAAAAGAGCGCCGCCATGACGTCACAAAAAACAGCTGCCATGACGTCACAAAAAAAAGACGCCGCCATCTTGAAAAAAAAATTGGCGCATGCGCACGCCATTTTTTATCCTCATTCCTCGGTACGCCTACTTGGTCCTCAATAGGCCGCCTTAACTACTGTCAAGTAATTGTTTGGGTCTTGAGTGAGTTGTTTGAATTACAGGATAAGGCTATTTCATGTTTTAATTTTGTTCATTCATATGTCTTTAGTTATCAATTGGATTATTTTTAGCTCATTTATTGTTATCAACATTTTCGTCATAAGTTTTACCTATACATCCAATGAGTTTTACCAGCAATGAACTTGTTAACTAATCATTTAATACTGGTCACTCATCAGTAACATGAAACAAATTAAGCTTTCAATCATCAGGAACACCCACCACTACTACTACTAGACAATGATAGATCCACCCTGTTCTCGTTGCGGCGTTTTCCCACAGTAATCCCCCGGAGATTGTGTACCCTGTCGCTCGTCTCTCGCTGTTGCTCTTATCGCCAATCTGGATCGTGACCGGGGAAGACAAATTGAAAGATGGATCAGGATGGACGAAGGCTGCCCTTTATCGCAGCCCCTGCGGCCTTGGAGCCCGCGGCGGAAATTGGGTCTGGGCCTTCCGACCCGGATGTGCTGCTGGGGGAGGAAGGGTTTTGGTGCAATGTATTACAACAGCAATGTGGTGTCATAACGGTACTGAATTTTAGGTAAAACATCTGGATCAAAATGTATTGTTAAACTGTAGTGGATGAACATTTTTGAAAACAAATAGATATTCAACTAGATATTTATGAAACGATTTGTTTTTGCATAGCCAAATAAAAACTTTTTCACAAAAAAAAAAAACATTCAAGTTTGTTCAAAATTTCACGGTTAATCGACGACCATACTGAAGAAAATACGTTTTTATACAGTTTGGTGACAAACTTTTTCCTCATCATCCCAATTATATTACAAACAAGTCCTTTTACAATATTTTTGCTTGATCTTTAGTCTAAGGACAATATAAGTTTTAAAACTCATACCCTGGAGTTTTGTTAAGCCGCATTTACACTATACAACTTGTTTTATAAACTTTTGTTGTGCAAAAAATTATAGTAATTGGTTTGAAGATGTTTAAGAATGCAATGAAATTTCTTAAAAAGTTGTACAACAAAAGTGTTTTAAAACCAAACAATCGTGTTTTGCAACAGATTGCAGGTTTCCCGAGCCGTGTCGGAAAGATCAAAGGAAATTTGTGTTTTATAAACTTTTGTTGTACAACATGTTTGATACCTACTTAAAACGTCAAACTTGTTGACCAAACATTGTTTCTGCTGTTCTGTCTCAAGTCAGTACGCTTCCTGCTGCCGCATACAACACGTGCTTTTATTTGTGATTAAAGTGTTTTGTTAAGTAAGTGGAGTGGTTAGTGGACCATTTGTGATGGAGTCTCCACTTGTCATCCTTAAAAAGTTCTTGAAGCTACCATCAATCCTCAATTTCCCTGCCTACAAATCTTGGTCATCCTGTTCTAAATCTTTTAATATTTCACTGCCACTATACTTACTCCTAGCTTGCAACGAAGGACATAACCAAAAGCAACGTTTTTCTCTTTTCGTCCTAGCATAGCAAATCACAACAGATGCGGCAGCAGCCAACACCACATCATCGTCGCAAGCACTAGGTGACTGTGGCCTTTTGTTAAACATGTTTGACTGAAGTTAGAGCATAAAATGAAATGTTTAACAACAAAAGTTTTATAAACATAAGGTCAAGTTTAAAAACAAAAGTTGTATAAAACATGAGTAGTGTCAAATTGTTGGTGCTGGGCCAGTTCAAGGTCACCTGAGGGATGACGTCATCGAGGTCAATGACCTCACCGATGACGTCATCGATGACGTCATCGATTGCGTCATCGATGACACCATAACCAATGACGTCATTTCTATGACGTCACACCCATGACGTCACAGAAATGACGTGCTGATGACGTCATCACCCCTTACGTCATCAATATGACGTCACCGACGCCACTAAGGTCAAGGTCACGCCGAAACTTAAAATTTTTTGGCACTTTTGCCGTTTCTCGCACTACGCTCCTAGTTTCAGTCAGAGTCCCCGCGACCTTGACGACTTGGAGCGAATTTGCGACGAGAAACGGCAAAAGTGCCAAGTTAAACTCGAGTTTCTGACATGACCCTGCCTAAATGGGCAATCGGTAATCCCTCAGGTGACCTTGAACCAGCACAACACCAACAATTTCATATTACTGTGACCTTGAAAACTTAACAACGGAGCGCTGACACCGATGCGCACCCCACGACAGTCACCGAGCGACTGACTGTCCCACTCTGTGTACTCTAGGTATATCGGTTTGAGAGACTAAGACTCTAAACTGTCAGGAATGGGAGTAACTAACTGAACTTTGCAAGGAAAAGTCATTTCATCCAATATTCTAAGCAAATCTTCATCAGTAAAACTTACATTAGTCTGTTTGGTATAAAATTTAGGGTGTCCGCGCAATAGTCTTCGCCACTTAGCTAAAGTTGAAACCCGCTTTACTTTGAGTGGTGGACAGTGAGCAACTAATAAAGCCTTAACACGGCTAAGTTTCTTACCTAAAGTGTCCCGCGACATGGCTTCCCTTCACAAAAGTCCGCACAATACTGAGAGACTGTTGGTAGCGATTGAGCCAAGGCAAAAGTGGTGGGGGTAACAGCAGGAGTGGGGGAAGGTCAGAGCGGTGGGGGAAGGTGAGGTTGAACGCTGGAGTTTTGCATCACTTCACCATGAGCTGTCCTACAGTCAACACACTGTTCTCTTGGCCCGAGTTGGCGCTAGAAGAAACCCTACTGTACAGTTTAAGCTGTGAGGGGCAAGGAAGAAAAGTTAAAGTGGAAGTTATGGTAAACTCTAAGGTGAAGAGCCGTCTAAATAAAGTGATTGTAATCTTTCAATCCCCAATAACCTTAGAGAAATACAAATTCATAAAGCGACATCTTACTCTTAGGCAAAACGAATTGGAAATAGAAAAGATCACAGTAAAATTAATCTAACCTAAAATTTGGACTGGACACTCATGGCGATACCACGTGGCGTGCAAACGCCACCCTAAACATTACAAGTTAGGTTATTGAGCATCTCTGGTACGATAACCGACGTGCTAGAGTTAAAGTGTGATGACCTTGAGTCAAAACACTGAAATACTACAAGTCGATATCGTTCCAGAGGTAAAGTGTAGTGACCTAGATTCAAAACTTGTAAAATTACTTACATATAGAGAGTTAGAGAACAGCGAGACGCACCGCATGGAAGCCGGAGACATACTGGCGGAGCGGTGTTGTGCAGCCTAGGGACCCAGTTGTGGTGGGGGTATAGCCAACACTTAGAGTAGAAGTGTTATGGGTGACCTTGACCCACTTAACTTACTTGACCCCCCCCCCCGACAAAAAGTGCGAGCCCCCCCTCCCCCACCCCCACCCCCTCCCCCACCCCTGATATCCTGGGCGTGGCAGAACCGGCGGGGATATAAGGCGGCCCGGCCACAGTCGGCTCGCAGTCCGCTCCCGCGCGTTGAACGTGAACGATCGGGACGGACCGCCATAGGCCTCACTAAACACTGAATGGCGCCTTCACTGTTTAGCGAAGTCTACTCTAACTATAAGACTTGTATTATTTCTAAGACATTGCGCTTGCGTTTGGGTATTGGGAATTGTTTTATATGAGAGTGTTTCACTTGTACCCTATGTCTCCTGTGTGTCTTGTATGTCTTTTACCCTGCGTGTCTTGTTAGTCATATGTGTATGTGCTTGTTCCAGCATTCACTATGTTGAGCTCAATTGTGTGTTGTGTGTTATATTTATCTAAAGTGTATACGCTTGTTTTAGCATTCCCCCTTGAGCTTTTCAATGCTCAAAGTAAATCTTAAAGTTAGGGAACGGGAGTAGACCCCCGTGTAAAAGCATTTTATACCAACGTTAGCATGGGTCCTCTCAGGCATGCAATATTGCGGCTTCGTTGGGAACCGGTCCGTTTGTACGCTGGCATGCAGACCACAGCTGTGGCCAATTTGCGGCGGCCTCTGCACTCGGACCGAGGACGTAAGCCACTAGGGCTGTCCTCAACCTCTTGTTTCCCTTCTGGAAACTCAAAATTATGTAAATGAAAGTTTGTTAGTTACTTGTGTTTTTGTCCCCAAGGCCCCCGAACATTCGTGGTTCGCCATGGATAAATATAACTATATTAAATATAAATATATTAAATATACACCAACGCGCCAACCACTGTACGGCCTGGTATAAAAGTAGTACCTACCGTGGTGTGGAAATCAGTTGACCTCCTGACTTCATAATGAGCAGACGTATGACCTTCAAAATGGACAAGGGAGAAGAAGAAGAACAAGTAAAGTCCAAGCCTGGTATTATTGAGTTTCAAGCGTTTCGTGGTAATGATGATAGATTCATTATAAAAGAACTTGTGTTTTGGACATGAATACAAGTGTTCCTTATTCGTTTTTATTTAAACCACCATGTTCTTATTCATCTTTAACTAGTAAAGCTGCTACTACCAACAGATGGATTTCAAAACACTTCCATCATATCGATTGGTATGATGGTTTTACAAGTTACACGGACTTGTATCACATTATGCATCGATTTTCAGACAAGTTTACCAATATTTACACAAAGGGGCTGGAAAAGAAAAGATGGATCGAAGGATTTACTCATGTTCCGGTTAATGATGTGGAATTGGATAAGAATTATCAATACATGCTGGAAACCATATGTATTTGTACAAAAAGCCCAGAACATGATAAAGATAGACATTGCGCTTTGAAAAATGCTTATAAACTCGCCTCTTACCTTCAAAGTGGGGAAGTGGGGAGTGGTGGGGGTAACGGAGAGTATATAAGTGAGGAGCAGACCGGGACCTGGCATGAGTATTACTCGAGATTCCGAGACGACAACATCTCCGAGCAAGAAGACGATCTGTAACCTGACCATGGCATCTCACCAGTTCCTTCAGACTTTGGTCGAGCAGTTCAATGCTCACTCCAAGTCAACAATATTACCTGTGAAGAAGTGCTCTGAACTAAAAGACGAAAAGCACTACATAATCCATGCTATGAAGAAGATGGAGACTACAGTTGGGGAGGCCATCTGCTGCAGTCTCAGCGAGGCACCGTTTACTCCGGGGGATGAACCAAAGTTCCAGGTGTACCTGCCCAAGAGATTCGTCCATCTTCTACAAAACGAGGATCTTCGCTCTATTCAACCTGGGTGTCTATACCTGGTGTCCCACGGCTGCACGGGTAGCAATTCTACAGAGTTGACCATCCACATCGCCGACAAGCAGCAGTGTTAGATTTAAGTTTTAATGTTGTACATATGTTATTGTAATGTTTTATAAATAAATAAATCATAAAAGGCAAAAAAAAATAACAAACAAAAAAATGCAACATATCAATATGTGAAGTTTGTCACATATTGATATGTTGCATTTTTTTAAACTTCGCGGGTGACCTTGACCTTTGACCTTTGCATTTCACAATTACCCCCACTACCGCGCTAGAATTCGAGCCTGCTTGGATGCTAAAAACGGTCAGTCTGTTGCCAACTAGCAAACGATGAGCACCTTGTACGAGCTTTGCTTACAACGAGTTATAACTCACGCATCTTTACTTAAGACGGCTTTACAAGATAATATCCCTATAACAATAAAGCAGGATATCAGAGAGTACAAGAGAGAAAATAGAGGGTATTCGGAATACTCCTGGTATAAGTTCCACGATGGGGAAAAGTTTTGTAGGCCTTGTGGCGATGCCGCCGTCGGAGACCTTCGGCGATTCGTACAGGATGGCGGTATAAAACAGTTCGGATTTCTAGCTACGCTGTTTCGATTTGAAAATTACAAGGAAACCTGCGCTATTTGTTCCATTCCATTGTATCGATGGAAAAAGTTTAGAACTGTTTAATTGGATCTTCCATACCCCCACCACTTTTACCCCCACCACTATTACCCCCACCACTTTTTCATGTACCTACAAGCGCTGTGCCTCGGCTTCATTTCTACTCCAGCAGCCAACCTAGCAACATCAGGATGTCTCTGAACGTCAGTTGCGCAAGTTACGAGGAGGTGAGCATCAAGACTCAGCAGGAGCTAAACGACTTATACAAGGAGTTGCAGCTGATGGTGGCACGAGGCTACCGTATAAACGTGCAAGTTTACGCTTGCAATATACGGAACACCCGGCAGCCAAAGGAAGAGCCTGGACACTCCTCGACGGCTTCCTCACCGACGTCGATGAAGACCGAGCCAGACAACTTGTACTACTTCAGCTGACTAGCAGTTGTCTTCCTTGTTCTTACAATAATAGAATATGTATATTTTTTCATTATATTAAAGAAGTAAAAGAGCGAAAACACCTATCTTGTTACTGACATATGAGCTCAGTAACAAGATAGGTTTTTTTAAAACACAATTTGGATGACCTTGAAACTTCCCCCTCCACTGCTTTGCTACCCCCACCACTTGACTATTGGTGTACATGGCACATCGCAATTGGAAACCTCATTCCATCTTCAACAGCCACACCGACAACATCAACAATGGCAAACCTACCAACAGATGAAAGATGTCCTCACGCATGTTGTGACTTCGTCCACGAGTTGGAGAAGAGGATGCAGGAGAGGGCGATAAGAAGAAAGCAGATCCACTCAGAAAATATCATGATAGTCAACGGCTATCTTTTATTGTTCGGCCTTATTATGGTTGTACTTTTCATACTGTATGGCATAGTCACATGTGTCGGCAAGGTTGCGGAAGAAAACGCCCGCCACCATCAATTGGAAAGTTTCAATGTTACTTTGTAAGTTTTCCTTTTTTTAAAACTCCGTTTGGATGACCTTGAAACTTCCCCCACTACTTTACCACACCCCCACCACTTCACCATGTTCCTGCATGGGCATCACATCAACCGTCATTCCTTGTTCGACAAGCAACCATGGCAGACAACACCATCAGCCAAGCTGACTCCACTACTGATGTCGGTACAAGTACGGGTTGGACACTGTCGATCAACAGTGTGCACTATTTGGAAACAATTTGCGAACGGATGAAAGAGATACTCCGGGACAACCCTGGGATTGTAATTCAGATGAATTTGAATTACGATTGGTCGCAAGTTGGATTGCGCCAGGATGACGACGGCCAGCACTCACCACAATATTCACCGATGTCGCCAATCTATCCTTACAGTGAGTCTGATGTCGATGAAGATGTGGGAGACGAGGTTGATGAAGATGTGGGAGACAACGAGGCTGAAGAGGAGTAACCTTCATTCCTTTTTTTTTTAAACCCAAATTGGATGACCTTGAGAATTCCCCCTCCAGTATTTCCTTTTTTAAAACCCAAATTGAATGACCTTGAAAATACCCCCTCCACATACTTTTGGTTTACCCCTCTACTTTTCTATACTGTTACCACAGTCTGTAGCTCACCTCATTCCTTGCTTAGCTATCATGGCGGACAGCACTCTTTCTCAAGTTGACTCAACTACGGATGAAGAATGGCCATTTTCGTGGAATGTTCATCTGCAAGATTCAGCAGAAGTGGATATGTTGCATGAAAAATTGGTATACGTATTAAACGAAAACCCTAACATTGAATGTAGGATGACTATGGATTTCGCTGCGACAGGAGTCCACACTCAACCTTGCACTTCCAGCCAGCCTGAGCCTCAGCTTCAGCCAAGGAATTTTACACATCTTTACACTCCAATACGGCCGGAGGATGTGGTTATCAGCGAGGCGGACTCAACTACAAGTTATATTGAGCCAACAAATTGGAAGCTTGTTATTGACACCTTACACAAGGTCGACTTAGTATGTGATAAATTAAAGGAGTTGATGATGCAAGATCCTGGTCTTCGTTTTAAAATTGATATGTTTTTCATCTGGGGAGCACCTGCGCGGGGCTCTTCGTCTGACAGCTCTCCAAGTACGACGGACGAGGAGGAGGAGGAGGAGGAGGACTAGTCATCTTTTTTAAAACTCCGTTTGAATGGCCTTGACCTTTCCCCCTCCACTGAGTTTATTTAAGGTGCACTCTCACTCACTACAGCATCATTTCATCGTGCACCTTCGCTGCAGCAACATGGAGAGTCAACTCAATTACTGTTGCGAACGGAAATGTTTTTCATGGCCAAATGACATTGATGTTGTGGATGGCCTGGCATGTAGAAAATGTGAAGCTTTTGGTCAGTGCATGTGTAAATGCAAGTCTTGGAAGAAGCCGAAACCGGAGTTGAAGACATTCCATGTGTACCAGTTGAGAGGGCATAAGTACACTTGTTGCCCTGAACGTTGCATTGAATTTAATCTAAAACAGCTAACTGGCTGCAAAATGTGCAACAATCATTTTGCAGGTTTTTGCAAACATTATTTAGGGGCGTGTCAGTACAGATCAACTTGGCATACCGAAGCACTCACTATCAATGAAATCGCTATAGACTCACAAGAGTAGTCTTTCTACTCTTTGACTTTTTTAAGACTCCGTTTGGATGACCTTGACCTTTCCCCCTCCACTCACCTTAGTTTATATAAGCTCTATTCCCACTGACCACGGCATCACTTCATCTTGCTCCCTCGCCGAAGCAACATCAAGTATGGAAACTAAGCGTGTCTCATGTTGCGAGCATAAGTGTTTGGAGGAGCCGGGCGTCATCCATTGTGCAAAGAAGCTTTGGGAGGAAGAGACGGGGACAACCTATTGCTGCGAGGACAAGTGTTTCCTACTACCAAGATGGAAAGTGGACGGGTTGGCCTGCCAGCAATGTGAATGCTTCGGATGTTGCAGGTGTAGATGCAAGAACCAACAACTGCCACCACCGGTACTACAGACTTTCAAAATTTACAAGTCCAAGTACTTCTACACTTGTTGTCCGCAGCGGTGTGTTAAGTTTCACTTCTCAAATCTCACCAATTGTCGGAAGTGCTACGGACAACCTGATGGATGGTGCACCCGTTTTCTGGACTCCTGCCGCTACAGATCAGATTTTTTTACAGATCCGTTGGAAATTGATGAAGTCGCCCAGGAAGCACAAGAGTAGTCTTTCTACTCTTTAACTTTTTTAAAACTCCGTTTGGATGACCTTGAAATTTCCCCCTCCACTTCCCCATGTACCTAGAGTACACAGAGCCTGACAGTCAGTCGCTCGGTGACTGTCGTGGGGTGCGCATCGGTGTCGGTGCTCCGTTGTTAAGTTTTCAAGGTCACAGTAATATGGAATTGTTGGTGTTGTGCTGGTTCAAGGTCACCTGAGGGATTACCGATTGCCCATTTAGGCAGGGTCATGTCAGAAACTCGAGTTTAACTTGGCACTTTTGCCGTTTCTCGTCGCAAATTCGCTCCAAGTCGTCAAGGTCGCGGGGACTCTGACTGAAACTAGGAGCGTAGTGCGAGAAACGGCAAAAGTGCCAAAAAATTTTAAGTTTCGGCGTGACCTTGACCTTAGTGGCGTCGGTGACGTCATATTGATGACGTAAGGGGTGATGACGTCATCAGCACGTCATTTCTGTGACGTCATGGGTGGGACGTCATAGAAATGACGTCATTGGTGATGACGTCATCGATGACGTCATCGATGACGTCATCGGTGAGGTCATTGACCTCGATGACGTCATCCCTCAGGTGACCTTGAACTGGCCCAGCACCAACAATTTGAAACTACTAACATGTTTTACGAACATTAGTTTATAAAACAAGTTGTATAGTGTAAATGCGGCTTTATAGGCCTACTGTATTTCGTTGTAGCCTCACTAAGCAAATGAATGTACTAAGTTGAATGAATGTTAGTACGCATTAATTCATTGTCAGTTTCTCGTGGAACACATAGACTAAAATTATCTGAATAAGCCTTATTCAGCATACTTGACATGCCACAGCCTAAGATATAGAGGGTGAAACTTCTTCTCATTTAATTTGACATTCATTCATATCTAAGTAGTTATAGTGGAAATTGTTGTGTGCTTAATTCTAAACTCCACTGAAAATTATATATTTTCTTCGTATTAGAGATGTTAGAGACTAATGGTTTTTAATAACAAAAAATTTACAGTATTTAGAACTTCACAAATATCATCATTCTAATGCACCCATGAGATGGACAACACCTACAACAAGACCTACACAATTATTCAACTGCTGAATGGACAATCTGGAATCTAGCCACATTAGCCACATTAGATCGCTTCTGGTCGAATCACTCATCGCCTCATTACGATGGTCAGCTGCGGCGCCGGCGGAATGCTGAAGGTTTTTGAAAGCCGAACAAAGCCCGACTGGGCATCGACCTTGGGGGAAGGGGGGCAGCGCCAGCGCGGACAAGCTTTACGAAATCTTTCACAAGCACCCCGGACCTTGGCCGCGGCGGCCTTATCATTTCACATGTTTGATGGCAGTATCGAATTTGATCTTTGCAGTTTGATTTTATCTCGCGATGGCCACCTTTGGCAATTCTTGGAAGGTTTTTCGGACTCTTAAGGTGTGAGAGAAGATCGCCTAGTGATGATATCTTACAGATTTCCAGGATACTTAACTTTGATAGCTAAAGTGTTTATTATATATCAAGGGGGAAATGTGTTATATAATATATTATCTTATGTTGTTTTTTACATGAAAAGCTACAGAGAAAATTTGAAAATTTTTTGCTATTTTGGTTATTGAAAAATAAATGTTTGTCTTAGACACCTCTGATGTGTTAGACACGAAATGTGTTTATGGTTATACACAAATAAGAAATTTTGTATTTATGTGTGTGCTGTTTTGTACAAAACTAGAAAACACATAAGTATTTGTCATCATTTATTAAAAAAATTGAAATTGTGTTCGGGGTTAGTTTGAAAAATATTTCATGGCTGTTTATTTGTATACAGTATAGTTAAGTCTTTTTACACCAAAACTATCCCAAAGAAACTAAAAAAGAAGATTTCTTATTTTTAAACCTGTTTTATAAACTTTTAACACTTTTGCATAGTTTTTGTTAAAAAAAAATTTTAGACCAACACATACAACATTTGGGTAACCAACAACCAATTTATTCAAAGAGCAAAAGGTATTGGCTGGTAAACCTCATCAGCTCATGAAATTCAACCTACATTGTCTGCCTTGTGGCTCAACTGAACCGTGAGCCTTGCGACTCTAAATCAGCTGATTGGGCAAAACAGCTGAAATGCCAAAGAACAAAGTATGCAATAATGGCATCAGTCAGCTGTTCCATGGGTGTGGTGTAGGCCAACGCCCCGGCCGCAACCCTGCCTTACATAAGGCGGCATTCGCGCTTGCACATACAGTACAGGCAGGGTGCCTAGGGCGGCGTACAGTGCAGCAATTAATGAGGGTTTTGTTATAGGTTTTTGCTAATTGTATCAATTGCATAAGCGGTGTAACATTAGTTTTAAACTAAAATACTTCAACACAATTTCTACAAGTTCTTAAAACTCATCGGTAGGCCTATAAATCATATTTTTATTGAATTTCTTTATTTTTGTTTTATCAATGTAAAAAACTTTTAGGCCTTTGTAAATTTATGCAGTTCTTTGCAGTATGTATTTTGACCATGTCACATTTTATTATTTTTAAGTGCGATTAATGCACTAGGATATACCGTACCGTACTTAAATACCCCCGTCGCAGCAGATCTGCGTACTCAGCGAATTTCCAATGGAATTTCAGATTATTTACTTTCCCCATAAAAAACACCATAGGATCGAGTATGTAGGTTTTCTGCCATTGGGTGTTGTTAGAAAATCTAAGTTAATCAATAATTGGTGAATGTAAACACAAAATTGTATCAAACTCTGGCAATTTTTTATTTTCCCCATAAACCCCATGGGGTTGAGTATGTAGGT
Organism: Neoaliturus tenellus; assembly: GCA_030545055.2. Taxonomy (NCBI): domain Eukaryota; kingdom Metazoa; phylum Arthropoda; class Insecta; order Hemiptera; family Cicadellidae; genus Neoaliturus; species Neoaliturus tenellus. Next base: position 108,335,985 of record CM061533.1, read on the forward strand.
TTGCCGCCATATGGGTTTTATAATGCTGGTTCGCGAACTCATGAAAATAGACCTGGTCTTACACCTCCATACCAAATTTCATCAAAATCGGAGGTCCCCTTCAAAAGTTATCAGTACCACGGACACATAGATATTATATATATATATATATATATATATATATATATATATATATATATATATATATATATACATGTATATGAAAATGAACGAATGGTGTTTTTGGCTTCTGGGGGCCTCAAAATGAAAAAGTAAAGTGGTCCCGGGCTTAGGTCTTACCATGGCTACTACCGTAATTATAGCGTATTCCCTATAGGGAAATTCGCTAAAACACCATGATCAGAAACAACAATTGAAAAAGACTCGATGCAGCTATTTTATTTTAAATAGTTACAGTTATTTTATATTGTGTTACCATTCAGTCTCTTTATTCTGGAGGTATCCTATCATAACTGGAATCATTTGATCGCTGAAGTATCTTTGATTAACAGCAAAATATTTGTTTCCCGTTGGCCCGTTATTATGGAAGTTTGAATATTTGAGTCACGTATGAAAGCACTCTGTTGTACTTCAACGAATAAATATTTTTGATACCCTACAACAGCATTAAAACATCAGTAATGCCGATTGACATTATTTCTTAGTTGAAATATTGTATTAAAAATGTATAAAACCACGTCTATTAATTGATCTAATGATTGTATGCAAGTTTAATTGAATTTTTCCTTTTAACTAGATTGGCCCTTATGCTTTATATTAGGCCTAAAGTATCGTTTGTTATCTAATCCCAGTCAGCAAAAATGTTAAAATATCGTTATTTTCACGTAAAAAATATGGAAGTAAAATCGGAAATGTTGGTTTTGACGTGAAAAGATGATAAAATGTAAAATAAGTATAATGACAACATTTATAACATTATTTTCAAGTTGTATTTTCACAACAATTTTACATTTGACTTCTTTCAAGAAGTATATTTCTCTAATGTTCTAAAATGATGAAATTGTACAGAAATGACTCAAAAGAACTTAAACAACTAAGTTATACTAATAACGTTTTTACGTTAAAATGATGAAAAATCTAATAAAACTGATAACGTAATTTTCACATTTTATTTTAATCAATTCTACACATTTATTTACAAATTCATACAAATTTGTATTGAAGAAATCCTGTTATAAACTTTTATAAAGGTATTGCGTATGGTTTACCAAGTTTATTTCATAGTCATTACATTTTAAATATATAAATGAAAATTACATAAATAACACATTAAAACTATTTTAAAACACCCGAAAATGATCAGTTTTAGTTTTTTTATTTTGGTAATTTTTTTAAATTTAATTTAGAAAACTTTTTAGTGCACCAGTGAAGGGCCAACTTTTAAATGTAAAAATAGTAAATAAATTTTTACTCACATACTTCAAGTGAGTCAAGAGGCAAGAGCGCCAGAATATAGGGTGAAAAGTCGGAGGTTCAAATCCCAACATGGAATGAACAATTTTGTTCGTTTTTATTTAGGCCTACATTTTTAAAATCTATTGGTTAGTGAAAATGCATCCATTAATAAATTTTGTTAAAGAAAATATAAACTGTACTGTAAAAAATATGTTTAAAATTAAAAAATTAAGTGATACAAAACCTTTATATTTACGTATTTTTTATCCTTGTTTAATGTAAAAAAGTGTGACATCTGTATGTTATTATCACGTGAAAAATCGTTAAAATAAAGATTTTTAACGTGAAAATAACTTCAAAAATGTTGAAAGGAGACGTAATTTTCACGTCTTTTTACATTCCTTTGCTATTTGGGAATATTTTACCCCTATAATCCTCCAGCCCTGATTTATTTAACAACCGCCTCGCCTCGTGTCGATCCACATGTCGCAACTGCAGCGCTCCCGTCGCTCCAGCCTCGTCAGTCTTCACAGTTTTCAATTACAGGGGAATGCGACCCCAGGGTAAAGGTGACACATTCGGACCACTAGGTCACTGTTTTGGAGGTAAGGCGAACCGCTCCGTCGTTGCGACAATGTTTACCTCCTGTCGGACCAAAACATTGCGCCACGCATCAGCTGATTGAATCAGCTGATACACCAGCTGATAGCATCCGCACATCGGATAGTGTTTTATGTTAAGGTCCGCCTCATGTTTATTTATTAATGGCATAGGACAAACCGTAAAAGGAGATACTACAAGAACATATTGGCTATGAATATGGTATTAGAATTTTGCCTCTATTCGTAGGTTTAGTAATAATTATTTTTGTACGCCTTTATCGCTGACAGGGTCAGGATGATTAGAGTGTGACTGACAAATCGTTTTAACGTACGAAAAATAAGGACATTACTCCATTACATTGGCGTTCTAACAGAGGGGTGAAAAAAATAAAAGTCCTATGCATATACTATAGAAATGTGTACAACATTTGCAGAGATTCCACAAAAGGTTTTGACAGGTAGCATAGACATTTAATTATAGCTGAGGGAATCCAAATCTTATAAATAATTATTCTAAGTCTGTAGAATTTTGATTGTATAACCGTAATAGATGGCAGTTCGAAATCTATGAAGGTTTAAGACATTGAATCCAATCTCATGATTGAACTCCTAGAGGAGATTATGAAAAACATAAAAGAGACAAAAACACAAGGGCATTTAACACATGGAGGCATGAAAATATGGGGACGTAAAAACATGGAAACATCGAGAAAAAAACATGGAGTTTTTTGGGACATCAAAAGAAACATTTCTCTATGAACATTTGTTTACTGTCGCAGTCTATGTGTGCCCCATCCATAAAAATCCGACCGACCTACCGACAATCGGCCTTCCTCACCAATCCGACCGACTATATACCTATGAGTGAGGATTATCCCTCTACCGCTCCCCAAGTATCGGAGATCGACGATGTAATTGGCCGGATCTGGGTCGGAACTGGTTTAATCACTTCGTAAACACAGCGTTGCAACCAGTTGCAACGTTGCAGTTGGTCAACCTGTAACCGGGTCCCATTATAACCGCGCCGTGGTGGTCACTAGGGTGGTTGCGACTGGTTTGCCAACTATTTTTACCCTAACGTCTTAATCATCGGTTGTATACTTCATCCCGCGGTGCAAGTTTTTAGAGCAAATTTCGTTCCCTTTTGAGGTCGTATGGCGGGCAAGAATGTTGATTTCAAATTGCATGCGCTAAAAGATAAAAAGTAGTCTATTGAAGTGGCGCAAAAGGATGCACCATTCAGTAGTGTCATGAAACTCCATCGTAATAAATACCCTCATGTAATGAAGTTACTAAACTTTTAGTAATAAATTGTAAGTAATTGCCCCTTTCAGATACAGTACAAGACTGTTTGAGGCTAAGATATTCCCACAGTGACTCACTAAACATATTTCACATTGAAGTTAAGAATATGACAGAAGTCATAAGTGACAATAATATAATCTATATCTATATCTTATACATATTTATATTATCAGGCCAGCATGTTTCTGTTCATATTTTTTCTCAGCTTGTGCGCATCATAGGAGAAATCTGCGCATACCGTTGGAAAGGTAGAGTCTTCTTGTAGATGAGCAGGATTCCATTAAAACTCACATCGGCCCCCAAGGGACGATGCTCATCAATTTTTGGGGGAAACAACTACAGACCGAGCCTATCCAATGACACAAAAAAAAAAAATAGGAGTAGGAGAGGATTTATCTTAACAAAACCCCCTAGCGTATTAAATAAGTATGGATTCGTAAACTTCTTGGGTCTAAATCGAAAATTTGGTCGAATTTCGATCAGGAGGTGATCTCTAGCACATATTTAATAGGTAACACGATTTGTTGTACAAGGAACCTTGGGGATGGTTGAACGAGTCCCCGAGCCGGGAGTTGATCTCCGGCCCATAGGGGATAACCCAGAGCTCTAAAACTGAGCTTCAGCCAGTACCATTGATTTAATTAAATATTTCTAAAAATGAATTCAGTACCAGCACGTATAATGCTAATCAAGAAGTTATTTAAAAATGAATGTCACATACTTTTGTTTGAAACATGAATTAAAAGCATTAGCTTAGATATAGCATAGAAGGAAATGTTCACTAAAGTAAGGTTAAGTAAACACCTTACTGTGGTAGGCATAGCTCCCCAAACATCACTGTAGTTAAGAATAAACTCTTTGACAGACAGAAAAGGAAAAGCTAACTTTGAATAGGTTTACAACATTCTTTTTTCCCTAAATGAAACCTATTTTGTACATCCACTGAAAATTGCAATGAGTCTCATCTGTCTTCACGGCATAACAATGTTCCCACATACAGCAACCACACGGTGCACATACCGAGCGCAATGTTTACCTTAAAAGTAAACACCCGACCTGGGTTATCTACAGCGGCGACAGTAAGTTCGCTCCGAGGCTGCACTGAGGACTACATTGTCGCTCGACCTCCGTGTCTGATGTCTTCATACACCACGCGGCGTGCTCAAATGCTCGCCATTGTGTACTCATATCAGATGCTCGTGCTGCTCCCTGGTGGCGAAGCTTGTAAGATCGCAATCTCACCTCGTGCGTTACATCCGTCCCTTGCCTGGGTGACGGTGACACACATTTCAAAACTAAGGCCGGGACGTAGGGGTGACACAGGGTGATCTTATATGGTCACAGTCTGCCATGTACAACACTGTATAAATGTACGGTATACAATATGATAACTTGTGACGGAGTTAAATAATTTTAAAGCCAGGCATAACATAAAAGATATCGAAAATTCACTCGGTAGTATATGAGGTATTTAGGCACGAAAAGTGGTATTCCAGTCAATTGGGGGAAATTTCTTCCACGTTCAGTAGACATTCTACTTGGTGAATGGCCTATCCATTGGCATTACAGAAACATAAAACTTCATTTACGGTATCATGGACTAGAGCTTAGGTTTTACAGTAATGGTTTCTTTCCTATGCAGAGAATAACTTTTGTAGCGGGTAAGGAGTTGGCCAATGTCCAATGGTGAAATACAATTGGGATTTTAATTCTTAACATCGCGCTTCAGTCATTAACTATTTTTGTTAAACGTTGTCTTAGATTTCTGTTCTAAAGTAAAGTTCCTCCCTGTCGGATAGTCAATTTGATTAATTACTACTACAGGAAAAATCCTTCAGGTTGTACAGGTGATTTAAGTTGTATAGAATTTGCAATACAACTCTAGTCCATGTCAGAAGAAACTGACAATTTACAGTAAAGCTCTTCCTTGAAAAGTGGAAGAAGCAGTGTCGATGAGTTCCACAAACAAACACACAAACAGACGGAAAATTATATTAGACTCTAGTAATTTTGGCCTGCAGAACAAAACTTTATTTCAGGGCCGATTTTTTAATGGGCCTAGGGCATGGCCTAGGGTGCTAGGGGGCCTAGGGGTCCTAGGGTGCAAGAAATTTTAGGTTTTTTAGGGATGCAAGCAAAAGAAAATATTTTAAATTGCACTCTAATGGAATCGTCCCTATTCTCATTTCTCTCTCATGACTCATCATTGCCACTGATTTCGTCCTGCTTGTTGCTACTTTTACCGTGCAACTTTATTGTCCCTTGGTAATGAAGTATAAGTGTAAGTAAATCTTGAATTTGATTGACGATTCAAATTTTTATTTCACAATGTAAGCACTCATAAAGTGAACACAATAAAACTAGTCCTATCATTTTTATGTTGCGAATGCTTGTCAAGTCGTCAAATGACATTAGTGTATTTTTCTTTAGTGATTCATGTAAGGGGGGGGGGGGGGGGGGGGGAGGGGAATATTTCTCAAGCCATAGCACGTCATATACAAAAAGTAGGTACTGTGTTATTTAATTTATACAAATTATTAAAAAATAGTTTTACATGTATTATAGTTTTACATATTATTAGTGAGTCATATTTACAAATATTTGTTGTTAGTTTCTCTTTCAATTATACCCTAACTGCGTGTAGAACGTATGTTTAAAACAAGATTGTAATTTAAGTTACTGACCAGACGACCCACTGCCATGAAATTGCAGTTAGGCAAAGTTGTGCAATCAGCTAGTAGTAAACATAACTTTTCCAGCTCATTCGATCGATTTCAGCAATAGTACAGAAAAACTAGACCAACTGAATATGAAGGCTACACGCGTATGAGCCAAATGCATTCAAACACACATGTGTTATGCATGGCCTGTTCCCATTCTGTTGTGCTATTTCTCCTCTGGCAATGCTGGATACCAGTTGCACGTATGCTAATATTGAGAAGACAAAGGTGAAGAGGATTCGGCCATGAGATGCAGTGTTTGGCTGCAGCTGGCCCTGGCCCCTGGCAGGCTATGCTAATCTCTCCCTCCTTCCACTCAAAACTTGTTGAGTTTTAAAAGCAAATCTTACGAATGTGTCAATTATTACATACTATTATCGAGTGCTTCTTTAGTTGTCTTTATCTTGATTTAAATATGAAAAAGGGGTAATGAAGTGATAAGAGCATTATGCGCTAGTAAGATGATCACCTTTATAAAATTATTCATGTCACTCATTAGTAGTGATTTTTATACACATACTTAAAACCATAGGCGTCATAGCTACTGTGAAGAGTTCAAAAAATTCTAAATGTTTGTTTTTTATTTCACTTATATCAAAATTACCCATTTATATTCATGCGGAAAACTATATTTCTTGCTAACATTTTTATATATTATTTTAAGTTGTGTTTATAAGACTACTCGAAAAGTAAATACACTACGGAAAATGAAAAGAAGTTCATAAAATTCAAATCAGTGAAATAAATAAAAATTACTTCATAGTGGTGTTTTAAAAAGTGTATATTTGTTAAACAATAACTTCTTGCATGGAATAAAAAATCACAGTAGAGGTCCATTGTTATTATAATCGCATTTATTTAAATGTTCATAGACTAAATTTAGGTATAATGTGGATACAATTTTTGACTTGAAACAAAACATATCAATAATTTAGACTGATTGAAAAAAACGAATATTTTGATATACGTATTCGGAACCTACTTGGGTTGCCAGGCAAAATTTGTTTTTAGATTTGCGAACACCTTAACTCGCGGAACACTCTCACGCACTAACTTAACTATTACATGTTAATTATGCAAAGTTAGCGGAGCATGGAGGGGGTATAGCTCAGTGGTAGAGCATTCGACTGCAGATCGAGAGGTCCCCGGTTCAAACCCGGGTGCCCCCTAGTATTTTATTTCATTTTTCAGTCTGAAACTCAATTAGCATTAACTGAATCAATGGGCCTTTTGTCTACATTATACCTTAGCGTACTATTATGTATACGTTACTAGTAGTATACCTTAGCAACTGGTAAATTGTTTTTAGTATGTTTTATGTACTCATTACACTTTTGTTTGTAGATTTATTCCTGGATTGTCTTTAAATTTAGAAGAACTTTTCATCCTGTGATCGATCCATCATAAAATTTTTTTACGCAATAGTCCAAATCAGAAATAGTGTTAAAAATTCCCATGTGAAGAAAAACATGAGACAAATTGTTGAAAAATATACTGTACATTTTCCTAATTAGCTTTGCAAGAAAAGTGGGACTGGGTGGACCCCAAGCCCCAAGGACGGCCTGGGAAGTCTGGGCAACTAACACATTACATAATTTATTTGGATTTTTCATATACTTGTCTATATTAATTGGGATGGATAAATTAATTAATTTAATTGGAATATCTGGTTTCAGATTGAATCAGGTCAAACATTTAAGTGTGGATTAGTAAAATCTCGTAACGGTTTTTGTGTATTTAGCGAATTGATGTTTGACCACTTTCATTGGCGGGGGTCGTCCATAAATTACGTCATATGGAAATAGGGGGGAGGGTCCAAATTGAAAATGACGGTAAGGTCATGTGCAAGGGGGGGGTCGGCTTTCATATGACGTCATTTTAAATATGATGTTTTATATCAAATTTTAACAGTAAAACAATGATAAATTCTAACACAACACAACTATTATAAAACAATTATCTATAAAATACATTAGATTAGTTTAAAGCGTTGTTATATAGTTTATTTTTCCATTGAGAAAGTCATTTTGGCTTTATTTCTGAAGGTAAATTCAGATTTGATTGGTCAATTTTTACTTTCTCCCCTATACCATAGTATATGGAGAAAGTATTGTTTTCGTCAAAATTTTCGAATTTGAGTTGTTGGTGGATTTATCCATTTTGGTTCCCCCTGAGTCCAAAAAAGTGGTTTTCGGAGTGATGTCTGTGTGTGTGTGTGTGTGTGTGTGTGTGTGTGTGTGTGTGTGTGTGTGTGTGTGTGTGTGTGTGTGTGTGTGTGTGTGTGTGTGTGTCAGGATGTAAACAGAGCTAGAGAATGCCCTAATGGTCCGATTTTAATGAAATTTGGTAAATAGGTCCAAATCCACGATAATTCCAGGCGTTTTTTCATTTTTTTAAATTTTTGATTTTTAAGGGTATTTTACCCCCAAAAACCCTCAAAAATCAAAATTTCTCAAAAACGGCTCTAACGATTTTGATTAAAATTTTGTGGTTTATTAAGCTTAAAATGGTGGATAAAATGACACCACCCGCATCTCCGAGAAAATGCGCGTTCAAAAGTTATGGAGTAAAAAGTGTTTAAAAAATCAATTTTTTGGATTTTCAAAATAGCTGTTGTCTCGAAATAAATTTTACTTATCACCATTAAATCAAGCTCAAAAAACTAAATAATCCAGTATTTTGAATTATTGCTCTACGTCAAGTGGTTGAGGAGAAAATTCAATTTTTCGTTTAGCGGTAAACGCAGTACGTTGTTAAAAGTCACGGATGCGCTAGGGTCAAGCTCGCGCTGCTCAGCTGGTAGAATTACATCCGACAGAGTCATCTAGACATTAATGTTTAAAGCTTTTAACACATTTTTTTATATTGTTGGGAGAAAGTATGTGTCAGTTATCTGATACCGTTTATTTTAGTTTATCACGTAGCGTTTAAAAAGCATTATTTTCACTTAAAACGGAGGTTTGTTAAAAATCAATTTTCCAAATCAATCATTGATCAATCAATTGATCAAATCAATCATTTTTCCGAGAGGGGGGGGTCGGATAAATTATGATGGTAGAATGATTTTAGGGATGGGGGGTCCAAAAATGGCCAAAAAGAGATGACGTAATTTATGGACGGCCCCGCACTGTAGAGAGGCTCTTGATAGCATAACGTGTCCATAACCAGACTTTCTGAAAATTGATGAACTCATTAAACAGCACTGTAGACAATTAAAAGAGGCCGTAAGCTTTAAATACTTAACACTTCTACGAGCAATACTTATAAGCACTTCGTTTGTAATTTTGTCAATATTTAAAATGGGTTTGCCAAAACAGTTAATTTTTCAACCAGTGCGCCCCCTCCCCCCAACATTGCTACTATAAAGATGACTTAAAAGTAAAATTAGTTGCAAAATATTGTAATATATAGAATTATTCGACTCATCATTTTACCAAATTATAGAATTCTAGGGAGTTCGTCATTTGCTGTAAAATTTCACAGACAAGTCTAAAACCCCCCATACACTTTCGAACATGCTTGACGAACTTGATCTAAGGTCGCACCCAACATCCAACCTGACACACCGTTAGACGTGACTGTGTTTCATGGGCCGTGCTGTGGAACCGAGCATTCGACCCGACAAATCCGCCGAGCATGTTGGGATGGAGAGCCCTCAGACTATCAAACATGTTAGACACGTCGGGTTCCAACATCCTCGTCTGATACGTTCGACAGTGTTTGGGGGCCTTTAAGATGGGTAAAAAAACTCGATTCGACCGAATTGTTCATGTTATTCACACCTGTACAATTATTACATTGTTTTAGTTCACGCGAATTTTTAATGATTTTAGTTACAATTTTATAAAAAGGGTAGAACGCCAAAACACATTTGAAGACTAAGAAAGCCAACAAAACTCTATTCCTGGAGACTTTACATATTGGTTAGCGAACACAATTAAGTCCATTATTCTTACACCCAAATTTAATCAAAAGCTTTCATATAAATTAGGGGTTTCAATAGTGTTACCTTGGTTACACTATCAAAATTATAATTTATAATCACACTTTAAGGATGAGAACAAATTCAAAATTATATAACTCATATTTGATTTATTTAGATTAATTTGTAAATAATATTATTCATCCGAGGTAAATGAGAAGAAAATAAAAAGTAAATGTTAACATGAGGCTCAGCAGTGAAAAGAATAAGTGAAGCAGGCACAGGCTCCAGATTATCTTATAATTAAAGAGGATATGGAAGGACAATTACTTGGCAGGCGGTGCAATGTGTTGGAATGAACGAGGTTGCAGGGTAGGTGGGTTGAAAAGAGAATGGATGCGGTCAAGTAGGTTAAATCTTTAATCTTTCCAGGATGTATTTTACTGTCAGGCTCACTGGGTATATACCTAATACACACTATATACTAACTATACATGACATTAATTTTGTTCCATTATCATTGGGTTTGTTTTCAAAAGGTAAACAAAGTGAATAAGAAACAGCCAATAAATTTATATAGTGCCCTTTTCATATTTTAAAAAAATTAACTTCTTTTTACAAAGCTAATTTTTTTACTCCGTAGGTGAATTTTTTCCACTGAAGAGTGGGTGAAATATATTTAGGACATAACTTAGGCCTACTACATAACTAACAGTAAGGAATGATAGTTTTATGATCATGCTCTGAAAATATCTTTTACCTGTAGGGAATTTATTGATATTTATATGATTTCTAAAGTACAATTATTTCTTCATCGATATAGATTGTTAAGATGCTATCTAATTAAGCAACAAGGGATGATTGAAAATTTAATATTTTCCTAAAAGACGTCCTTGACACCTGGCTTAACTTTTGAACTTTATTTAAGAAGAAATTTCATTTACAACGTTTAGTGTAGTAAAATTATTCGGGAAAAATGAAATAATGAAAATTTTTTGACAGCCAATTTCTTATGAAATGTTTTCTATCACAACCCCTAACCTTCCTCCGAAAAATCTCCTGAAATCCCATATGGGGATCATGCTAAAAAATGAGGGGTTGCCCATAAGGAGTTACAATAAAACTTGATATTATTTAGCATACTAAATTTAAATACCCCAGAAGTTCTATATATATCAAATTAAAGGTCTTAAGATGTAGAATACAATGCCGTAAACCCGACCTCAATACGGTCAAGAGATAAATGGCAGACGTTCAAAATTTAGAATAAAATAATATTATCAAAACTTTAACTTCCGACATATTTGACCTTTTGAGGTCTGGTTTTCGGCTAAGTAGGCCTACTCTCCTTACTAATACCTTTACAATAATGTATAGCATAGCTGGCTATGGACTAAGAAAGATTTTTCAGAACTTCCTCTTTGGAACGTCCATGTAGAGGATGGTTCAAGGGTAATATGATAGGTATATGTCAAGCTATCCGTATTTTCAAAGGTACGGTAATTGTAAAAGCAAACGTTTGCGGCAAACCGCACCTCAAAATGTAATGTATTTAGAATATTAGTACATTTTTAAGCGTTAAGTTAAAATTAGATTTTTATTCAAAGTTTAACAGGCTGCCATTTTCGGCTCAGGCAGGCTTTTAAGATGCGGTTTGTGTGGCATTAAATTCTAGTAGCCTACTTAAGAGCTTAATGCATAAACCTATTATTGGTCGACGAAAGATTTATTTCTGACTCCACGTGGGCCATCCCATCATTTTAGGCCCGTTGCCCACTGGGGATTTCAGGGGACTTTTCTGAGAGAGGTCAGGGGATGACATAGAACACATTTTAGAAAAAAATTGGCTGTCGAATTTTTTTAACTTTCCAGCCAAATTTTGGCTTAATTTACTACATTAGTCTAAGAAGCCATCTTATACGTTTTGTACCCATCTAAAAATATTTGTAGACTATCCCAAAGAAGTACACATAAGAAGCAAATTTTCAGGTACTTTTATCGCTTAAGATAAGTGTTTAAAGCATTTTGAACCTATTTAAATATTTAATAATTTAATATTGTTTAATGATTTAAATTAAATTGTGCTCTTGATCCATAAAACATTCTTTACTTTTTAAAATCGTCCCGCAACAATCAGCATTAGGATCAGTATAGTCATGATTCACTTTACTATCTGCCCGTTCATCATTTAAAGTAAAAGTTATGGGGCGAGTAAATCAAGGGAGCAGCCGGCCGGAACGTTCGGTCTGCCCCGGATATCCAAGGTCGTGCCAGGAATGCCGTAATGGTAGTGGCCAGTTACAGACTATCTGGCACGATACACGATAGTCATTGCGATGTCGTGCGACATGTGGATCCCCTCAGTGCAGTGACGATAGTGGGGGATTATTTGCTTGTTTTGATTTTTACTCCATAAGACCAATGATACAATTTTTAGAATTTTAATTAAAGATTATATAACGAAATAAGATTTTTCCTCACTGAGAGACCTGTATTTATATTATTTTTATCCCAGAACTAAGTTATTTGCAAAGTTTGAAAAAATCGTTCGAGCGGTTTTTGAGATCCCAGTACATACATACATACAAAAATACCGTACACGTATTATAGGTTCAAACTTGTTTTTTTATTAAGACTTGGTTATGAAAAAAGGAATTTTGCAAAAACTTATTCTGGGATGTCGTATGTAAACTTGTTTGTTTTGCTAAGAGAACTCCTCTAACAATTTTCAACCTATTTTCAAGTTTTTGGTGTCGTTGACTAGGGCATGGTCTGTAGGCGTTTCCGTTGAAAATTGGATTTAAAAAGATTCTATCTATAATGGAAATTTGAAATTTTCTCTTTAGAATAAAACTAGCTGTTTCCCGTCACGGCTTCGCCCGTGATAGGATTTATTTTATAAGTAATTAAGCTCGTTCGCTACGCTCACTCGCTGTTACGCTCACCTTATACATAAGAAATCGCTAGAATACCTAAAATTAGAATTTTTCATTGAATTCGTTTCTTAGCAACCAATAAAAATAGATAAAATAGAGATTTTCAGATACTTTTACAAACTATTGTATGCCCTCTGGGTCAGAGCCCTTTGGACCGATTTGACCCAACTCCCACAACTTCACACAAACCATCCTTGAATAATGTTTAATAATGCCTGAAAGTTTCATTACAATCTGTCGAGCGGTTTCGGAGTCCGGAGTAGTTGAGTTAGGACTAACGCTTTTAGAAGAGAGTCTCAATTAAACTGCTCAATTTCGAGCAATAAGTATACTAGTGGATTAATAATTCCTCTTCCTCTTAACAAATTAACAACTGGACAATCGCATATCAAGATTTCACTGGATTGAAGTAATGTATTTTAAATAATAATAATAATAATAATAATAATAATAATAATAATAATAATAATCTTTATTTTCCAAAACAAATATACATAGGATTATTGTATTGTGTGATTACATAGCCTTTTTCTGAAGCTACAAGATATGAAGCTCTAACACAACAAATGCCATATATATTGTCTGTAAAACGTCTTTCGACTATGTCTTTCCGATTCATTCCCACGGTGTCTTCAATCCATTATATACGAGGAAAAGATACCTTAGGAAAATGATTTTTTGATATATTTAACAGCCAAAAAATCAGCCTTTTTAGTTTTTTTTCACTCTTGCAAAATTTATAATTCTGGCATTTAACATTCTGGCAACATCATAGAGCTAATTTAAAATTGTTCGGCAAGTAACATTCGGAAACAAGTTTTTGTACAAACTTAAATTTTATTTATATAGTTTTGTTTACAATCTAGACTCAACAGCCCTATGGCCACATTTTGAATATAATAATTAAAACTGCAATTGCATGTCCAACATTAGTTATAACCACATTAAAGCTTATGAACAGGTTAAAACCGGTTTAATGTTTTTAGAAAGCGCACTTGAACTTGAAAGGTAATAATTCTGTTTTACAGGTCAGTAAAATGCAAGGCTAAACTAGGGAAACTAAGGACACGACTTTTATAAAGTCGAGTGTTAAACGGAATACCAGGGGTGCTAAAACGTTTCATAAAATAAACCATGACAAAGAAGAGTGTAACAGCTGAGAGTCCTTGATGTAGATTGAAATTTTAAAATTATTTGTTAAAAAAACTTGTCCTACATTGGTTCATGACGATTTAGAGAGACGACAAATAATGGAGTTGTTGCGATTTCATGTACAAAAACATTGATTTTGCATTACAATGAATGCAAATTAAGGTCATTTCTATAGGAAAATCACAATAACTTCTTTATTTGTTTTCAGATCCTTACAAACTTAGTATTATTGGTTAGACAATTTAATTTGTCAACTTTTTGTCTGTTGCAACAATTTTTTTAATTATTTACAGTTTTTGGGGCATTTGTGTTAAAAATTTAAAACGACCGATATTTTGATAAAAAACATAGGCTAGGTAAAAAATATTTCCCCCTGAAAATGATCATTGGTTGATGAAGTTCCATGCCAAATATGAACTTCATATAATGATCCGTCACGTAAATAAAAAATTTTGTTTAAATTGACCAGCCCCCGAAGTTTGTGACATTTTTTAACACCCTGTATAATAAAATATTGTAATATATTATCAAGTACAAAACACTTAAAATGTGTTAAATTGAATTGTCTAATCATAAATACCAAGTTTGAAAAAATCTGACAAAAAATAATTTTTAAATATATATTTGTAAACGAAAACATTCTGTTTTTTAAGAAAACTGCGATAGTAGATAGAAAAAGCCACTTTCAAAACCGGCCACGTGCCGCCGGAAGCCATGTTCCGGGGCAGGTGTCTTCCGGTCGAATATTAAATGAGGTTGGGGGAGGTGGGGTGAGGGTTTGAAGTAGATTTGCGCATAAATTAAAAGTTGGTTCAAAACTGAAATTCAACAATTGGTGGTTGAACTAAATTTGCGCATAAATTAACCGGGGTTGAATTAAAACTTCGCATAAAATATTGGTTAGTTCAAAACTGAAATTCAACAACTGGGGGGTTGAACTAAATTCGCGCATAAATTAAAAGTTGGTTCAAAACTGAAATTCAACGATTGGGAGTTGAACTAAATTTGCGCATAAATTAAAAGTAAGTTCAAAACTGAAATTCAACAACTGGGAGTTGAACTAAATTTGCGCATAAATTAACCGGGGTTGAAGTAAAACTTCGCATAAATTAAAAATTAGTTCAAAATTGTAATTCGACGGTGTTAATAAAAACTCTAATAGTTGAACGAAAATAAAAGTCAGTTCAAACATAGCGCAGTCATAACAAGAGAGAGAGAGAAGGTAGATAGAAGTGTTAAGTTCCGCGGATAGAACGAGAATGAAGAATGAAACATGACGCGTCGAAATATATGCGTGACTGTAGATGTCAGTTAATGGGGGGTCTAGAGCTTCCGGCCTGTCGGATGGTGAATTAATCAATGGGGGGAGTGGAGATGGCGCTCGGTTGAACTAAAATTGCGCATAAATTATAAGTTGGTACAAAACTGAAATTCAACTTGATAATGTGGGGTACGGAAAGTATGTCGGGGTTGAATTAAAACTTCGCATAAATTAAAAGTTAGTTCATGTTAGCTGAAGAGTGTACAGGAGAATGAAACAGGAACTGTCGTGAGCGCGCTTATATAAAGAAGGGTGGGGGTAAAATATGAAAACCTGCTGAACACAGTCGATAGGTGTAACAAGTTCGAAGTTGTGGAAACGTAACATCGAACGCAAAATGTTGTGAATAACACCATCGTCAACGCTAACTTGCAAAGTTCTAGCAGAGTATAAAGGGTTAAAACTTAATTTCTTCCTTACTTTTGTTAAATTAGTTTTAATCTTTGAAACAGAAGGTTTGGAATTACTTCGTAATATATGTTGTGTCCGCAAAAGTTTCAATTTCAAACATTGCGTATCCATCACAAGAAGTATATCAGATGTGTAGAAGTCAGAACAAGACAGATGAATGAGATATAACGTCGAGCACGCGAAGGTGATTCAAACAGGACGACATGTGCTAATGTAAATGAAACTCCAGGTTAGTAGCAATTAGACTTGTATAATGAAGTTGGCGAAACGTATATGTAATGAGTAGGAAGGATGCGAACAACACAAATGCGAG
This sequence comes from Neoaliturus tenellus, assembly GCA_030545055.2. Classification (NCBI taxonomy): domain Eukaryota; kingdom Metazoa; phylum Arthropoda; class Insecta; order Hemiptera; family Cicadellidae; genus Neoaliturus; species Neoaliturus tenellus. The sequence continues at coordinate 108,352,062 of CM061533.1, forward strand.
TTAATTAATGGTCGCGGTGCGATGAACAATCTTCTTTTATAACGGTTATCGCGTGAGAAGATCGGTTCCGCATGAGCGCCCAAGTGGAACCTCCCGTGTTCACTCAAGCGGAACCCCCCCCCCCCCCCGTGACTAATCAAGTGGAACCCCCCCCCCCCGGTGACTAATCAAGCGGAACCCCCCCCCCCCCGGTGACTAATCAAGCGGAACCCCCCCCCCCTCCCCCTCATAAAAAATGGAGATTAAAATCCCCCCCCCCCCGGTGGTCACTCAAGCGGAACCCCGCCGGGTCGATGACCGGTCAATGGCCGGTCACGACCGGTTGCTAACCCCATCTAATTACCACACTTCACATCCCATGCCAGCCATGAACTACTATTGTTTGAATGAAACAGAATTAAACATGGCAGCCACCATGGAAAATTCTAACCTCAAACCTTGGTTTTACGTCACTGCGCATGCGCCGCTCCCACTCCTTCGTTTCATTTTTATGCTGCTATAACTTGTACTGGAGTGAGCCAACTTCACGCTACGGCGCCTAGTCATGTATTACTCACTTTAGCGCTACTGTGAATGCGCCTAGTCTGTATTACTCACTTTAGCGCTGCTGCGAATGCAACGAGTTCTCCGGATCGGAATCACTCCTCGCTATTGCGCATGCGCCGAGTCCTGTATTACTCAATTTAGCTCTACTGTGCACGGAAAGTTCTAACCTCAAACCTTGGATTTTACGTCGCTGCGCATGCGCCACCCCCACTCCTTCGTTTCATTTTTATACTGCTGCGAACTGGAGTGGATTGAAGACCGTACTGGAGTGAAACAATTTCCCCACCACTGCATTAAGTACCCCCACCACTCGAAAACCCGAGGAGCGATACGAGCCCGATTTTCGCGTCAGTCGTCAACGAGTTTTCATAGCGAAAAGTCGTTGGCGACTCGGTAAGAGGTTCAAATATATAGTAGGCCTATATATATTTGAACTTCTTATACTACGTTGCGTTCTTTAATGCAATGTGGTATGTGTGTGTGTGTGTAAATATTAGTTGTAAGTTGCACTTAATTTAAGAATTAATTTGCGCATTGCGATGTTAGTTATAAGTTGTGTTTAGCGTTAAGGTGTATTAATTTTAAGAATAATGATGGTATTTGGTTGTGTTGAATTATTTGATATTTAATAATGATGTGTTGTTAGTTTTAAGTGTTGGTATTTATAATTAATGTTGTTGTTTTGCCTTTCAGCTAGATGATAGGGGGTAGATTAACTGTAAATTCAGAAGTTCCGTTGAACTTCACTTAGAAGGGGTGGGACATCCGCAAATTGCGGACTAGGTTTTTGCATTTTGTTTAGGAATATGATGGGTGGGATTAGTTGGGTGGGTGTTAGAGTTGCGTTTCTGCATTAGCTGTTCCAGTTTCCCTTCGAATTCACGGTTACGGATGGACCCGGACCGGCCCGTTACGGATGGACCCGGACGGGCCAAACAAAATTGCGTCGATGTCCCTCGCAGAACGTAACTAGTGGGTTGGGAGTGGGAACCGTTAGGCAAACAGGGTGGTGGGAACAGTTACTACTGTTCCCATCACCTTGGTTCTTTATAAGTCTTAAATGACCTTGACCCACTTTCGGAAGGGTCAATGACCGACCCCCCCCCCCCCGTGTTCACTCAAGCGGAACCCCCCCCCCCCGTGTTCACTCAAGCGGAACCCCCCCCCCCTGTGTTCACTCAAGCGGAACCCCCCCCCCGTGTTCACTCCAGCGGAACCCCCCCCCCCTCCCGGAAAATTAAAATGCCTATAACTCGATAATGGATTAACGGATTAGGACAAGCAATACATCATTGAAAAGGTCTATGTAAGACGAACATTTTAGTCAAAGAAGAATTTAGTTATCTTATTTTAGTCAAAAGTTATGCGAATTATTTGAAATAAATACCCCCTCTCTTTCCTTCCCTCCCACCTTCCCCCACTTAACGGTTGTTAACCCTTCTCATTAGCATACCGTTATAAAAGACGCATCGACCACGGCTAACATTTCATTCTGATTCCAGACGTTACGCTGCGAACTGCGAATAGAACTACCACGATGTCATCCCTGCCGACTACAACTTCCACTACAGCCTGCTCTTCTATTACAAGTTCAACTTCTACTTCTACTACGGCTTCAACTCCAGTCAAGAAAACTCTTCGCTTGAAAAATGCTCCCGACTGGTATAAGTGCAAGCTAGAGCGTTGTGTTTCTCCTCCATTATTTTTAACACTCTAAGTCTCGTGATCTACTTTTCTGAGGCCGTTGTACAGTTATATGACCTCTCCGACTTGCATTGTTTGCCGGTGTAGCTTCATATAGCGTGCAAAGAATGGTTCCTAATGAAATCTCATCAGCATTCAAAGACAGAGACAGTTGTTTTGCAAGTTAATTAGTCTTGAAATAATGAAGTAGGAAACGTATATGTAATGAGTAGGAAAGATATGAACACCGCGAATGCGAGTTAATTAGTGGTTGCGGCGCGATGAACATTTGCCTTCATTATCACATAACGACTATCTCGTGAGAAGATCGGTTCCGCATGAGCGCCCAAGTGGAACCTCCCGTGTTCACTCAAGCGGAACCCCCCCCCCGTGTTCATTCAAGCGGAACCCCCCCCCCCCGTGTTCATTCAAGCGGAACCCCCCCCCCCGTGTTCACTCAAGCGGAACCCCCCCCCCCCCTGAAAATTAAAATGGCTATATCTCGATAATGGTTTGATCGATTACGACAAGCGATACATCATTGAAAACGTCTATGTAAGACGAACATTTTAGTAAAAGAAGAATTTGGTTATCTTATTTGAGTCAAAAGTTATGCAAATTATTTAAAATAGATACCCCCTCTTCTTCCTTTCAACCCACCTCCCGGATCAATAATCGGACACGGCCAGCTGTTACCCCTCTCATTAGCATACCGTTATAAAAGCGGAGCAAGCGTTGTTCACTCCTCATTCCGCTTCTACACGCCACTCTTGTTGTTTCGTCTCTGCTCTTTACAATATTACTTGCTTTAAAAATGCCTCCTCATCTTAGTGAAAATTTCAGTTCTTCCGAAATTTCTGATGTTTTTGAACAACCTGAAGACACTTTAAATAACGACAGTGAAACTGAATATGATGATGAAGATGATTATTATAGCGTTAAAATTAGTGAAGAACTGAAAGTTATAGCAATTGATCCACAATTCCCATTCGATACAATAGAAAAATTCATGTCTGAAGCTCATAAATGGTTGGATTCAGGATCTTACGTACGAATCGGCTCTTTTATATTGTATGATGATTGTAATTCTTTTCTTGTAACACCAAATGATAGAGACCGCATGCTGCAGTGGGCTCAAACAATGAAGGAGTGCTACGAACAAGGTGTGGATGTTGGCGGCTATTTTACAGCGCAAGTGGTTTAATAACCAAATTACCCTTCCCCCACCTTACACCTTATCCCTTCCCAATCCTTATTCCTTCCCCCTCCCCATTTTTAAAACTCATAAAAGGCGGGCTATGAACCTCCAGGTTTCTAGTCTGTACTTGCACCTTGTGCCGTCAAGATGCTTACCACTTTGTCTTTTAATAGTATTACAGGCACTGAGCGGAAATTCTATAGAAAATTTTGTTCTCTACTTGATAAACCGCAAAAACTACCTCCAAATACTTTCACCTACAAGCTACCTCTTATGGACAAGGATGATGTAAGCAAAATACCATTAGTTCAAGCGAAATTTCTGGAAGAAAAAAATCTTGTTTATGTAAGAGAAGTGTATTATAATGAATATTCAAAAAGATTGGCTTACGAATTCATTAAGGAACATGCAGGACGTGAAAAAGAACAGTATCCAGGACCATTTTATTTATATCTTTTTGAGAATGGAGCTAGTGTAACGGTAGAAATAAGTATCAAATTAATGTAATTCTTCCTATCAAATTTGTGGGGTGAGGGTTTGAAGTAGATTTGCGCATAAATTAAAAGTTAGTTCAAAACTGAAATTCAACAATTGTTGGTCGAACTAAATTTGCGCATAAATTAACCGGGGTTGAATTAAAAGTTCGCATATCTTCCTATCAAGTTTATGAAGTTAGAATTTTGTTTTGCTGTAAAGTTATTGAAATAGTATTTGTATAAGGAAAATTCATATTGAAATACATGTTGTAATTTAGTCGTAGAGATGTGTACTGTACGAAAGCTGGATTTATAGTGAGTCGGCGCGACAAATGAACTTGTATTTATGCAGATTGTTAAAATGGAATAAAGAGATGATAGTAGCAAAACGCTCGAAGTAGAAAGTGTGAATAATGTTATATAAAGAAATAATAGTTAAACAAGGAAAATATTGAAAATTAAAACTGGTATTAAAAAATATGAACGGACAATCAATTTTGTAGAAGGTTAATATTTTGTTGAAAACGTTTGATTTTCTTGGATAGTGAAGAAGAAGAAGATGAAATAGTGGTAGGGGGACCGTTATAAAAGGAGGATTGTGAGAGCCCATTTCATTTCTCTGCGAAACTTCGAAGAGTAAACATCTCAACATGTATCATTGCGATAAATGTTCGGAATCGTTTCACGATGAAATTCTATTAGACTGTCATAAAGAACTAATTCACAACAACGCAGAAGAAAAACAAGAAGAACAAGAAGAACAAGAAGAACAAGAAGAACAAGAAGAACAAGAAGAACAAGATGAAATATCAGCAACATCTTCAACTATTTTACCGAATCTACAAGTATTTGCTTTACCCGGTAAAGTAGTAATGCATCATAAGATTCAAAATGAAAACTTGAACTTAGAAGAATTTATTAGAGAAGCAAAACCAATCGTAAGTAAAACTTTAAAAGAAGAATTGAAAAGATTGAACTTTCTTAAATTTGGTTTACTACTAGAAGCTATGTTTATAAATGTACAAGAAGAATTATCACCAAGAGGATTCATAACAAAAAACCGAACCATCATGGAAAGTTCAAACATTGATTCAATAGTAGAGAACTGTATAGAAGAAATATTAACAAAAATTCAGGAACACGAAGGAAGAGGATCTGGATGGAGTCTTACAAGCATTGAATTATTAGATATAAAAGTACACAAACATGGTTATGGATTAATGGGATCTAGTTATATTCCTTTGCCACAAAGAATCAAGGATACAAGATCGTGTATTAATGTGAAAAATCAAGATAACGAATGTTTTCGATATGCTATGACATCTAAGTTTGTACCAAATCATTTCGATACACCTAACCAACACTATGAAAATCAAAGACATAGGTACAATTTTCAAGGAATTACTTACCCTGTATCACTAGGAGATATATCAAAATTTGAGAAGAAAAATCCCGGTACGTCTATCAATGTTTTTGCATTAGATAGTTCAAACAAAGTGTATCCTTTACGTATTGCAAAAGAAGAGCTACCAGATCATACGGATTTACTACTACTAACGCGAGGAGATGTGTCTCACTATGTGTACATAAAGAAATTCGACTCACTTGTTAATAAGCAGCTTTCTAAAGATCGACACAGAAAGTTAATTTGCAAGAGATGTTTCAATTTTAAACGAGATGGACTACACGGAAGAGAATGGTTACAAGAGCACAAAAGACTATGTAACAATAATTATGAAGCAAAGATTAATTTACCTTCGGAAAACAGAGCATTCGTTACATTTCAAAAGGTTTATCATCAATACCGTATCCCTTTAGTTGTGTATGCGGACTTTGAATCAACACTTGTTCCAGTTGAAGATGAAAATTGTGAAGCAAGAAAAAGTGTCAAGTATCAAATGCACAAACCAAACAGTTTTTGTTTAATGGTTAAATCAACATTATCAGAAGAACATTTGAACAAATATGGATTAACTTCAGAACCTCTAGTATATCGTGGTGAAAATGCGGAAAAAATATTTCTTGATCACCTATATTCAATAGCTGGAAATACACAAAGATTATATACAAATATTGTACCAATGAAACCGATGGACGAAGAAGAAGAAATTCAACATGAAAATGCGACTCACTGTTTCTTGTGCAAAAATGATTTTACTATTGAGAATTATAAAGTTAAAGATCACGACCACCTCACAGGTTATTACAGGGGTGCTGCTTGTAATAAATGCAACTTGAGCTATCGTTTACCACTATTTATCCCTGTGGTTCTGCATAATCTTAGTGGGTACGACGCTCATTTTATAATACCTGAACTAGGAAGAGACGACGGTAAAATCGATGTGTTAGCTGAAACTTCAGAAAAGTTCATAAGTTTTTCCAAAGAAGTTGGAAACGTCAAACTAAGATTCTTGGACTCCTACCGATTTTTGCCGTCGAGTTTGTCCAAACTTTCTGAAAACCTAAGGAAACAAGATTTAATCGAAACAAAGAAGATTGTAAACAGCGACAAACTGGATCTGGTACTTCGAAAAGGTGTTTTCCCATATGATTACATAGACAGTTTAGAAAGATTTAATGAAACATCACTACCTCCAAAAGAAGAATTTAAAAGTAAACTGTACGACATGGATATATCTCAAGATGATTATGATCACGCATGCAAAGTATGGAACGAATTAGGATTTAGAACATTGGGAGAATATTCAGATTTTTATGTTAAATTAGATGTGACTTTATTATGTGATGTGATGGAAGAATTTAGAAATACGTGTTTTGCGGCATATGGATTGGACCCTCTTCATTCGTACACTTCGCCTGGACTAGCGTGGCAAGCCATGTTGAAAGAAACAAATTGTAAAATACAACTTCTTACAGATATAGATATGGTTTTGATGTTAGAGTCAGGAGTTCGAGGAGGATTGACGCAAAGTGTAACACGTCATGTCAGGGCAAACAACAAGTATTTGCCCGATTATGATGCATCAAAACCAACAACATTCCTGGGTTATTTTGATGCAAATAACTTATACGGATGGGCAATGTCGAATCCCCTTCCATATGATAATTTCAAATGGATAGACCAGAATCAATTGGAAACATAATGGATATACCGAAATATGGAGAAACTGGTTACATATTTGACGTCGATTTTGAATATCCCGAACATCTTCACGACGAACATTATGATTTACCACTTCTTCCGAAGACCGAAATTTCTCCAACTGGAAGATGGCCAAAATTATTGATGACTTTAACCAACAAGTCTCGGTATGTTTTACACTACTGGATGATACAACAGGCCTTAGACTTGGGATTAAGAATTACAAAAATTAATCGAGTACTACAATTCTCTCAATCTTGTTGGTTAAAACCGTACATTGACAACAACACAAAAAGAAGAGCCGGCGCTACATCAAGTTTTCAAAAAGATTTCTTCAAACTAATGAACAACGCAATATTTGGCAAGACTTTGGAAAACAAAAGGAAACATAAGGATATCAAATTGGTAACTGATCCAGTAAAATTACAGAAATTAGTGCAACAACCAAACTTTGGTTCATCTGTAATTATTAATGAAAATCTAGTTGTTATTTCCATGAACAAGAAGTCAGTTCTAATGGATCGTCCTTTGTATCTAGGAATGTCAATCTTGGATATTTCCAAAACTCACATGTACGAGTTTCATTATAAGAAGATGGTTAACTATTATGGAAGAGAGAACATTGGTATTGCATATATGGATACGGATGCACTAATTTACTGGATTAAAACAAATGACATGTACGAAGATCTACGCACTTTTATGTATAAAGATGATTTCGACTTTTCCGATTATCCCAAGGATCATCCAAATTACGACTACGACAGAAACAAGAAAGTATTGGGAAAATTTAAAGATGAAACAAATGGTGTGCCGATGATGGAAATTGTAGCATTAATGTCCAAACTATATTCATTTCAACTGTACATAAGCGAAAGGAATCAACATCAAGTCACGAAAAAGGCCAAAGGAATAAAAACCTCTTTCCTGAAGAAGAACGTACAGTTTGAACATTATAAAAGATGTTTGTTTGAAAATGTTGAAACAACTGCAACGTTCAACACTATTAGAAGTTATAATCATCAACTCTTTAGTGTCAAACAAACAAAGTGGGCATTAAGCTACAAAGATGACAAGCGCCATATTTTAGAAGATAAAATTAATACTTTACCGTTCGGCCACTACTCCCTGAACCCTATCGACCAGTAAACCTATTCTTCGTCCTCTACCTTCTTCCTTTTTTTCCTTTCCGTAAAGAAGAGGGGACATGGCAAGCCCAATGCCATGTTCCCTCTTTTTTACACTAATATGAAATGGCCTTGACCTATATTCAAACTATATAAAAGAGAATGAACTGTTGTACGGATCAGTATTTTTACAAGCGATGTGCAAGCAACACCTGAAGATGGAAAGTGTGAAGGACAAGATTGTAAATGAACTACATAAACCAGCAAGAAGAAGATTTCCAAGAAGAAGTACAATCATTAAAGGAATGAATGATCTTTACCAAGCTGATCTCATTGAAATGATACCGCACAGTAAATTAAACAAAGGTTTCAAATATATTTTAACAATTATAGACTGTTTTACTAAAATAGGTGACGCTTTACCATTGAAGGATAAGAGTGGTAAAAGTGTTACAAAAGCTATGGAAACAACGATACAAAGAAATAAATTCAAAATCAAACATCTACAGACCGATGATGGAAAAGAATATTTTAATAAAGACTTTGGAGCTTTGATGAAGAAATATCAAATAAATCATTATTCTACAAATTCTGAAGTTAAAGCTTCAATGATTGAAAGGTTCAATAGAACATTGAAAGGAGCGATGTACAAACAATTTTCAAAACGAGGATCATACGTGTGGTATGACATATTACCACAACTTATAAAAGAGTATAACAACAAATATCATCGTACCATCGGAATGAAACCTATCCAAGTAAACAGCGCTAATGCTAAGGTTGTATTACAACGCATCAGAAATAATACAACACCTAAATTGGAAAAGTTGCAACCAAAAAAGTTTAAAGTCAACGATAAAGTTCGTATAAGCAAATACAAAGGTGTATTTAGTAAAAGATATCTACCAAATTGGACTAATGAAGTATTTACAGTTTATAAAGTGCAACCAACTATACCTGAAACCTACTTATTAAAGGATAACAAGGGTGAATTACTTCAAGGTGGATTCTACGGACATGAATTGTTGAAATCAACAGTCGGTGATGTATATCTTGTTGAGAAGGTTTTACAAAGGAAAAAGGATATGGTTAAAGTCCGGTGGTTAGGATTCGATAAAAGTGAAGACTCTTGGATTCCTTCAAAAGACCTGGTATAGTAACTTAATAGCTCATTGTGTGTTTAACCTTGACACAAGATGGAGATTGTACAACAAAAAGATCGATTTAATATCAATAATATTGATGAATTGACGGTTGACAATGATAAGTTAAATCATGGTAAACATGGTGAATTACTACCAAATACAATAAGATGTTTAATAACTGGTCCTTCAAATTGTGGAAAAACAAATGTTGTTTTTAACCTTATAACTAATCCTAAAGGATTGCGCTTTAACAATATATACATTTTTTCAAAATCATTGCAACAACCGAAATATCAATTATTGGATAAAGTACTTGCAAGTGTACCTGAAGTGAATTTCTACAAGTTTAATGCCAGTGAAACAATTATGCAACCAAATGAAGCAAAACCATTTTCTATTTTTATTTTTGACGATGTGTCTTGTGAAAATCACGACACTATAAGGAATTACTTCGCTATGGGAAGACATCATAATATCGATAGCATTTATATTGGTCAAACATACAGTAAGATTCCAAAACAACTCATAAGAGACAATGCAAATATGTTGATCATCTTCAAGCAAGATGAAACAAATTTAAAGCATATATACAATGATCATGTAAATGCGGATATGCCATTTGAGAAATTTAAAGAGATGTGTGGCAAAGCATGGAATGAGAAATATGGCTTTCTCGTTATTATGAAGGAAGAAGATATTAAAAATGGTAGATATCGTATAGGGTTGGATAAATTTGTATTTATGCGTTGAACTACCGATGCTACATCTAGTTACACGTTGAACTTCACAGTGTAAACATGGTGAATCAAGAAAAACTATTGAAAGAAATAAAATCACTCAGTGATTCTATTAGGATGAAGAATCGTGCATTGAGGATGGGTTTAAGTGAAAGAGAAGAATTTCTAGAGACTACATTTAAACCTATTACGGAACCTTTAAAACAGATATCAGAAACTATTGGTAAACCTCGTTATGAAGGAGATGTTTTACTACCAGTTTCTAAACAAGAAGTACAAGCATTAAAAAAAGAAGAAGATGATGATTCATATACAAGTGCTAGTGAGCAAGAAGAAACAAAAGAAGAAGAACCAATTGTTGAAAAGGAAGAAGAACAGCCAATACCTGAAGCTGAACAATCTATTCCAAATTTAACTCAATTGAGTAGCGATATATTACAACATGGACCTCTTGGAAGAAAATATATAATGAAAATGCTACATGACATGAAATCAAACCCGAATTTGAGTAGATCACACGTATACGGAGCGAGAATTGATGGGAATGAATTAAAGATCGGCGATTCAAAGCTTGAAATAACACAAGACGATTACATCATTATTGGTGAGCATAAATATAAAGGAACAAAAGGACTTTATGAATTAATTTTTAAAAACATACCATTAAGATATTCATCCAAAGATTTAAGTGTTTTTAAGGAGATTCTACAAAATACTAACGCTCATAAAAGAAACTACTTAAAGGATGCAATGATTAATCGTTCACGTGCAACAAAATATAACATTGTTATAAAAAAGTTGTTTCCTCCACGAAAATTGCCAACATTACGTACTGCACCAGCAGTAAGACAACCACTGAAAAGAAAATCTTTATCACTTATGGATTTATCACTTCTTGAACAACATGGTAAAAAGAGTAAAGGAGATACTTCAACATCTGGCAAAGGATTGATGAAAAATCTATACAATACGAATGTGATTTACTACAACGACATCAATAAATTGGTTGATAGAATGAGACTATTGCATGAAGCCATGGAAGCCGGTCATACAGGTTTAAATAATGAATGGGTAGCTCTGATTGACGAACTCAGGAATCGCGGCATAATCGTATAATTGTCCGCGGATATATAAGAGTTGCAGGCGTATAATGTGTCAGTTCTAACATGAGCGTCGACAAGTTCGGACGATACTCCGCGTTAGGAGTGCAAGTTGGAGAAAACAGAAAAAGAAGTGGATTACCGCAAACACCCGAAGGTGACTATAACATAAATAATAAACGTTTAAAGTTTGTTAAGGATCCAGAAGAAGATGGAGATGCAACAAATTTAAAAACAGTAAAGGAGGAAACATCTACAAGTTTAAAACTCGACAACAACCAACTGTATGATGCAAAATCTCACAGGGTTATTAATGTTGCAAAACCAGTCAACAATGGAGATGTTGTTAATAAAGGCTATTTTCTATCTGCGATGGAATACGCTTTACTGTTGGAAAAGACTAAAAGTGGAAAAAAGTACAATGCTTTAAATTATAAAATAACTAATGTAGCAGATCCAACCGAGGATACAGATACAATCAATAAGCGTTATTTGCATTCTGTAATACCAGAAAAGAAAAAAGATGGATTTTCCTTCTATAAATATACTATAAACGATATTGGATATCCTAAAGAAGAAAGTGATGGTGTTAATATTAAATACATTAAAGATAATTGTATTTTATATAATGGTGCTGTTATTGATTGTCATGGAAAAGTGTTGTCCAATCTGAAAGATGGTTCAACTCCATCGGATGCTGCTACCGTGAGACAAATGAATGAAAGCTTGAAGAAAGGAACATCCGCTTTTGTTAAACAAAATCAGGTGGTGTCAAAGAAAGGTGATGAGTTTATGCAAGGAAGTGAAAAGTTTACCTTACTACAACTACAAAATAACAAGTGGGATGGAAAAAATAAAAGATTGTCAAATATAAGTTTAGGCACGGAAGAACATGATGCTGTTATTTTAACACAAGTGCCACAACTATCAGCTACTGGTGTTAACTTTATATGTGGAGGTAGACGATTAACCCATGTAAAATCTGGTAAAGATGATAATGATTGTGTTGTTGTGAAACAAACTATAGTTTTAGATAAAATAAATAACTTATATGATGGAAAAAATAGAAGAATATCTAACATATCAGCAGGAATAGCTCCGAATGATGTTGCTACTATTAATCAAGTTATAGCAACCTCTAATAACGATCCATCTGTGTATACATGTAATGGTAAACGTATCACAAATCTTGATAATCCTACACGTAACAAAGATGCTACTAATGTAGAGTATGTAATGAATCTTGTAGGTAATGTAGTTATTGATATGCATAATCATTTGATTAATGCATCGATGAAACACAATAAAATCGAAGATTCTCAAAGAAACCAATGGATTAAAGATGAAATCATTGATAGATACTAGTAAAACTTATGAATATTTAAGTATAGAATACACAAAAAAAAGGATTCATTATCATAAAGTATTTCATAGAGTGAAGACGTTGGTTACATAAAACAGCATAATGAAGACCGTATCGCTCAGTCGTCGTCAAGACAGCGGCAAGAGAGGACGTGGTTTAACATCAGCTGCATTATCCCTGCTCAGACGGATTCCAATTGGTGCTGTTGTGAATCGAACGATAGACGCTTTACCATACGAATTACATCTGCCCGGAGGTTATCAATATTGTGGACCTGGAACTAAGTTGGCAAAACGTTTAGCAAGAGGAGATCCTGGAATTAATAAATTAGATCAAGCTTGCAAAGAACACGATATAGCATATTCAAAGTATAAAGATTCAACAAATAGATCAATAGCGGATAAAATTCTAGCGGAAAAAGCTTGGCAAAGAGTAAAATCAAGTGACGCAAGTATTGCAGAAAAAGCAGCGGCTTGGGCAGTAACTACAGCCATGAAGACGAAAGCAAAGTTAGGTGCTGGAAGACGTCGCAGAGGAAGACCTGCAAAAGGAAGAAGTGCTCCCAAAAGAGGTGGAAACATTAAAAAAGGACGTCGTAGAACTCGTAAGACAAATGTAAAGAAGACTTCTGTTTGGCAAATGGTAAAAAACGGAGCAGGTTTATACCTAAGACCATACCGTGTGTACTAAATAAAAAGAATCAATTGATAATTCCAAATAAAGCCTTAACAAATCATCAGTTAAATGATTATGTAAAATGTTTGAAAATACCATTTTTTCGAGGAGTTTTTATGAAAGATGCATTACCAACTAAAATATGGGAAAATGAAACTGGAATAGTAAATTTGGATTCCACCTATGGTCCAGGCACTCATTGGGTATGCTATAAAAAGCTCGGACAAACCGTTTACTACTTTGATAGTTTTGGCAATCTACCACCGCCGAAAGAACTGCAACATTATTTTAGAAACTCCAAAAACATTTTTTACAATTACAAAAGAGAACAACCTAACAACACTGAAATCTGTGGGCATTTATGTTTGGAGTTTCTAGCGAAGAGTGTCAGTCACCTTTAAGATGTCATCGTATACAGTGTCACTGAGTGGAAATTCATCCACATTGAAAAGTACGCTGTTCCCAGCATTGCGTCTATCCAAGGAAAGATTATGGGAAGCGGCATTACTTGATTTGACTACCTACAACTCAATTCCCAATGTTACGGAAGGTAAAAACAATTTACTACATTATTATGAAACTATGGATGCTTCAGGAAAATACTCAGAATTGAAAATAATTACATTTCCTACTGGAGCTTATGAAATCGATGATATAAACCAATTACTACAGAAACAACTCGGAGAAGAAAATATCACCGTTAAAGGAAACAATAATACTTTAAAAGCAGAAATAACTTCGAAATATTATATCGATGTCAGCTTGGAAAACTCCATTGGCAGTTTACTTGGATTTACAGATACAAAAAAGAAAATCTTAACTCCTGGAACTACTCATTCGGGTAATACAACTGTTACAATATTGAAATTCAATAGTATCGATGTAACGTGTAATATTATACACGGATCGTATAGAGAAGGAGTGAATCAGCATATTTTACATACATTTTATCCAACAGTGGCTCCCGGTTTTAAAATTGTTGAGAAGCCACAAAACTTGATATACCTACCGTTAAACACTAGTTTCATTTCAGACATCGTACTGAACATATTGGATCAAGACGGTGTTAGTGTTGACTTTAGAGGAGAAACGATAACTATACGGATACACATCAGAGCGGCAACATAAAAGTCGACATGGGATTATCATTTAAACCGCAACGGAAGAGTCGGGAGCTCAGTAGCTCCTCGACATTGGAAGAGTTAACATCGGACAACATTCGTTTTCTACAGAAGATTGGATTGAAACTTAACAACGATGGATATCCTGGATATATCTCAAGGACCGACATTCGACGAAACACTATGGGAGAAGGAATATCACACGCACAACCCTTACACTTCATCAAAATTAAACAATAACGATGAAATAAGGATTCCCATTCAACAACAAGATATTTACACATTACCGTGTGAAAGTTATTTATACATTGAAGGACGGGTATTAAAATTGGATGGAAAAACTGCTTCAACAGTTCCTTTTATAAATAACCCGATGGCATATCTTTTTGATGAAATAAGATATGAGATATCAGGGGTGACAGTTGATTCGACAAAAAAGGTTGGTATAACAACGACATTGAAAGGATTAACATCATTAACACCGCATGAGAAGAATTCAATAGTCACCGCCGGATGGGTTGCTCCTGATAAAGACACTATAACACCGAATTCCAACGGTCACTTTGATTTTCATGTACCTTTACGATTGCTTTTGGGATTCGCTGAAGATTACAAACGAGTAATAATAAATGTCAAACAAGAATTGGTATTACTCAGATCTTCAACTAACAAGGACTTGATACTTGCAGACCCTGCAACTACTGAAGATAAACTGGAATGGCAACTACAATTAGATAAAGTTGTTTGGAGAGTACCTCATGTAAGATTGGCTGATGAACATAGAATCGTATTATTGAGAAAGTTAAAATCTGACCGTGATATCGTGATGCCATTCCGAAGTTGGGAATTCCATGAATATCCTACACTACCTCAGACCGAACGACAAACATGGACCGTCAAGACATCAACTTACTTGGAACGAGCAAGGTACATAATACTCGGTTTTCAAACTAAGCGAAAAGATGTTATCACTGCAAATGCCGGTCAATTTGATAACTGTAAAATAAAGAATTGTAAAGTTTTCCTAAACTCTCAATTCTTTCCGTATGACAATTTGAATGTCATGTTCAGCAAAAAACGTTTTTCCATTTTATACGATATGTATGCAAGATTTCAATCGTCATATTATGGAAAGACTAATACACCACTATTATCACCTGACCAATATTATTCCAAGGCTCCGATAATTGTAATCGATTGTTCAAAGCAAAATGAATCGGTAAAATCATCAAGTGTGGATATAAAAATTGAAATGGAATTTGAAGAACCAGTAGCGGATGGAACTTCAGCATACTGTCTTATTCTACATGATAAAATAGTTACTTACACACCGCTGACCGGAATCGTGAAGAATGTACTTTAAAAAGAATTAGTACAACGACTGCAGATTTTTGAGGTTAGAATTATCTGTCTCAATTTTTGAGGTTAGAATTTCGTTTGTGAAAGACAAGTTAAAAACAAACATTTATGTGAGTGTATAAATTTCAAGGATTCGACGAAAAACATAAAAGCGAGAAAATTATGAGTGGAAAATTCATTATATCTTCGACCGTCGTATGGGAAACATCGTTCGCAAGATGAGTTCTACTAACGGAGAAGAAAATACACCTCTAATGGATGAGAATAGTTCAGATATAGAAAAACAAGTTGAACGAGAAATGGACGAGTTCCTCAAGTTTAACAAACATAAGAAGAGAGAAGAAGAAAAAGAAGAAGGAGAAGCTGAAAAAGAAGTAAAAAGAAAAAAGGTTGAAGTTAACATTACAACTAATATTTTAACAGAAGTATTTCTTCGGATTTTCTACCCCATTTCTTCATGCATGACGAAAAGTATTTCAGTTGGAATTTTAAAATCATTGGATTATTCACCGATTGTTATTTTAAATCATGGAAATAAAATGGTTACATTCACTGAAACTTCTTGGGAATCATTTATGAAACATTTACATCTTTTGGAATGCTATTTGAGTAACAACACATTTGGAAGAAGAACAAGATTAAGTTTATTGGAATCAAATATTGAAGTTGATATAGTGAAACATCGTGGAGGACAAATGGTTCGCTTCAGAGATTTAACTAGACATGATGTAAAATTACATTTGACTAAAGAAGAATTTTACACTTTAAGTTGTACTACCGGTCCCGTCACCAGATATTTGAAACAACTAATATTTTCAAGTGCAATAATCAAAGACTATCTAATCGATACATTGGACAGACAACCTTTCGTTCCAATTCTATACGGTCCCGTGGATACTTCAATTTTTAATCGAATACCTCAAGAAGTGGATATGTGGAGACAATTGAACAACTATCACACCAACTTTAATATCGACGAAGAAGCGCAAGAAGTTAAAGAAGAACAATCGTGTTTGTAATACAAGTCAGTTGCTGACGAGACTTCATCATGAACAAACGGGTTTCGTTTTCTAATGCGCCACATATAATGGAAGTTAAAAAAGGTATAATTGAATTTCAAGCTTTTCGAGGAAATGATGGAAATTTTATTATAAAAGAATTAGTAATTTTGGATATGAACACATCTGTAGTTTATCATTACTTATTCAAACCTCCATTACCATTCAATAGACTAACAACTAAAGCTAAAGTTACAAACAAATGGTTGTACAAACATTTTCACAACTTAAGATGGGATGAAGGTTTTATTAATTATAACATGATGCCGCACATTATGAATCATTACTGCAAAGAGTTCAAAACTATCTACACAAGAGGATTGGAAAAAGCTAATTGGATACAATCATTTACAAGCAACGAAGTGATAAATGCAATAATAGATAGAGATTTCCAATGCTACTTCAATGAACTTTGTATTTCATCAAAGAGTTTTAAACATCGAAGGTCACAGTGCGCTTTGAAGAATGCCTACCGCTTAAATAATTTCCTTCAACAGAATGGTGGGGGTAATGTCGGTAATAAAAGTGAGAGCGCTACCATGACGCAGCATGAGTATTACTCGAACCTCCGAAGAGACAACATCTCCGACGGACATTATTATTAACAAGAAGATTAACAAGAAGATTAACAATAACATCAAGATGGCATCGCAGAACTTTCTTCAAAATTTGGTTGATCAATTCAACGCTCATTCTAAATCAACAATCTTACCGACGAAGAAATGTTCTGAACTAAAAGAAGAAAAACATTACATCATACATACAATCAAGAAGATGGACACTTCAATTGGTGATGCTATTAATTGCACATTGAGCGAGGCGCCGTATACAGTTGGTGACGAACCGAAGTTTCAAATCTTCCTACCGAAACGGTTTGTACAACTTCTACAAAATGAAGATCTTCGAGTTATTCAACCTGGCGCACTCTATTTAGTTTCACACGGACCGAGTGGAAACAACTCAACTGAACTAACTATTCATGTAACACCTACTACTAACTAGTTTGTACATAACATTGTAAATATATGTGTTTGTAATGGTTTCTCAATAAAGATGATATAAAACAAAAAAGAAAAATAAAAGAAGCAACATATTGTTATATCTTTGTACATAGCAACATGTTGCTTTTTTTAAAAATTCCACGGGATGACCTTGACCCAATTTTGTGTGATAATAAAAGTGAAAATCAACTTGTGAAATTCATTAGTCTACGACTAGCTTTCGTACCGTACACATCTCGCTCTTTATAACTAAATACAAAACTTCAACATGTCCCTAAAGGTCAAGTGTGCATCTTACGATACCAACACCATTACGAGTTTTGAACAACTTGAAGATTTAACCAACGAAATGCGAGTTTTACTTACCGGTGGTTATCACTTAACTGTTGATGTTAGTGCTACTAATGTAAGGATGTTTACTAAAACAAAATACTGCGATGATGAAGTATTTCTTTCTACACAACCTACAACATCTTCATCGCCGACTGGTCAACATAACATCAAGTTCCACAAGTACTACCAATGTTAAATAACTTTTAACAAATAAAACTAAGGAATCACGTGATCAATGTCAAGTTGATAAAAAGGGTGTGATACTTGGATAACTAATTATTCGCTTCCCAACTCTCGCTGCGTCAACACCTATTTTTAAAGATGTTATACAGAATGATGATTGAACTTGATGGAAAGATCTATGGAAAAGATTACAACACCGTTGAACAAATGACTGAAGATTTAGAAATATTAACCCGAGAAGGATATCAAGCTAAATTAATTTTAAAATTTCCTGAAGTACATCCACTATCGACTGAAGAACTTATCGCTATGGCTAAAGCGGAGAGAGAGAAAAAGTCTGAAGAAAACAAACAGGAGAGAGAGAAAAAGTCTGAAGAAAACAAACAGAAACAAACTTCTTAAGTATCAATTTTCCTTACATTAGTAAGGTATAATTTTTTAAAACTTCGTTTGGATGACCTTGAAATTACCCCCACCACTTTTTGTAGTACATAAAACTGACTATTCAACACTATACACTCTTATTCTTTCACTGGACTCAGCAGCGTCAACATGGAAAAACAAAATTACAAGTACGAACCTCGTTACTGTTGTGAACAACAGTGTACAGATTTAGGACCAATGATGGTGGACGGGTTAGCTTGCACTAAGTGTGAATTTTTCGGATCTTGTTACTGCAAATGCAAAACAAAACAACTACCGCCACCGGAATTGCGAACTTTCAAATTTTACAAATCAAGATATTTTCATACATGCTGTCCTCAAAGATGTTTCAAATTTCATCCTCTCGATCTAGCTCATTGTCAACGCACCATGTCTCATCAAGATGATTTTTGTACACATATGATAAAAAGATGTAAATACAGGTCGGATTGGTATTCAGATCCTGTTGAACCATCGAATGTGTAATTTCAGTTTTACACTCTTTTTTAAAACTTCAATTGGATGACCTTGAGATTTCCCCCCACCATTGGTTTTTTTTTAGATTTCCCCCCACCATAGGTCTTTTAGATTTTCCCCCACCATTAGTGTAAGTTTTGTATCTTATTGAATCCACCTTTGAATTATTTCACTTCCAACATTCTAACTAACAACATGGGAACACCTTTCGTCAGGTTTCATCATATAATAACTGAGAGGGAAGGAATGGAAGAATTGTTTCAAAACTTGCTTGCTATAATGGATAGATATTATATGAGATGGATCAGAATTGATGTTCAATATTTACGTCCTGGTGAATTATCTTCATCATCACAGAGTGAGGAGGACGAGGCAAATACTCCAGCTAAGATATTTGAATTAAAAGACGAAGAAGAAGAACTTAGCTTTTTATTTAATCATAAGCTCGCCGTTAAATAAGCCCCCTCCCTTGGCGGCGTTCCTCATTTACTCGCCGACTCTCCAACGATGAACAACTCTCCATTGGCACGGATGAATTCTAGTTTTGAAATAAACTCTAAAGAAGAGTTACAAGCTATTTTTAATATTTACAAGAACTTGTAGATAATTTTACAACTATCAAAATGAATTTGGAAATAACATACGATTGTCCTATTTGTGATAAGGTTGAAAGTTCGGACGAAGACAGTTTACTAAATCTAACTCCTGCACCATCTGACACTACTGACGGTAATAATGAAGAGCAAAATCTTTCCCCCACCACTTTTTTATTTAACTAACATTTCTCGCTTTCACTCCTCATTCCGTCTTCGACTTTTGTACTATCAACATAGCTTCTTTTAAAATTTCAAAAACTAACACAATCATGATGGATATGATGGATGAAGTTCCCTTTGTAACTAGAATGGAAGAGGATAAATTGAAATTGGAAATTAAACGATGGAACGGGAAAACCAACTCGAGATATTACGTTTCTTCAAACTTGTCAATACGTCATCTGGGACTCTGCCTTTACCTTATCCTCGTCGTCGGCGTTTACTTTTACAACTCCGTATTTCATCACAAAAATTCAACCTGTATTGCACATTGATTGTATTTGTTTTTGCACATTGATTTTATTGTTTTTACGAATAAAGTTCAAAGAGTCTTCTACCTATCCGCTATCACGGGTAGTTCAACTCTCAGAACTATTTCCTGTGGTAGCGGATAGGCTTTTTTAAAACTTACTCGGGATGACCTTGACATACTTTCCGTACCCCACATTATCAAGTTGAATTTCAGTTTTGTACCACTTATAATTTATGCGCAATTTAGTTCAACCAAGCGCCATCTCCACTCCCCCCATGATTAATTCACCATCCGACAGGCCGGAAGCCCTAGGCCCCCATTAACTGGCATCTACAGTCACGCATATATTTCGACGCGTCATGTTCATTCTCATTCTCGTTCTATCCGCGGAACTTAACACTTCTATCTACCTTCTCTCTCTCTCTTGTTATGACTGCGCTATGTTTGAACTGACTTTATTTTCGTTCAACTATTAGAGTTTTTACTAACACCGTCGAATTACAATTTTGAACTAATTTTAATTTATGCGAAGTTTTACTTCACCCCGGTTAATTTATGCGCAAATTTAGTTCAACTCCCAGTTGTTGAATTTCGGTTTGAACTTACTTTTAATTTATGCGCAAATTTAGTTCAGCTCCCAATCGTTGAATTTCAGTTTTGAACCAACTTTTAATTTATGCGCGAATTTAGTTCAACCCCCCAGTTGTTGAATTTCAGTTTTGAACTAACCAATATTTTATGCGAAGTTTTAATTCAACCCCGGTTAATTTATGCGCAAATTTAGTTCAACCACCAATTGTTGCATTTCAGTTTTGAACCAACTTTTAATTTATGCGCAAATCTACTTCAAACCCTCACCCCACCTCCCCCAACCTCATTTAATATTCGACCGGAAGGCACCTGCCCCGGAACATGGCTTCCGGCGGCACGTGGCCGGTTTTGAAAGTGGCTTTTTCTATCTACTCATGTATTCTGCATCACTAATCCAAATCTATTGTCAATGCCTATAGATACCCTACTGTGTATCTATAGTCAATGATATAACCTTGAAACAAAGTTTA
>CM061533.1:108373398-108440898 GCA_030545055.2 Neoaliturus tenellus
AGGCGCGGGCATTCCTGAGCTTGAGAAGCTTCAGGCCCATCTTAAAAAGTACAGAATAACTGTTTACAACTACAACTCGAAAGGCCGCGATGTATACTTTTCTGGCGGCTGTGAAGATGCTAACCTTAAAATTAACTTGCTTTTCCATAATGGCCATTATAATGTAATCACTAGTCTCACAGCTGCTTTTGTTTGTAATTATTACTGTGAAGCGTGCCATGTCCCCTCCAACAATAAGTTTGAACATCGATGCACTAACAAATGCACTTCATGTCACTCTATATCTCCTCCATGTAAGCTTGAACATGGTGGCTTTAGTTGCCGATTTTGCAGTCGCCACTTTAAAAATGAGCAGTGTTTGATAGCCCATCGTGGCCAAATTTGCAAATCTATCCAGTTCTGTCGCCATTGTCAAAAAATGGTTTTTCCGACTAAACGCAAAACAGTCCATGAGTGTGGAGAGGTGTTTTGTAATACTTGCAAAGACTATAAACCGGCTGACCACCAGTGTTTTATGCGTGTAGACAAGCAAAGCCCTAAAGACCGCGATTTCTTGTTTATATTCTTTGACTTGGAGACTCGCCAAGATGAATCACTGGTTTCTGATAGTGAAGCTAAAATTCATAAAGTCAACTTATGTGTGTCCCAGCAGTATTGTTTTAAGTGTATCAAAGGAAGTGACTGTGATACTTGTTTGGAACGGCAAAATATATTTAAAGAAGACCCTGTCAAACAGTTTATGGACTATGTCATGCAGGTGAGGAAAACTTTTAAGACTGTATGTGTGATCGCCCATAATGGGCAGGGCTTTGACTTTCAATTTATCTTAAAGTATTTGATGGAAGAAACTAAATTTGTCCCAAACGTAACTTCTCGGGGGACTAAATCAATCTTAATTGAAGTAGATAATGTAAGGTTTATCGATTCACTTAGCTACTTCCCCATGTCCCTCTCTGCACTCCCTAAAGCGTTAGACCTGCCTCCAGAGAAGAAGAAAGGCTATTTCCCACATCTTTTCAACACATTGGCGAATCAAAATTATGTAGGCCCTATGCCAGCCAAGGAGTATTACTGTCCAGACTCTATGTTTGAAGAGTCCCACTCAGCTTTTGAAAAGTGGTATGATGAGCGAGTAGCAGAAGATTACAAATTTGACTTTCAAAAGGAGATCTTAGAATATTGCATTTCAGATGTCGAGATTTTGGCCCAAGCCTGTATTAAATTTAGAGCCTTACTTCTCGAGCAATGCAACGTGGACCCATTCCTTGAAGCGATAACTATAGCCAGTGCGTGCAACTTAGCTTTCCGTAGAAATTTTCTGAAGCCTGATACAATTGGCTTGATTCCAAAAGGTGGATATCGTTTTTCCGACACTCAATCAGCTGCTGCATTGCAGTGGTTGACGTGGGAGGAGGAGAAACGTGGAATTAAGATACAGCATGCAGGTCGGGGGAAAGAAGCCAAAATTAATGGGCTAAAAGTAGATGGGTTTGATGGAGAAAACATCTATGAATTCCACGGATGCTACTGGCATGGCTGTCCCAAATGCTACCCATACAGAAGGGAAGAACCATTGAAGGAGGATCCCTCTGACACTCTCCACATTAGATATGAGAGAACAAAATCCAAAATTGATAAACTTTCTGACTATAATATTGTAGAAATGTGGGAATGTGAGTTTAGCAGGCTGAAGAAGGAAAATAAACTAGATCATCTTAATAAACTACCAATTTTGAACAATCTCCCGCTCAACCCAAGAGATTCGTTCTTTGGAGGCAGGACAGGCAATGCCAAAGCCTATCATAAATGCGAGGAGGGTGAAACGATTCAGTATGTAGACGTATGCTCTTTGTACCCGTATGTAAATAAATATTGTAAGTACCCCATTGGCCATCCAAAAATCTATATAGGTAATGAGGAGTGCAGAGCACGTGGCCTTGATGTTGAAGGCCTGTTGAAATGTAAAATCCTGCCACCTTGGGATCTCTACCACCCCGTACTCCCCGCTAAAATGAACAATAAATTAATGTTCGTATTATGTCGTACCTGTGGGGAAACCTTAAATCAGGGTGATTGCCTACATGAGAGCGAGGAACGGGCTATAGTGGGGACGTGGACAATGGATGAAATACGGAAAGCTGTAGAGAAAGGCTATACCATCCTAGACATGTATGAGCTATGGGAGTATCGAGTGGCGACCTATGAGAACGGGGGCTTATTCACCGACTTTATTAACAAATTTTTAAAAATGAAACAAGAGGCATCAGGGTTCCCCTCTTGGTGTAAGACTGAACAAGACCAAGACCAGTATATCATGGAGTATTTTAAACATGAAGGAGTTCAACTTGAGAAAGTCAAAATTGCTAAGAATGCTGGCCTCCGATCAGTTGCTAAATTAATGTTGAACTCATTTTGGGGTAAATTCGGGCAAAGGGAAAATATGACTAAAACGTCGATCGTGAAGGACTCTAAAGAATTTTTCAGATTGCTAACCCAGCCTGGAGGAAGAGTAAATTTAATCCAAATCATAAACGAAGAAGTTCTCCTTGTAAATTGGCAAATGGTTGACGAAGCTAGTGAACCCTTGAGGACCGTGAATGTTGTGATCGCAGCTTATACCACGGCTCACGCGAGACTTAAGTTATATGAACATTTGGAAGCCCTAGGAGGCCAGGTATTATACTATGACACGGACAGTTGTGTTTATTACTATCGCGACGGCCTGTATAGGGTTAACACTGGCGATTACCTGGAGAAATGACAGACGAACTAGCCAAGGACTACGGCCCAGGTTCCTACATAGTCGAGTTTGTGTCTGGAGGCCCTAAAACCTACGCCTACCTTGTGTATTCCACAAACCAAAATAAACTAGTCTCTGTCTGTAAGGTAAAGGGACTAACATTAAATATTAAGACGTCAAAAGATGTGAATTTTGATACATTGAAAGAAATGGTTCTTAACGAAGCCACTCAAGTACTGGAAATTAAAGAGAGCCGAATCAGAAGGACAAAAACTCGAGACATTGTGACAGTAAATGAAGTCAAACAGTTTAAAATTACTGGAGCGAAGAGAAAATTGAACGATGATTATGATACTGTCCCATATGGTTACAAAATTCAGAGAACCATATGAACTAGCAGACACCAGTGCTCCATGGATGTCTATGGTTGTCACTAGCTTGTTTGATCATTCTCCTTCCAACTCCCGTACTGGTCGGACGTGTTTCCTCTTATTGATTAAACAGACATGGCGGTATTTCTGAAATTTTTGTCAAAGAGAAAGTTAAATGAAAATGCCAAATTTTGCATTACTTCTTTTGAGTATAAGTTTTTTCTTACAGGTCAGATAGAGACATGCGAATGGCCTCTAGTATTTTCAGAGCATATAGTTGATCAAATTACGGAAAATGCTCCTTCAAACGCTCATATTGGCATAACAATAAAACTAGGAAAAGATTCAGGTCATATACCATTCATGTCTCTGGTTAAATTGACTCCAACCGTTTTTGATGAATATTTTGAAAAAAATATTTCGTGGAGTCGAAATGCTATCGGGAACTTTAAATGTAGAAGTGTCACTTGTCGCAATTCCAAGTTGTTACATCAAATAGATGTTTAAATAGACTTTGCAGAGTAATTAGCCATCATTATTGTATATACTTTTCTTTTCTAATGTAGTTATCGACATGGAATACTGTAAATTTGTGTTAGCGTTTTGTATTAAATATTACGTTTATAAATAGAGCTTTCCGAATGGCTTACACAATCTGGCTTGTAAATGGGGTACAACCCAAACATTCTCCCCACATTTGGAAGCACATATATATAGACTAATGCGGCTTAGCGCTTCCTTTCTGGGCTTCTATATAATTTTATAGCTTTAAACTGGGGCGTTGGATAGCGAGTACTGACCGTACATTTATGTATGAATGTGAGGACCTAGTAAATTGAGGCGCCCCGACCCGAGGAGGGTTCGGGCTACTCCTTGGAACGGTCCTGAGGTCCCTGGCGCGGCTGACGAAAAGGCCGTAAACCTCAGTATGAATGTGAGGGCCTAGTAAATTGAGGCGCCCCGACCCGAGGAGGGTTCGGGCTACTCCTTGGAACGGTCCTGAGGTCCCTGGCGCGGCTGACAAAAAGGCCCGTAAACCTCTGTATGAGTCAAAGTACTACGCTTCCTTCGACCACGTTAAAATTGAACCTCATGGAAGGCCATGTAGATTGAGGCGTTGGGGTCTGAGGAAGGCCCTGACTACTCCTTCGAACGGTCTGACGTGAATGGTTTGTAATATCTCACAGCATATAGTAATGTGAGGGGACCGTCTAGAGAAGGAAGCTCTACGCCACAATTTTTATCAAAGAATTTAACATGTTGTGGGGGTGTGATTGATGTACCACATGTACAGCTTGATTGTATCAATATATTTTATACATCATATTATAGACACTTTTGCAATCAAAACAGCTCTCAAAGTGGATTATTCTGCCCAAAAACCACTTTAAAAAAAGGTGTGGCTAGGCCCGTAGAGGAGAACCTAGACCCATAGAAGGGAACCTAGGCCCTCGTAGGGGAACCACGTCATGGTTAATGTTTTTTACATGAGCCATGATAAAAGTCAACGCCATGGAGCTGGGAAGTACCACCTCGAAAGAGCTCTGGTCCATGGGAGGAAATCTTCCTGAGCTGTTTTGATAGTTTAGTATCCTTCAAAATACAAGACTAGCATACCTTATGCGAACGAATTAAACTAAATCATGTCAAATGAGGGAATGTTAAAGGTATCCTAACAATAATTGGCAACTATCAAACACACGAGAAAATTTAAATTGTATATACTACAATATAAAGTTAATTGTGAATGTGGCTTTTAGAATTTGAATGTTTCTTCTGGGCAATGGTCACCTCCTCGCTTAAACTATAACAATGTAGACGAATTAAGCCAAAACAGCTCTTACAGTGGATTATGTCGCCAAAACACCACTTTAAAAAAGGCGTATCTAGGCCCGTAGAGGAGAACCTAGACCCATAGAAGGGAAACTAGGCTCTCGTAGGGGAACCACGTCATGGTTGATGTTTTTTCACATGAGCCATGATAAAGCTAACGCCATGGAGCTGGGAAGTACCACTTCGAAAGAGCTCTGGTCCTGTGAGGAAATCTTCCTGAGCTGTTCTAATAGTTGAGTATCCTCCAAAATTAAAGACTAGTATACATCACGCGTGAGCTTGACACATGTGGTCAATTACATAATAAAAGTGAGAACACATGGTCAACAGTTTGGAAATTTCCCGCCAAAACAGTCGCCATCTTGATACACGTGGTCAAACACATGATAAAAGTGAGGTTAGAAAACGTGGTCAAAAGTTTGGAAATTTCCCGCCATCTTGACTCACGTGGTCAAACACGTGGTAAAAGTGAGGTTAGAACACGTGATCAAAAGTTAGGTTAGGAAATTTCCCGCCAAAACAGCCGCCATCTTGGAAAAGGGGCGTGGCCTACACCACGTGACTGATAACGTCATCGGTCACAATTTGAAGAAACATTTAGGTGAACTTAGGTTATAATTGGTTGGCTTAAGTTAGGTTTCACTCTCACTTACCCTTGCTTTTAGCCTTGTTTTATACTTATTACAATACTTATTTCTAAAACTTTCTAAGTAGCCTCATTAAGTGTTTTGCGAGAGTGAAACCTAACTTAAGCCAACCAATTATAACCTAACTTCACCTAAATGTTTCTTCAAATTGTGACCGATGACGTCATCAGTCACGTGGTGTAGGCCACGCCCCTTTTCCAAGATGGCGGCTGTTTTGGCGGGAAATTTCCTAACCTAACTTTTGATCACGTGTTCTAACCTCACTTTTACCACGTGTTTGACCACGTGAGTCAAGATGGCGGGAAATTTCCAAACTTTTGACCACGTTTTCTAACCTCACTTTTATCATGTGTTTGACCACGTGTATCAAGATGGCGACTGTTTTGGCGGGAAATTTCCAAACTGTTGACCATGTGTTCTCACTTTTATTATGTAATTGACCACATGTGTCAAGCTCACGCGTGATGTATACTAGTCTTTAATTTTGGAGGATACTCAACTATTAGAACAGCTCAGGAAGATTTCCTCACAGGACCAGAGCTCTTTCGAAGTGGTACTTCCCAGCTCCATGGCGTTAGCTTTATCATGGCTCATGTGAAAAAACATCAACCATGACGTGGTTCCCCTACGAGAGCCTAGTTTCCCTTCTATGGGTCTAGGTTCTCCTCTACGGGCCTAGATACGCCTTTTTTAAAGTGGTGTTTTGGCGAAATAATCCACTGTAAGAGCTGTTTTGGCTTAATTCGTCTACATTGTTATAGTTTAAGCGAGGAGGTGACCATTGCCCAGAAGAAACATTCAAATTCTAAAAGCCACATTCACAATTAACTTTATATTGTAGTATATACAATTTAAATTTTCTCGTGTGTTTGATAGTTGCCAATTATTGTTAGGATACCTTTAACATTCCCTCATTTGACATGATTTAGTTTAATTCGTTCGCATAAGGTATGCTAGTCTTGTATTTTGAAGGATACTAAACTATCAAAACAGCTCAGGAAGATTTCCTCCCATGGACCAGAGCTCTTTCGAGGTGGTACTTCCCAGCTCCATAGCGTTGACTTTTATCATGGCTCATGTAAAAAACATTAACCATGACGTGGTTCCCCTACGAGGGCCTAGGTTCCCTTCTATGGGTCTAGGTTCTCCTCTACGGGCCTAGCCACACCTTTTTTTAAAGTGGTTTTTGGGCAGAATAATCCACTTTGAGAGCTGTTTTGATTGCAAAAGTGTCTATAATATGATGTATAAAATATATTGATACAATCAAGCTGTACATGTGGTACATCAATCACACCCCCACAACATGTTAAATTCTTTGATAAAAATTGTGGCGTAGAGCTTCCTTCTCTAGACGGTCCCCTCACATTACTATATGCTGTGAGATATTACAAACCATTCACGTCAGACCGTTCGAAGGAGTAGTCAGGGCCTTCCTCAGACCCCAACGCCTCAATCTACATGGCCTTCCATGAGGTTCAATTTTAACGTGGTCGAAGGAAGCGTAGTACTTTGACTCATACAGAGGTTTACGGGCCTTTTCGTCAGCCGCGCCAGGGACCTCAGGACCGTTCCAAGGAGTAGCCCGAACCCTCCTCGGGTCGGGGCGCCTCAATTTACTAGGCCCTCACATTCATACTGAGGTTTACGGGCCTTTTCGTCAGCCGCGCCAGGGACCTCAGGACCGTTCCAAGGAGTAGCCCGAACCCTCCTCGGGTCGGGGCGCCTCAATTTACTAGGTCCTCACATTCATACATAAATGTACGGTCAGTACTCGCTATCCAACGCCCCAGTTTAAAGCTATAAAATTATATAGAAGCCCAGCAAGGAAGCGCTAAGCCGCATTAGTCTATATATATGTGCTTCCAAATGTGGGGAGAATGTTTGGGTTGTACCCCATTTACAAGCCAGATTGTGTAAGCCATTCGGAAAGCTCTATTTATAAACGTAATATTTAATACAAAACGCTAACACAAATTTACAGTATTCCATGTCGATAACTACATTAGAAAAGAAAAGTATATACAATAATGATGGCTAATTACTCTGCAAAGTCTATTTAAACATCTATTTGATGTAACAACTTGGAATTGCGACAAGTGACACTTCTACATTTAAAGTTCCCGATAGCATTTTGACTCCACGAAATATTTTTTCAAAATATTCATCAAAAACGGTTGGAGTCAATTTAACCAGAGACATGAATGGTATATGACCTGAATCTTTTCCTAGTTTTATTGTTATGCCAATATGAGCGTTTGAAGGAGCATTTTCCGTAATTTGATCAACTATATGCTCTGAAAATACTAGAGGCCATTCGCATGTCTCTATCTGACCTGTAAGAAAAAACTTATACTCAAAAGAAGTAATGCAAAATTTGGCATTTTCATTTAACTTTCTCTTTGACAAAAATTTCAGAAATACCGCCATGTCTGTTTAATCAATAAGAGGAAACACGTCCGACCAGTACGGGAGTTGGAAGGAGAATGATCAAACAAGCTAGTGACAACCATAGACATCCATGGAGCACTGGTGTCTGCTAGTTCATATGGTTCTCTGAATTTTGTAACCATATGGGACAGTATCATAATCATCGTTCAATTTTCTCTTCGCTCCAGTAATTTTAAACTGTTTGACTTCATTTACTGTCACAATGTCTCGAGTTTTTGTCCTTCTGATTCGGCTCTCTTTAATTTCCAGTACTTGAGTGGCTTCGTTAAGAACCATTTCTTTCAATGTATCAAAATTCACATCTTTTGACGTCTTAATATTTAATGTTAGTCCCTTTACCTTACAGACAGAGACTAGTTTATTTTGGTTTGTGGAATACACAAGGTAGGCGTAGGTTTTAGGGCCTCCAGACACAAACTCGACTATGTAGGAACCTGGGCCGTAGTCCTTGGCTAGTTCGTCTGTCATTTCTCCCAGGTAATCGCCAGTGTTAACCCTATACAGGCCGTCGCGATAGTAATAAACACAACTGTCCGTGTCATAGTATAATACCTGGCCTCCTAGGGCTTCCAAATGTTCATATAACTTAAGTCTCGCGTGAGCCGTGGTATAAGCTGCGATCACAACATTCACGGTCCTCAAGGGTTCACTAGCTTCGTCAACCATTTGCCAATTTACAAGGAGAACTTCTTCGTTTATGATTTGGATTAAATTTACTCTTCCTCCAGGCTGGGTTAGCAATCTGAAAAATTCCTTAGAGTCCTTCACGATCGACGTTTTAGTCATATTTTCCCTTTGCCCGAATTTACCCCAAAATGAGTTCAACATTAATTTAGCAACTGATCGGAGGCCAGCATTCTTAGCAATTTTGACTTTCTCAAGTTGAACTCCTTCATGTTTAAAATACTCCATGATATACTGGTCTTGGTCTTGTTCAGTCTTACACCAAGAGGGGAACCCTGATGCCTCTTGTTTCATTTTTAAAAATTTGTTAATAAAGTCGGTGAATAAGCCCCCGTTCTCATAGGTCGCCACTCGATACTCCCATAGCTCATACATGTCTAGGATGGTATAGCCTTTCTCTACAGCTTTCCGTATTTCATCCATTGTCCACGTCCCCACTATAGCCCGTTCCTCGCTCTCATGTAGGCAATCACCCTGATTTAAGGTTTCCCCACAGGTACGACATAATACGAACATTAATTTATTGTTCATTTTAGCGGGGAGTACGGGGTGGTAGAGATCCCAAGGTGGCAGGATTTTACATTTCAACAGGCCTTCAACATTAAGGCCACGTGCTCTGCACTCCTCATTACCTATATAGATTTTTGGATGGCCAATGGGGTACTTACAATATTTATTTACATACGGGTACAAAGAGCATACGTCTACATACTGAATCGTTTCACCCTCCTCGCATTTATGATAGGCTTTGGCATTGCCTGTCCTGTCTCCAAAGAACGAATCTCTTGGGTTGAGCGGGAGATTGTTCAAAATTGGTAGTTTATTAAGATGATCTAGTTTATTTTCCTTCTTCAGCCTGCTAAACTCACATTCCCACATTTCTACAATATTATAGTCAGAAAGTTTATCAATTTTGGATTTTGTTCTCTCATATCTAATGTGGAGAGTGTCAGAGGGATCCTCCTTCAATGGTTCTTCCCTTCTGTATGGGTAGCATTTGGGACAGCCATGCCAGTAGCATCCGTGGAATTCATAGATGTTTTCTCCATCAAACCCATCTACTTTTAGCCCATTAATTTTGGCTTCTTTCCCCCGACCTGCATGCTGTATCTTAATTCCACATTTCTCCTCCTCCCACGTCAACCACTGCAATGCAGCAGCTGATTGAGTGTCGGAAAAACGATATCCACCTTTTGGAATCAAGCCAATTGTATCAGGCTTCAGAAAATTTCTACGGAAAGCTAAGTTGCACGCACTGGCTATAGTTATCGCTTCAAGGAATGGGTCCACGTTGCATTGCTCGAGAAGTAAGGCTCTAAATTTAATACAGGCTTGGGCCAAAATCTCGACATCTGAAATGCAATATTCTAAGATCTCCTTTTGAAAGTCAAATTTGTAATCTTCTGCTACTCGCTCATCATACCACTTTTCAAAAGCTGAGTGGGACTCTTCAAACATAGAGTCTGGACAGTAATACTCCTTGGCTGGCATAGGGCCTACATAATTTTGATTCGCCAATGTGTTGAAAAGATGTGGGAAATAGCCTTTCTTCTTCTCTGGAGGCAGGTCAAACGCTTTAGGGAGTGCAGAGAGGGACATGGGGAAGTAGCTAAGTGAATCGATAAACCTTACATTATCTACTTCAATTAAGATTGATTTAGTCCCCCGAGAAGTTACGTTTGGGACAAATTTAGTTTCTTCCATCAAATACTTTAAGATAAATTGAAAGTCAAAGCCCTGCCCATTATGGGCGATCACACATACAGTCTTAAAAGTTTTCCTCACCTGCATGACATAGTCCATAAACTGTTTGACAGGGTCTTCTTTAAATATATTTTGCCGTTCCAAACAAGTATCACAGTCACTTCCTTTGATACACTTAAAACAATACTGCTGGGACACACATAAGTTGACTTTATGAATTTTAGCTTCACTATCAGAAACCAGTGATTCATCTTGGCGAGTCTCCAAGTCAAAGAATATAAACAAGAAATCGCGGTCTTTAGGGCTTTGCTTGTCTACACGCATAAAACACTGGTGGTCAGCCGGTTTATAGTCTTTGCAAGTATTACAAAACACCTCTCCACACTCATGGACTGTTTTGCGTTTAGTCGGAAAAACCATTTTTTGACAATGGCGACAGAACTGGATAGATTTGCAAATTTGGCCACGATGGGCTATCAAACACTGCTCATTTTTAAAGTGGCGACTGCAAAATCGGCAACTAAAGCCACCATGTTCAAGCTTACATGGAGGAGATATAGAGTGACATGAAGTGCATTTGTTAGTGCATCGATGTTCAAACTTATTGTTGGAGGGGACATGGCACGCTTCACAGTAATAATTACAAACAAAAGCAGCTGTGAGACTAGTGATTACATTATAATGGCCATTATGGAAAAGCAAGTTAATTTTAAGGTTAGCATCTTCACAGCCGCCAGAAAAGTATACATCGCGGCCTTTCGAGTTGTAGTTGTAAACAGTTATTCTGTACTTTTTAAGATGGGCCTGAAGCTTCTCAAGCTCAGGAATGCCCGCGCCTTCCTCTGGGATCTCTACCCTCGCCTTTGCAATTAATTTTTTAGCTTTACAGGTTTGCCTAAGGCCTTTATCCTTTCGAATAAGTTCCAATTGGGGATCATTCTTCGCATACGCTTTTGCCACTACCAAAGCCCTGGGGAGACATAAATTATCTTTATTTTGTATAACAACGATTCCCTTCCTAGCCTTACACTCTTCTTCAAAAGTATTATAAAATCCAGGGCGTTTTCTAGCACCACGACCTACAGGCACGTTAACTCTTACAACATCAACTCTAAATGTATCAGTTGATTTAATATTTTCAGAGTTTGATTGGACAATTCCTCCAAAAATACTCCACAGTACATCACTGTTAACTTCAGAGGCTGGACGTGGAACTACATACCCTGACTCTTTTGTTTTCAAATTAATGCTATCTAATGTAAAGCCAAGGTAATCATTAGGATGGCATTCGGATTTCGCTCTCTCAACTATTTGAGCAAATCCCTGCCTAAGCCATTCAAATTCAGACGTTCCGGCTGGGGGGTTTGTAAACTTAAAAATAGTTTTAAGACCATACAGCCTGAATTTTTTTATGTACGTCCGGTCTTCGCTAATGAAATGGATTGGTTCAGCCATATTTTGAGAACCCATTTTAGAAGACGATTCCATTTTTATAAAAATACTAAGCTTATTATGAAGAGAAAATGGGATTTTTATAGTAAAATTGAGGTTATGTTACCCGCACGTCTGTACAGTACCACGTCTGAGACTAAAGCAATAGAGCTGATAACTATAACTTTATAAAAAATCACTAAGGGACCACTCTGGTATTACTATATGTACAGTAAAAGTACAATCAAAAGTGAGGTTATGTTACGCAAGACCGACACATCTGTACAGTATCACGTCTGGAACCAAACTAAACCGATAGAGCTGATAGCTCTGATTTTATAAAGGCTCACTAGGGACTCTGAATTTACTAATATATTGCTAGAGTGCAAGTGTAGTGTAAGATTATGTTACGCAAGACCGGCACGTCTGTACAGTACCGCGTCTGAGACTAAAGCAATAAAGCTGATAACTATAGCTTTATAAAAAATCACTAAGAGACCACTCTGGTATTACTATATGTACAGTAAAAGTACAATCAAAAGTGAGGTTATGTTACGCAAGACCGGCACGTCTGTACAGTATCACGTCTGAAAAGACACTGAAACAATAGAGATGATAGCTCTGGTTTTATAGGGGTTCAGCAGGCCCCCTGTATACTGTAATTTTTACTAATAAATTACTAAAGTGCAGTGTAAGGTTATGTTACGCAAGACCGGCACATCTGTACAGTATCACGTCTGAAAACAAACTAAGCCAATAGAGCTGATAGCCCTGGTTTTATAGAGACTTACTAAGGACTCGCTCTGGTATTACTATATGTACAGTAAAAGTACAATCAAAAGTGAGGTTATGTTACAAGAGACTAGCACGTCTGTACAGTACCACGTCTGAAACTAAAACAATAAAGATGACAACTATAACTTTATAGAAAAGTCACTAAAGGCTCATTCCGGTATTACTATTGTATTTCTACAGTAAAAGTACAGTAAAAAGTAAGGTTATATTACTCAAGACAGGCACTACTGTACAGTACCACACCTCATACCAAACTAAACCAATAAAGCTGGTTATTATAGAGGCTCACTAAAGGCTCACTCAAGTTTTACTAATATATCTGATACAGTAAAAGTGAGGTTATGTTACGTGAGACCTGCACGTCTGAACAGTATCACGTCTAAACCCAAACTGAACCAATAAAGCTGGTTATTATGGTTTTATAGAGCCTCACTAAAGGTTCACTCAAGTTTTACTAATATATTTGATACAGTAAAAGTGAGGTTATGCTACGCGAGACCAACACATCTGTACAGTATCACGTCTGAGACTGAAGCAATAGAGCTGATAACTATAACTTTATAGAAAATCACTAAAGGACCACTCTGGTATTACTATATGTACAGCAAAAGTACAATCTAAAGTGAGGTTATGTTACACAAGACCTGAGTTACATTATAAACTGCTATGTATTTCCCTTCAATAAAATTGTACTAGTATCAGCTAACTTATAAAGACTGCTCACCCTCTGTCTTAGAAATATAAGGATTTTTCTTTAAGATAATACCATAACACTATACTGCCTTCACCTCCTAAGTATTGATCTGCTATTGAGAAGGTAGAGCCCTGCGCCAGCAGGCCTGTAGGCCTCTGTCTATTATTTTAAGATGTTTTTTATTTTTTAATATGTCTGACCTTGACCACTACACTCTTCTTAGTCTTAACAAATACTTAGAGACTCAAAGGAACAGTCATACACCAGCAGGGGATAAAAAATTAATAGTTGTATGTTTTTTTATTTTTCACAGTTGTGACCTTGAATTTGGGAAGTGATGCTTAGCATTTTATTACATACTAACACTACACATATACACATACCAAGTTTAAAGAAAATCCGTAGTGCCATTCTCAAGATAAAAAATAAAACTTTTTTGCGCCTTCATTTTTTGGATACCTTGTGCCATGCATTTTTAAATACCAACTAAGTGTACACACATACCAAGTATGAAGTTAATACATGAAGCCATTCCTAAGATATGATTTTTCAAAGTTTTGCCCCTTCATTGCCCCCTTCATTTTTTAAATGCAACCCGCAACATTTTGGTTAATTTTGTTATTTTAGGGTACCTACCCCCCAGGGGCACCTCTACTTCGTAGAAGGTGGTTTTTTGAGGTCCCCGGACCCCTAGGACACACCGTTTTCGAGATATTTGCGTTTTCTAGATTTTTAAGCCAAAATTTTCATGTTTTTCACTTTATATAGTATAATATGCACTTTATTTGGGTGTTGTACATCATTTTACATATTCTAAACTTTATATAGTATTGTGTACACTTTATATAGTATGACCCCAGCGATCCATATGGTCTTGTTCCCCATGATGACGTCACAGAAAAAACGGCTGACGATTGGCGCGAAAATTAGGCAAAATTGGCGCAAACGCCGCCATCTTGATGATGTCACAAAAAAAGACGCCACCATGACGTTACAGAAAAAAAAAATAAAACAGCTGGCGACAAATTGACGCGTAAGGGTGTCACCATCTTGATGACGTCACAAAAAAAAGAGCGCCGCCATGACGTCACAAAAAACAGCTGCCATGACGTCACAAAAAAAAGACGCCGCCATCTTGAAAAAAAAAATTGGCGCATGCGCACGCCATTTTTTATCCTCATTCCTCGGTACGCCTACTTGGTCCTCAAGAGGCCGCCTTAACTACTGTCAAGTAATTGTTTGGGTCTTGAGTGAGTTGTTTGAATTACAGGATAAGGCTATTTCATGTTTTAATTTTGTTCATTCATATGTCTTTAGTTATCAATTGGATTATTTTTAGCTCATTTATTGTTATCAACATTTTCGTCATAAGTTTTACCTATACATCCAATGAGTTTTACCAGCAATGAACTTGTTAACTAATCATTTAATACTGGTCACTCATCAGTAACATGAAACAAATTAAGCTTTCAATCATCAGGAACACCCACCACTACTACTACTAGACAATGATAGATCCACCCTGTTCTCGTTGCGGCGTTTTCCCACAGTAATCCCCCGGAGATTGTGTACCCTGTCGCTCGTCTCTCGCTGTTGCTCTTATCGCCAATCTGGATCGTGACCGGGGAAGACAAATTGAAAGATGGATCAGGATGGACGAAGGCTGCCCTTTATCGCAGCCCCTGCGGCCTTGGAGCCCGCGGCGGAAATTGGGTCTGGGCCTTCCGACCCGGATGTGCTGCTGGGGGAGGAAGGGTTTTGGTGCAATGTAACAACAGCAATGTGGTGTCATAACGGTACTGAATTTTAGGTAAAACATCTGGATCAAAATGTATTGTTAAACTGTAGTGGATGAACATTTTTGAAAACAAATAGATATTCAACTAGATATTTATGAAACGATTTGTTTTTGCATAGCCAAATAAAAACTTTTTCACAAAAAAAAAAAAAAAAAACATTCAAGTTTGTTCAAAATTTCACGGTTAATCGACGACCATACTGAAGAAAATACGTTTTTATACAGTTTGGTGACAAACTTTTTCCTCATCATCCCAATTATATTACAAACAAGTCCTTTTACAATATTTTTGCTTGATCTTTAGTCTAAGGACAATATAAGTTTTAAAACTCATACCCTGGAGTTTTGTTAAGCCGCATTTACACTATACAACTTGTTTTATAAACTTTTGTTGTGCAAAAAATTATAGTAATTGGTTTGAAGATGTTTAAGAATGCAATGAAATTTCTTAAAAAGTTGTACAACAAAAGTGTTTTAAAACCAAACAATCGTGTTTTGCAACAGATTGCAGGTTTCCCGAGCCGTGTCGGAAAGATCAAAGGAAATTTGTGTTTTATAAACTTTTGTTGTACAACATGTTTGATACCTACTTAAAACGTCAAACTTGTTGACCAAACATTGTTTCTGCTGTTCTGTCTCAAGTCAGTACGCTTCCTGCTGCCGCATACAACACGTGCTTTTATTTGTGATTAAAGTGTTTTGTTAAGTAAGTGGAGTGGTTAGTGGACCATTTGTGATGGAGTCTCCACTTGTCATCCTTAAAAAGTTCTTGAAGCTACCATCAATCCTCAATTTCCCTGCCTACAAATCTTGGTCATCCTGTTCTAAATCTTTTAATATTTCACTGCCACTATACTTACTCCTAGCTTGCAACGAAGGACATAACCAAAAGCAACGTTTTTCTCTTTTCGTCCTAGCATAGCAAATCACAACAGATGCGGCAGCAGCCAACACCACATCATCGTCGCAAGCACTAGGTGACTGTGGCCTTTTGTTAAACATGTTTGACTGAAGTTAGAGCATAAAATGAATTGTTTAACAACAAAAGTTTTATAAACATAAGGTCAAGTTTAAAAACAAAAGTTGTATAAAACATGAGTAGTGTCAAATTGTTGGTGCTGGGCCAGTTCAAGGTCACCTGACGTCATCGAGGTCAATGACCTCACCGATGACGTCATCGATGACGTCATCGATTGCGTCATCGATGACGTCATCACCAATGACGTCATTTCTATGACGTCACACCCATGACGTCACAGAAATGACGTGCTGATGACGTCATCACCCCTTACGTCATCAATATGACGTCACCGACGCCACTAAGGTCAAGGTCACGCCGAAACTTAAAATTTTTTGGCACTTTTGCCGTTTCTCGCACTACGCTCCTAGTTTCAGTCAGAGTCCCCGCGACCTTGACGACTTGGAGCGAATTTGCGACGAGAAACGGCAAAAGTGCCAAGTTAAACTCGAGTTTCTGACATGACCCTGCCTAAATGGGCAATCGGTAATCCCTCAGGTGACCTTGAACCAGCACAACACCAACAATTTCATATTACTGTGACCTTGAAAACTTAACAACGGAGCGCTGACACCGATGCGCACCCCACGACAGTCACCGAGCGACTGACTGTCCCACTCTGTGTACTCTAGGTATATCGGTTTGAGAGACTAAGACTCTAAACTGTCAGGAATGGGAGTAACTAACTGAACTTTGCAAGGAAAAGTCATTTCATCCAATATTCTAAGCAAATCTTCATCAGTAAAACTTACATTAGTCTGTTTGGTATAAAATTTAGGGTGTCCGCGCAATAGTCTTCGCCACTTAGCTAAAGTTGAAACCCGCTTTACTTTGAGTGGTGGACAGTGAGCAACTAATAAAGCCTTAACACGGCTAAGTTTCTTACCTAAAGTGTCCCGCGACATGGCTTCCCTTCACAAAAGTCCGCACAATACTGAGAGACTGTTGGTAGCGATTGAGCCAAGGCAAAAGTGGTGGGGGTAACAGCAGGAGTGGGGGAAGGTCAGAGCGGTGGGGGAAGGTGAGGTTGAACGCTGGAGTTTTGCATCACTTCACCATGAGCTGTCCTACAGTCAACACACTGTTCTCGCGGCCCGAGTTGGCGCTAGAAGAAACCCTACTGTACAGTTTAAGCTGTGAGGGGCAAGGAAGAAAAGTTAAAGTGGAAGTTATGGTAAACTCTAAGGTGAAGAGCCGTCTAAATAAAGTGATTGTAATCTTTCAATCCCCAATAACCTTAGAGAAATACAAATTCATAAAGCGACATCTTACTCTTAGGCAAAACGAATTGGAAATAGAAAAGATCACAGTAAAATTAATCTAACCTAAAATTTGGACTGGACACTCATGGCGATACCACGTGGCGTGCAAACGCCACCCTAAACATTACAAGTTAGGTTATTGAGCATCTCTGGTACGATAACCGACGTGCTAGAGTTAAAGTGTGATGACCTTGAGTCAAAACACTGAAATACTACAAGTCGATATCGTTCCAGAGGTAAAGTGTAGTGACCTAGATTCAAAACTTGTAAAATTACTTACATATAGAGAGTTAGAGAACAGCGAGACGCACCGCATGGAAGCCGGAGACATACTGGCGGAGCGGTGTTGTGCAGCCTAGGGACCCAGTTGTGGTGGGGGTATAGCCAACACTTAGAGTAGAAGTGTTATGGGTGACCTTGACCCACTTAACTTACTTGACCCCCCCCCCGACAAAAAGTGCGAGCCCCCCCTCCCCCACCCCCACCCCCTCCCCCCCCCCTGATATCCTGGGCGTGGCAGAACCGGTGGGGATATAAGGCGGCCCGGCCACAGCCGGCTCGCAGTCCGCTCCCGCGCGTTGAACGTGAACGATCGGGACGGACCGCCATAGGCCTCACTAAACACTGAATGGCGCCTTCACTGTTTAGCGAAGTCTACTCTAACTATAAGACTTGTATTATTTCTAAGACATTGCGCTTGCGTTTGGGTATTGGGAATTGTTTTATATGAGAGTGTTTCACTTGTACCCTATGTCTCCTGTGTGTCTTGTATGTCTTTTACCCTGCGTGTCTTGTTAGTCATATGTGTATGTGCTTGTTCCAGCATTCACTATGTTGAGCTCAATTGTGTGTTGTGTGTTATATTTATCTAAAGTGTATACGCTTGTTTTAGCATTCCCCCTTGAGCTTTTCAATGCTCAAAGTAAATCTTAAAGTTAGGGAACGGGAGTAGACCCCCGTGTAAAAGCATTTTATACCAACGTTAGCATGGGTCCTCTCAGGCATGCAATATTGCGGCTTCGTTGGGAACCGGTCCGTTTGTACGCTGGCATGCAGACCACAGCTGTGGCCAATTTGCGGCGGCCTCTGCACTCGGACCGAGGACGTAAGCCACTAGGGCTGTCCTCAACCTCTTGTTTCCCTTCTGGAAACTCAAAATTATGTAAATGAAAGTTTGTTAGTTACTTGTGTTTTTGTCCCCAAGGCCCCCGAACATTCGTGGTTCGCCATGGATAAATATAACTATATTAAATATAAATATATTAAATATACACCAACGCGCCAACCACTGTACGGCCTGGTATAAAAGTAGTACCTACCGTGGTGTGGAAATCAGTTGACCTCCTGACTTCATAATGAGCAGACGTATGACCTTCAAAATGGACAAGGGAGAAGAAGAAGAACAAGTAAAGTCCAAGCCTGGTATTATTGAGTTTCAAGCGTTTCGTGGTAATGATGATAGATTCATTATAAAAGAACTTGTGTTTTGGACATGAATACAAGTGTTCCTTATTCGTTTTTATTTAAACCACCATGTTCTTATTCATCTTTAACTAGTAAAGCCGCTACTACCAACAGATGGATTTCAAAACACTTCCATCATATCGATTGGTATGATGGTTTTACAAGTTACACGGACTTGTATCACATTATGCATCATTTTTCAGACAAGTTTACCAATATTTACACAAAGGGGCTGGAAAAGAAAAGATGGATCGAAGGATTTACTCATGTTCCGGTTAATGATGTGGAATTGGATAAGAATTATCAATACATGCTGGAAACCATATGTATTTGTACAAAAAGCCCAGAACATGATAAAGATAGACATTGCGCTTTGAAAAATGCTTATAAACTCGCCTCTTACCTTCAAAGTGGGGAAGTGGGGAGTGGTGGGGGTAACGGAGAGTATATAAGTGAGGAGCAGACCGGGACCTGGCATGAGTATTACTCGAGATTCCGAGACGACAACATCTCCGAGCAAGAAGACGATCTGTAACCTGACCATGGCATCTCACCAGTTCCTTCAGACTTTGGTCGAGCAGTTCAATGCTCACTCCAAGTCAACAATATTACCTGTGAAGAAGTGCTCTGAACTAAAAGACGAAAAGCACTACATAATCCATGCTATGAAGAAGATGGAGACTACAGTTGGGGAGGCCATCTGCTGCAGTCTCAGCGAGGCACCGTTTACTCCGGGGGATGAACCAAAGTTCCAGGTGTACCTGCCCAAGAGATTCGTCCATCTTCTACAAAACGAGGATCTTCGCTCTATTCAACCTGGGTGTCTATACCTGGTGTCCCACGGCTGCACGGGTAGCAATTCTACAGAGTTGACCATCCACATCGCCGACAAGCAGCAGTGTTAGATTTAAGTTTTAATGTTGTACATATGTTATTGTAATGTTTTATAAATAAATAAATCATAAAAGGCAAAAAAAATAACAAACAAAAAAATGCAACATATCAATATGTGAAGTTTGTCACATATTGATATGTTGCATTTTTTTAAACTTCGCGGGTGACCTTGACCTTTGACCTTTGCATTTCACAATTACCCCCACTACCGCGCTAGAATTCGAGCCTGCTTGGATGCTAAAAACGGTCAGTCTGTTGCCAACTAGCAAACGATGAGCACCTTGTACGAGCTTTGCTTACAACGAGTTATAACTCACGCATCTTTACTTAAGACGGCTTTACAAGATAATATCCCTATAACAATAAAGCAGGATATCAGAGAGTACAAGAGAGAAAATAGAGGGTATTCGGAATACTCCTGGTATAAGTTCCACGATGGGGAAAAGTTTTGTAGGCCTTGTGGCGTTGCCGCCGTCGGAGACCTTCGGCGATTCGTACAGGATGGCGGTATAAAACAGTTCGGATTTCTAGCTACGCTGTTTCGATTTGAAAATTACAAGGAAACCTGCGCTATTTGTTCCATTCCATTGTATCGATGGAAAAAGTTTAGAACTGTTTAATTGGATCTTCCATACCCCCCCCCCCCCACTTTTACCCCCACCACTATTACCCCCACCACTTTTTCATGTACCTACAAGCGCTGTGCCTCGGCTTCATTTCTACTCCAGCAGCCAACCTAGCAACATCAGGATGTCTCTGAACGTCAGTTGCGCAAGTTACGAGGAGGTGAGCATCAAGACTCAGCAGGAGCTAAACGACTTATACAAGGAGTTGCAGCTGATGGTGGCACGAGGCTACCGTATAAACGTGCAAGTTTACGCTTGCAATATACGGAACACCCGGCAGCCAAAGGAAGAGCCTGGACACTCCTCGACGGCTTCCTCACCGACGTCGATGAAGACCGAGCCAGACAACTTGTACTACTTCAGCTGACTAGCAGTTGTCTTCCTTGTTCTTACAATAATAGAATATGTATATTTTTTCATTATATTAAAGAAGTAAAAGAGCGAAAACACCTATCTTGTTACTGACATATGAGCTCAGTAACAAGA
Organism: Neoaliturus tenellus; assembly: GCA_030545055.2. Taxonomy (NCBI): domain Eukaryota; kingdom Metazoa; phylum Arthropoda; class Insecta; order Hemiptera; family Cicadellidae; genus Neoaliturus; species Neoaliturus tenellus. The sequence continues at coordinate 108,394,297 of CM061533.1, forward strand.
TAGGTTTTTTTAAAACACAATTTGGATGACCTTGAAACTTCCCCCTCCACTGCTTTGCTACCCCCACCACTTGACTATTGGTGTACATGGCACATCGCAATTGGAAACCTCATTCCATCTTCAACAGCCACACCGACAACATCAACAATGGCAAACCTACCAACAGATGAAAGATGTCCTCACGCATGTTGTGACTTCGTCCACGAGTTGGAGAAGAGGATGCAGGAGAGGGCGATAAGAAGAAAGCAGATCCACTCAGAAAATATCATGATAGTCAACGGCTATCTTTTATTGTTCGGCCTTATTATGGTTGTACTTTTCATACTGTATGGCATAGTCACATGTGTCGGCAAGGTTGCGGAAGAAAACGCCCGCCACCATCAATTGGAAAGTTTCAATGTTACTTTGTAAGTTTTCCTTTTTTTAAAACTCCGTTTGGATGACCTTGAAACTTCCCCCACTACTTTACCACACCCCCACCACTTCACCATGTTCCTGCATGGGCATCACATCAACCGTCATTCCTTGTTCGACAAGCAACCATGGCAGACAACACCATCAGCCAAGCTGACTCCACTACTGATGTCGGTACAAGTACGGGTTGGACACTGTCGATCAACAGTGTGCACTATTTGGAAACAATTTGCGAACGGATGAAAGAGATACTCCGGGACAACCCTGGGATTGTAATTCAGATGAATTTGAATTACGATTGGTCGCAAGTTGGATTGCGCCAGGATGACGACGGCCAGCACTCACCACAATATTCACCGATGTCGCCAATCTATCCTTACAGTGAGTCTGATGTCGATGAAGATGTGGGAGACGAGGTTGATGAAGATGTGGGAGACAACGAGGCTGAAGAGGAGTAACCTTCATTCCTTTTTTTTTAAAACCCAAATTGGATGACCTTGAGAATTCCCCCTCCAGTATTTCCTTTTTTAAAACCCAAATTGAATGACCTTGAAAATACCCCCTCCACATACTTTTGGTTTACCCCTCTACTTTTCTATACTGTTACCACAGTCTGTAGCTCACCTCATTCCTTGCTTAGCTATCATGGCGGACAGCACTCTTTCTCAAGTTGACTCAACTACGGATGAAGAATGGCCATTTTCGTGGAATGTTCATCTGCAAGATTCAGCAGAAGTGGATATGTTGCATGAAAAATTGGTATACGTATTAAACGAAAACCCTAACATTGAATGTAGGATGACTATGGATTTCGCTGCGACAGGAGTCCACACTCAACCTTGCACTTCCAGCCAGCCTGAGCCTAAGCTTCAGCCAAGGAATTTTACACATCTTTACACTCCAATACGGCCGGAGGATGTGGTTATCAGCGAGGCGGACTCAACTACAAGTTATATTGAGCCAACAAATTGGAAGCTTGTTATTGACACCTTACACAAGGTCGACTTAGTATGTGATAAATTAAAGGAGTTGATGATGCAAGATCCTGGTCTTCGTTTTAAAATTGATATGTTTTTCATCTGGGGAGCACCTGCGCGGGGCTCTTCGTCTGACAGCTCTCCAAGTACGACGGACGAGGAGGAGGAGGAGGAGGAGGACTAGTCATCTTTTTTAAAACTCCGTTTGAATGGCCTTGACCTTTCCCCCTCCACTGAGTTTATTTAAGGTGCACTCTCACTCACTACAGCATCATTTCATCGTGCACCTTCGCTGCAGCAACATGGAGAGTCAACTCAATTACTGTTGCGAACGGAAATGTTTTTCATGGCCAAATGACATTGATGTTGTGGATGGCCTGGCATGTAGAAAATGTGAAGCTTTTGGTCAGTGCATGTGTAAATGCAAGTCTTGGAAGAAGCCGAAACCGGAGTTGAAGACATTCCATGTGTACCAGTTGAGAGGGCATAAGTACACTTGTTGCCCTGAACGTTGCATTGAATTTAATCTAAAACAGCTAACTGGCTGCAAAATGTGCAACAATCATTTTGCAGGTTTTTGCAAACATTATTTAGGGGCGTGTCAGTACAGATCAACTTGGCATACCGAAGCACTCACTATCAATGAAATCGCTATAGACTCACAAGAGTAGTCTTTCTACTCTTTGACTTTTTTAAGACTCCGTTTGGATGACCTTGACCTTTCCCCCTCCACTCACCTTAGTTTATATAAGCTCTATTCCCACTGACCACGGCATCACTTCATCTTGCTCCCTCGCCGAAGCAACATCAAGTATGGAAACTAAGCGTGTCTCATGTTGCGAGCATAAGTGTTTGGAGGAGCCGGGCGTCATCCATTGTGCAAAGAAGCTTTGGGAGGAAGAGACGGGGACAACCTATTGCTGCGAGGTCAAGTGTTTCCTACTACCAAGATGGAAAGTGGACGGGTTGGCCTGCCAGCAATGTGAATGCTTCGGATGTTGCAGGTGTAGATGCAAGAACCAACAACTGCCACCACCGGTACTACAGACTTTCAAAATTTACAAGTCCAAGTACTTCTACACTTGTTGTCCGCATCGGTGTGTTAAGTTTCACTTCTCAAATCTCACCAATTGTCGGAAGTGCTACGGACAACCTGATGGATGGTGCACCCGTTTTCTGGACTCCTGCCGCTACAGATCAGATTTTTTTACAGATCCGTTGGAAATTGATGAAGTCGCCCAGGAAGCACAAGAGTAGTCTTTCTACTCTTTAACTTTTTTAAAACTCCGTTTGGATGACCTTGAAATTTCCCCCTCCACTTCCCCATGTACCTAGAGTACACAGAGCCTGACAGTCAGTCGCTCGGTGACTGTCGTGGGGTGCGCATCGGTGTCGGTGCTCCGTTGTTAAGTTTTCAAGGTCACAGTAATATGGAATTGTTGGTGTTGTGCTGGTTCAAGGTCACCTGAGGGATTACCGATTGCCCATTTAGGCAGGGTCATGTCAGAAACTCGAGTTTAACTTGGCACTTTTGCCGTTTCTCGTCGCAAATTCGCTCCAAGTCGTCAAGGTCGCGGGGACTCTGACTGAAACTAGGAGCGTAGTGCGAGAAACGGCAAAAGTGCCAAAAAATTTTAAGTTTCGGCGTGACCTTGACCTTAGTGGCGTCGGTGACGTCATATTGATGACGTAAGGGGTGATGACGTCATCAGCACGTCATTTCTGTGACGTCATGGGTGGGACGTCATAGAAATGACGTCATTGGTGATGACGTCATCGATGACGTCATCGATGACGTCATCGGTGAGGTCATTGACCTCGATGACGTCATCCCTCAGGTGACCTTGAACTGGCCCAGCACCAACAATTTGAAACTACTAACATGTTTTACGAACATTAGTTTATAAAACAAGTTGTATAGTGTAAATGCGGCTTTATAGGCCTACTGTATTTCGTTGTAGCCTCACTAAGCAAATGAATGTACTAAGTTGAATGAATGTTAGTACGCATTAATTTATTGTCAGTTTCTCGTGGAACACATAGACTAAAATTATCTGAATAAGCCTTATTCAGCATACTTGACATGCCACAGCCTAAGATATAGAGGGTGAAACTTCTTCTCATTTAATTTGACATTCATTCATATCTAAGTAGTTATAGTGGAAATTGTTGTGTGCTTAATTCTAAACTCCACTGAAAATTATATATTTTCTTCGTATTAGAGATGTTAGAGACTAATGGTTTTTAATAACAAAAAATTTACAGTATTTAGAACTTCACAAATATCATCATTCTAATGCACCCATGAGATGGACAACACCTACAACAAGACCTACACAATTATTCAACTGCTGAATGGACAATCTGGAATCTAGCCACATTAGCCACATTAGATCGCTTCTGGTCGAATCACTCATCGCCTCATTACGATGGTCAGCTGCGGCGCCGGCGGAATGCTGAAGGTTTTTGAAAGCCGAACAAAGCCCGACTGGGCATCGACCTTGGGGGAAGGGGGGCAGCGCCAGCGCGGACAAGCTTTACGAAATCTTTCACAAGCACCCCGGACCTTGGCCGCGGCGGCCTTATCATTTCACATGTTTGATGGCAGTATCGAATTTGATCTTTGCAGTTTGATTTTATCTCGCGATGGCCACCTTTGGCAATTCTTGGAAGGTTTTTCGGACTCTTAAGGTGTGAGAGAAGATCGCCTAGTGATGATATCTTACAGATTTCCAGGATACTTAACTTTGATAGCTAAAGTGTTTATTATATATCAAGGGGGAAATGTGTTATATAATATATTATCTTATGTTGTTTTTTACATGAAAAGCTACAGAGAAAATTTGAAAATTTTTTGCTATTTTGGTTATTGAAAAATAAATGTTTGTCTTAGACACCTCTGATGTGTTAGACACGAAATGTGTTTATGGTTATACACAAATAAGAAATTTTGTATTTATGTGTGTGCTGTTTTGTACAAAACTAGAAAACACATAAGTATTTGTCATCATTTATTAAAAAAATTGAAATTGTGTTCGGGGTTAGTTTGAAAAATATTTCATGGCTGTTTATTTGTATACAGTATAGTTAAGTCTTTTTACACCAAAACTATCCCAAAGAAACTAAAAAAGAAGATTTCTTATTTTTAAACCTGTTTTATAAACTTTTAACACTTTTGCATAGTTTTTGTTAAAAAAAAATTTTAGACCAACACATACAACATTTGGGTAACCAACAACCAATTTATTCAAAGAGCAAAAGGTATTGGCTGGTAAACCTCATCAGCTCATGAAATTCAACCTACATTGTCTGCCTTGTGGCTCAACTGAACCGTGAGCCTTGCGACTCTAAATCAGCTGATTGGGCAAAACAGCTGACGTGCCAAAGAACAAAGTATGCAATAATGGCATCAGTCAGCTGTTCCATGGGTGTGGTGTAGGCCAACGCCCCGGCCGCCACCCTGCCTTACATAAGGCGGCATTCGCGCTTGCACATACAGTACAGGCAGGGTGCCTAGGGCGGCGTACAGTGCAGCAATTAATGAGGGTTTTGTTATAGGTTTTTGCTAATTGTATCAATTGCATAAGCGGTGTAACATTAGTTTTAAACTAAAATACTTCAACACAATTTCTACAAGTTCTTAAAACTCATCGGTAGGCCTATAAATCATATTTTTATTGAATTTCTTTATTTTTGTTTTATCAATGTAAAAAACTTTTAGGCCTTTGTAAATTTATGCAGTTCTTTGCAGTATGTATTTTGACCATGTCACATTTTATTATTTTTAAGTGCGTGCACTAGGATATACCGTACCGTACTTAAATACCCCCGTCGCAGCAGATCTGCGTACTCAGCGAATTTCCAATGGAATTTCAGATTATTTACTTTCCCCATAAAAAACACCATAGGATCGAGTATGTAGGTTTTCTGCCATTGGGTGTTGTTAGAAAATCTAAGTTAATCAATAATTGGTGAATGTAAACACAAAATTGTATCAAACTCTGGCAATTTTTAATTTTCCCCATAAACCCCATGGGGTTGAGTATGTAGGTTTGCCGCCATATGGGTTTTATAATGCTGGTTCGCGAACTCATGAAAATAGACCTGGTCTTACACCTCCATACCAAATTTCATCAAAATCGGAGGTCCCCTTCAAAAGTTATCAGTACCACGGACACATAGATATTATATATATATATATACATGTATATGAAAATGAACGAATGGTGTTTTTGGCTTCTGGGGGCCTCAAAATGAAAAAGTAAAGTGGTCCCGGGCTTAGGTCTTACCATGGCTACTACCGTAATTATAGCGTATTCCCTATAGGGAAATTCGCTAAAACACCATGATCAGAAACAACAATTGAAAAAGACTCGATGCAGCTATTTTATTTTAAATAGTTACAGTTATTTTATATTGTGTTACCATTCAGTCTCTTTATTCTGGAGGTATCCTATCATAACTGGAATCATTTGATCGCTGAAGTATCTTTGATTAACAGCAAAATATTTGTTTCCCGTTGGCCCATGGAAGTTTGAATATTTGAGTCACGTATGAAAGCACTCTGTTGTACTTCAACGAATAAATATTTTTGATACCCTACAACAGCATTAAAACATCAGTAATGCCGATTGACATTATTTCTTAGTTGAAATATTGTATTAAAAATGTATAAAACCACGTCTATTAATTGATCTAATGATTGTATGCAAGTTTAATTGAATTTTTCCTTTTAACTAGATTGGCCCTTATGCTTTATATTAGGCCTAAAGTATCGTTTGTTATCTAATCCCAGTCAGCAAAAATGTTAAAATATCGTTATTTTCACGTAAAAAATATGGAAGTAAAATCGGAAATGTTGGTTTTGACGTGAAAAGATGATAAAATGTAAAATAAGTATAATGACAACATTTATAACATTATTTTCAAGTTGTATTTTCACAACAATTTTACATTTGACTTCTTTCAAGAAGTATATTTCTCTAATGTTCTAAAATGATGAAATTGTACAGAAATGACTCAAAAGAACTTAAACAACTAAGTTATACTAATAACGTTTTTACGTTAAAATGATGAAAAATCTAATAAAACTGATAACGTAATTTTCACATTTTATTTTAATCAATTCTACACATTTATTTACAAATTCATACAAATTTGTATTGAAGAAATCCTGTTATAAACTTTTATAAAGGTATTGCGTATGGTTTACCAAGTTTATTTCATAGTCATTACATTTTAAATATATAAATGAAAATTACATAAATAACACATTAAAACTATTTTAAAACACCCGAAAATGATCAGTTTTAGTTTTTTTATTTTGGTAATTTTTTTAAATTTAATTTAGAAAACTTTTTAGTGCACCAGTGAAGGGCCAACTTTTAAATGTAAAAATAGTAAATAAATTTTTACTCACATACTTCAAGTGAGTCAAGAGGCAAGAGCGCCAGAATATAGGGTGAAAAGTCGGAGGTTCAAATCCCAACATGGAATGAACAATTTTGTTCGTTTTTATTTAGGCCTACATTTTTAAAATCTATTGGTTAGTGAAAATGCATCCATTAATAAATTTTGTTAAAGAAAATATAAACTGTACTGTAAAAAATATGTTTAAAATTAAAAAATTAAGTGATACAAAACCTTTATATTTACGTATTTTTTATCCTTGTTTAATGTAAAAAAGTGTGACATCTGTATGTTATTATCACGGGAAAATCGTTAAAATAAAGATTTTTAACGTGAAAATAACTTCAAAAATGTTGAAAGGAGACGTAATTTTCACGTCTTTTTACATTCCTTTGCTATTTGGGAATATTTTACCCCTATAATCCTCCAGCCCTGATTTATTTAACAGTAGGGGGACTTGGCCGGCTGTCCGCCTGCTGGTGGAGCCGGTGGAGCCGGTGGAGCCCCCCCCCCCGAGACCACCCAAGTTGCGGAGCCCCCCCCCCCCCCCGAGACCACCCAAGTTGCGGAGCCCCCCCCCCCCCCCCGAGACCACCCAAGTTGCGGAGCCCCCCCCCACCGAATTAGTAGAGTTTTTTTTTTTTTTTTTTTTTTTTTTTTTTACAAAATATTAACTTAAAACTAAAAGGATTGGGTTCAACAGCACGTTTAATCATCATATTCGTTATATTCTTCATGTTTCTCAGTCTTCACCTCCGTCTGGATAGTACCTCCACTCTTTAGCTCATTCTCGGCGGCTTCAAGTTGTTGGGTAATCGCCATCTGGCATTGAAGTTCAAAATCATCTCGCGGTACAGAACCGCAAATATCCATCTGAGCTAACCAGAGTCGCCTGAGGTTCTTTTCCTTTTCCTCGACAGCTTCGACGGCCGCATGTAACTCCTCCTCTGTAATAGAGGAGTTCCACAAATGCTGTTCATCGGTTTTGTCGACAACCTTCTTCTCGGACTCCATAGTGCTATCTGACCAAAATCTGTGGCCGCAGCAGGTAGGAGTGGGGGAGCAGGACGTTATTTTCCCGCCAGGTAATACAAACTCTAGACCACCCACGGTGTAAAGGTACCGACCCTCGGCCAGGTGCGACATTCCTTAGATAGGGGAGCCGGTACAATAGGCCGACCACACCCCTGCGTGGGAGCGTCCGCCCGGCGACGTTACACAATAGCGCGTCTTATATTACCCGTCACCCCACGCAGCTGCGCGTCCCTTCACCGACCGTCACCTCACAGTCGTTATATAACCAAACCGAGCGTCGGCCATTTTCTACACTCCCCGGCATCAGTAGTTGCCTAGCTGCCGTAGTGACCGGACGTTCCTGCACTTCGTTCCGCTTGCGCCTCTGTCTACGCCAGTGTCTTCTTTGGATACTTCTTACTTCAAATGTAAGTATTATTTCTAATTTACAATAACTAGTTATAATTAATTATAGTTTTACTTTTTATTAGATTTCAGTAAATTTTGACTTTGTCAAGAAACTCAAAGTGTACGATGATAATATTTTTCACTGCTTCATACACAAAATGTGAAACATATTCAAATAAATACTTTTAATTTTACTAAACTATTCAAAATAGTAGTTAGCTTTTTATCCCACATAGACTATGAATTGTAGCCCAACTCTTTAAACATCTTGTTACATTCTATCATATTGAACATAAATTATAAATCCATTATTCAGTCTCTGTAACACATTTAATTTATTTATTTTTATTTTTTTTTTTATTTTATAAAACTTTAAAATAGTAGATGGGTTTGGTCACTTATAGACTATGTTTCATAGCGCAACTCTTTAATCATCTTGTTACATTCTATCATATTGAACGTAAATCCGTTATTGAGTCTCTGTAACACATTTTATTTTTATTTATTTATTTATTTATTTTTTTTTATAATTTTACATTTGTCTATAACGTGAAAGAGTAGGTTGGTTATAGTTTTACACTACATCATACACAAAATGGTAACCATATGTGAAAAAATATTTTTTTTAATTTTTTAAAACTTTTAAAATAGTAGATTGGTTTGGTCACTTATAGACTCGTAGCTCAAATAGTTTAAACATCTACCTGATTTGTTCATATTGCATGTAAATTTTAACAAAGATATTAAGTTTCTGTAACGTAAGCTGTATTAAGTTTCTGTAACGAATGTACGTCAGTAACATTTTATGAGACTTTATATTCAAGTAAACTGTTTATTCGATATTAGAGCAGTTTAAAGACTTAGTTTAGAACTTAAACCTTTATTACTATTTATTTCATGTATACTTAGTAGAGTGAATGCATAAATGGATTTCTTGTGACTGTTGGATTAACTCTGAGAATTACAACAAATTTCTTATGCGCAGCGTTATTTGCTTACAGATCATCATGAACAACGTTGACCGTCGTTTTGCCTGCGTCCAGTGCGGCCAAGCATTCACCGAGAGGCGAAATGTCTTACGCCACGTCCGTGCAGTACACCGTGGAGCTAACCTCCCGTGCACGGAGTGTGACGAGACGTTCTCGAGGGAGGACGCTCTGCGCCGCCACATCACCAGGAAACATCGACCTCAGCCAGCGATGAACCCAGCATTTAGACCGGGTCAGTATTTTAAACATTATTTATATTCACTAAATAGTCATATGTCTGAAATTCCACTCTCTTTCGTAGTTTTCATAATGATGAGAAAGAAATCCAATTTAGCATCTGATCCACCGTATCTCAGCTAACTTTTTTGTTTCAAATTTAGCTCAACACTTTGTTGTGAACCAACATATCTAACGCTAATCACTATTCTCACTTAAAAGTTCTGTAGCATTCGAACTATTGATGTACTGTGATCAAAGTTCTATACCTTTTACTATGTTTATACGAATAATATAAAATATTCTAATCATGTATGTGCTATTCTTTACAGACTTCGTGCCCACACCGAGTCCGGCGGAACCACGACCCGGCCCCTCTTCTGCTCCTGTCATTGAGCCGAGGCCCGGACCATCCTCCGCTCCTGTCATTGAGCCGAGGCCCGGTCCATCCTCCGCTCCTGTCATTGAGCCGAGGCCCGGACCATCCTCCGCTCCTGTCATTGAGCCGAGGCCCGGACCATCCTCCGCTCCTGTCTTTGAGCCGAGGCCCGGTCCCTCCTCCGCTCCCGACGTCGAGCCGAGACCGGGTCCGTCCAATGCTCCGGAACTCATTCAAGCCCCAGAGCCTACTGGAGTTCCCACAACAGGTATGTACTTATCCATTACTTTAAACTATTAATTTACAAACTTACCTCAAATGTAAATATTTATTCAGATATTTCATCCACACTAAATGGGTCACACTGTCAAAGAGTTCTATTGTAAAGACTAAACAATTTAATGTTAAATGAATCTCAGTCACAATGTGTAGACGTTCAGAGAAATATTTTAACTTTTATAAATTATAACTTTAAATGTTTTCCAATACAAAATAACTATATTAAACATTGAACTTAAACTTTCATATTGTTTTGAAAACTGAATCTTTTCAGATTGAGCATGATAATTATACATGGGACTACAGCATTTTGTGTTATTTCAGGCCATACGTGCGGCGGGTGTGGCAAAAGCTTCACGAGGAAGTCCAATGTGCAGGTCCACGCCCGCAAACACTGTAAAGCCCTCCGTGCGGAACGCCAGCCTGAGCAGACCATCGGAGTCCAGCCACCTTCGCCTGCCCCCTCGTCGCCAGCATCAGTGGCAACATCGAGCGAAGACGACGAGGCGCCTGTGATCCCCGGCGACTTAGCTCCTGCAGGTTTCGAGGAGGTCGAGACAGCGTTCCGTGGGCGGCTTAAAACCTACCGCCTGGCAGAGCCCGTGGACGAGTCAGTTACCCTGCAGGAGTTTCTACTGTCTCTCAGGACACAGGTAATTACACTCATGCGACAGATATTACGTAACACTCATGCCATCAAAGTTAACATCTGGGTCGAATGCGAATTTGTAAATATTCATGGCGAGACTTGTAGGCGGGCCTTTAAGACAAAGAATGTCGAGATCTTCCACACAAGTGACGTTGATGAAATTTGTCAGGAGTTCATCAACAAAATCTTGTTGGAGAAAGAGACTTGTGAAATGAAGGGCTCAGGATGGAGTTTTGTTAGGGTTTTAGATATGGAAGTGAGAGTCAATGTCTACAGCCCTATCAGAGGTAGCTCCTTCATCCTCCTTCCTCAAGACATCGCCATGAAAAGAGCCGTGGTTAATGTGTATAACGTTGCGGATGAGCGTTGTTTCGAGTATGCTATCCTTACTAAATTCGTTGAAAATGTTCGTCGTGACCGGCTTACTGCTAACCACTTTACGGCAGAGGTCAGGACACGAGCAAACCTAAATTTTGATGGTTTGGAATTTCCAGTAAGGTTAGACAAGATTCGCACGTTTGAACGCAACAACCCCGGCGTAAGCATAAATGTGTACGGTCTGGACAAAAAGAAGCAGAAGAAACACCAAAATAAAGAAGAACACTATGTCTTCCCACTTCGCGTCGTGGATCAAGAGCTACCGAACCACTTCGATCTGCTATTCCTAACCGATGAACGAACCACCCACTACGCATACATCTTTGACTTTGAGAGGCTAGTTGCCAGTCAAATTACACGCCGTGCACATCGATTGTTTATGTGCAAGAGATGCTTCGCGCATTTTGACAACCGACCAAACAAACTGGGTCTCACAGGAGAGCAGCGGTTAGAAGAACACAGGCGCTACTGCTCCAAAAACGCGCCATTGAGAACCGATGTTGCGGAAGAAGAGCACATCATGTTCAATCGGCCCGAGCGTACAAAGAGAAGCCGATTTACAATCTATGCCGACTTTGAGAGTATGCTCGTACCCTTTGAGGCCGAAAGGCCAATTCATCCCGCACCAACTGTTCGACCGCCTGCTTGGGACCCAGCAACTAATCGAACGATTGGCCAACAGCGCGTGGGTGGTTTACCAAACAATGTTAGGAATGTCCACAGACCGTACGCTTATGCGTATTACATTCGCGACGACCTAAGAACAGCCGACGAGGGAGACTGCGATGATGATGACCAGGATTCCAACACCTTCTCCAAGCTGCGGATGTACAGAGGCGAGGATGCTGCGCAGCATTTTATCAACGCTGTACGGGATGACGTACGGAAGATTGGCGACATCCTTTACGGCCAGCGCATGCCCGGAGACCCACCTCAGTTGACAGAGCAGGAAGAACTTCAATTCCGACGTGCCACTGTCTGTCACATCTGTAAACGGGAATTCGGCCCTAACGATGGTGAAGATAAGATGAAAGTTAGGGATCACCAACACTCGCCTCCGTACAACTACAGAGGAGCTGCTCATCGTTCGTGCAACCTCCGCTACAGGGAACAGGAGACCGTCAATATGTATTTCCATAACTTGTCAAACTACGACGCCCACTTCATCGTGCGTGAGTTAGGCGTGGACAAGGGAGACGTTGAGGTACTCGCCAACACCGAGGAGAAGTACATAACTTTCTCGAAGCGCTTCAAATATCCGGGCGCGGGCCGGCGGAACAGTATTAAATTACAATTCGTTGATTCGTACCGTCTCATGTCTAAGGCGTTAGGTACATTAGCGTCGCTTCTGCCGGCCAACAAAATGCACCTCACGCGCGCCCGGCACCAAGACCAAGAAGACTTTGATTTGCTTCGAAGGAAGGGAATCTTCCCCTACGAGTACGTCACGTCTATGGAGGTACTTAATGATGATCACCTGCCACCTAAAGATGTCTTCGGAGAAAATGTTTCCGACGAGGATTACGCACACGCCCAACGCGTATGGGATAAGTTTAGTTGTACATCCCTCGGGCAGTACGCAGAAATATATCTGATGACCGATGTTCTGCTACTTGCCGACGTCTTCGAGGGATTCAGAGAAATGTGCATGACGCACTACAACTTGGATCCTGCACATTATCTGACGCTACCTTCATACGCGTGGGACGTAATGCTTCTCAAGACTGGAGTGGTGCTCGATACCTTGCGAGATGTCGACATGTACTTGTTCTTCGAGAAGGGCATCCGAGGTGGACTGACCCAATGCGTCACCAGGCACGTTGTCGCCAACAACAAATACACAAGAGCGGAAGATGGTGGCAACCGAGACGGCCAGGGCGCATCGACAAGTGGAGGTGTCGTAGAATACGACGATGATACATTTTTAATGTATTATGACGCAAATAACCTCTACGGATGGGCCATGTCAGAACCACTCCCCTACAAAGATTTTGAGTGGCTGTCGCAGCAGGAAATCGACGACTTGAACATCATGGACATACCGGCAGACGGTGAGTATGGATACGTTTTGGAGGTTGATCTGGAGTACCCAAGAGACCAGGCACTCCACGACAAACACCGCGATCTCCCGTTCTGTCCGGAAGTACGAAAGTCGCCGGCTTACCAGCTGCCCTACTCATCAGAAGACATCATTAATAGTGGAGCAGGACAATCCAGCAAACTAATGGCTACTCTCACGGACAAGGATGAATACGTGATCCACTATCGTTACTTACAACAAGCGATCGAGAATGGACTGCGTGTTCGCCGCGTTCACCGGGTTATGCGTTTTAAACAGTCACCGTGGTTAAAACCGTACGTGATGCTGAATACCGAACTGAGACGGCAGGCCACCAACAAATTCGAAGTAGAAATGTTCAAATTAATGGTCAATGCTGTCTACGGTATGAGTCTCCAGAATGTGAGAAAACATCAAAACATGAAGATCGCCACATCCCGCAAGACATACACAAAGTACGTGGCCAAAGCAAATTTCAATGACCGTATTTGGTACGACGAGAACTTGGCACTACTAAATATGGCGAAAGTGCGAGTCGTATTGAACAAGCCAGTCTATGCGGGAATGTGCATTCTGGACCACAGTAAACGGTGGATGTACGGTTTTCACTACGATATGGTAGAAAGGTACGGCATCGAGAATATAAAGATGGCCTACATGGACACAGATGGTATCGTCTACGCCATCCGTACCCTAGACGTCTACCGCGACATGATGACGCACCTGGACGACTTCGACACCAGCAACTATCCCCAGAACCACATGTGCTACGACGGGCGCAACGCTAGGGTTTTGGGGAAATTCAAGGACGAAGTCGGTGGGAGAGTTATTAGGTTATTCGTCGGCTTGATGGCAAAATTATATTGTATGTTGTCCGGAGGCTTTACGTGTGCTGTTGGTAACGGAGATGACGACGACTGTGGTGCGCCTCCGCCGATAAAGCGGGCAAAGGGCGTCAACCGCGCCGTAGTTGCAAAGGACCTCTCCGTGCAAGATTACCTGGATTGTTTATACAACAAGACAATCAAATGCACGGACAATCAGAGGTTCCAAAGCAAACACCACATAATCTACACCGTTGTGGTAAGGAAGCGGTCCCTGGCACCCTATGATGACAAACGTTACGTAATGCCAGAGGACGGAATAAACACGCTTCCGTGGGGGCACTATGCTATTCCCCCCAGGGCGCCACCGTTACCTCCAGCTCTACCAGCGCCAATGGACGTAGACGAATAGACGATATAATTTAAGTCGCATGAGTGTAATCGGGTAGGCTCTGTTCGGATCTCGGGAGTGTGTGATGGACTGTGATATGGACTGTTTATGGACTGTTGTGGACTGTGATATGAACTTTTATTTATTTTGTGTGTACATTTTTCTTGTTGCTGCTTGTATGTAAATTTTATTAATGAATCAAATTTCATTTTCTTGACTATTTTATAATTCTTTATCTTTGTTGTCTATTTTAAATTTTATTCTTTTGTAAATATTGTATAAAGTTCTTGTAAATTATTTCTTGCAAACATTTGTTTCAATAAATCTAGTCATCTGTATTGATCTTTTGAAAATATTGTATCAAGTTCATTTTTTTTTTTAAATTTCTACAGATATTGAATAAAGTTTTAATTTTGTCGAATAATTTCAGAACACTCGATGTTAGACTTAAGTTTGCTTCAATAAATCTAGTCATTTGTATTGACATACTTGTTTTCATTTTCCAGTTTTACACATAGTAATAAGATCATTCACTGTCAGACTCTTTGCTTTTTTAAAAATACTAAGATATCAAACTCTTTTCACTTTGAAAGTAAAATATAAATGACGAGTCTGCACAGAGGTGTACAAATACTTAAACTATCAGACTCTTTTGAAATATCAAGTTACTCGACTCTCTGGTCTTTGAAAGTAAAAATGTAATGTCGAGTCTGTATAAAGGTGAACCTAATAGGCTCTTTTCACTTTGAACTATTATGTCAAATATGTGCAATGAGTAAATTATCAGACTCTTTTGAAATACTGAGTTACTAGACTCTCTGGTCTTTGAAAGTAAATTATAAATGTCGAGTCTACACAAAGATTAACTATCTGATTTTTCTAAATGCACTTTGAAATATTGAGCCTGTTCAAAAATGAAAACTTACATACTAAAAGGAAATGAAAAGATTGGTGTTTGTTGAGTACTCATTTTTATTACAAGAAAAAAAATTACATTACAAGACAAATGAAAAAGATTTTTACTTTACAATACAAAGAAAAATATAAAAAGATTTTTACAAAGAAAATAGCAAACATTGCTACAAGTGTTTATACAATCTGGTGAATAGTTTTCTGATCATCGCATCATTGTGAGCAGTGGAGGTGTCGTCGAAGAGCTGCACGAAGTCCATCATCCTCATATCATGGTGAGTTCGGTAATACAGGTAAGTCAGACAGTAGTGGCCGCAGACTGTGCTGTCATCATCTTGTAGGCGATACTCGTTGTACAGGTAACGTCGAGCGTTGCGTCTCAGGAATCCTTGGTAGAAGTACAGATGCGGGGGCTGTCCGTAACTATCGAAGAATTCAATGACATCACTCTTTCGGTCCAGGTAGAATGCAACCCAGTGCGTACCGGCTTCATTGTGCGGATCAGTATTCACAACGATTGCTGTAGACGGGGAGATGCGATGCGGTAGTCGATCGGCAGCGTAGACCCCATAATTGTGCACTGGCAGAGTCGATAGATATTTCTCAATCTCATTAGTATTCATTCTACGGTGTCGATGCCAACAGTTGCAGCGGTAGTACTTGTTGTAGTGCTCGTAGACGTGTGAAAACAAGAGCAGAAATATGAACTTGTTTCATCAGTAGATTCCAATTCATCGTCAATATTGTTAGTCAAAAACAACCATCCGTGTAATGCTATGCAATTGGATAGTGAACATCGATGGTTCGGTGATCTGTGATGACGGCATCGCAGCGTGGATTTCGATAGTAGATTGTTGATTGTAGCCAGTGAACCACATCCGATATCGTCCAAGTCGATGACGTTGGTAGTGCAGTGATCAATAACTAAATGCCTGTATATAAAACTCTTCTTTTCCGATCCTTTGACATAGACGGTGTGTCGTTTGGCGATTATCTTTCGTAGCTTTTGTTCCAAGTCGTAGTAGCCGATGTCCCCTTGATCCCATTTTAATCCGTGATAGTGCTTCGATAGCCAATGGGATTCTCGATGTTTATCAATGGTCAGTTCGTCCCTGTTGAATGGCGGTTTGGCGATGTGATGCATCAGTAGTATCCCGCTGTCCACTTCCATAACGCAGACTTCCTTCATTATGTAATCATTGATGTTGTCTTTGAAACTCTGGAAATCAATAATGATGGGAGCGGCCAAATTCCTGCAACGTACTCTGCGTAAGCGATCCATCTCGTACGAGTGTCGGTGAGAGACTAGCCACCAAAGTCGACCATCACGTTGCGGTGTCGATCGATTTCAATTACGTTGTCAAACTCTGCGTACACCAAACAGTTGACTGTCTCGGTTAGCGCGGTACCGAATCCCAGTTCCATGCGCACGCTGCCGTTGCGTACGAGATTCCAGTGGCCGGTATCGCTGGCAGACAGGTCGGGCGTTAGATCAAACACTAGCAGGCAGTAAAAGTTTTCGAAATCTTCTCTGCTGATCACGTTTCCAGCGTCTGAGAAATGGATCCCCGTGCCGCTGAATATTGTGTTGTACGCCATAATGAACTTAGCGCTACCGGCAGGAGAGAACTTGGGTTGGAGCGGTTTGGCCGGCACCTGTTCACCGTCCACGTACAGTGAGAAGTAGTTCAAATCGAAATTCTTGAAATTGTACGGATTCTTTTTGACATCACCGTTGAATGCGGCATTGGTTACCATACCGACAATCACGCGCTTCGGAACTTGTCCCAGAAATACGTTGTCCAGAGTCTTGCTCCTTATGCCGGAAGCGAGCGTGAATGATTTCACGTCCACTCGTGTGATTGGATACTTAGCGGTGCCGGACTGTAGTATCTTGCTGTGCGCCAACAGTACGGTCGGGCTGACTTTGCATCTTCTAATCCACAGGTTCGCATCGACGATATGCACTTTGTAGTCACCTTCGTGTACCATTATGGAGAATGCATCTTTCGACCTGTTTAACTTGAAGCGTAGCTCGACTCCGTTCAAAAGATATTTATTCTGATTACACATGTCCAAATGCAAATGACCGACCAAATCGATTTCTCGTCCTCCTTTCGTTAGCTTCCGTCGTTTTTCCAATCCGTCATTATCGTCTTCGGTGTTTTCCATATGGCCTGAATCATCGGCGTTCCACAGCACGGACGATAGATGCGATTTCCTGGCATCGAATCCGTAGTTCAATACTGTTTCGATGTACGCTCGATAGGCGTACGTGTTGTTTTGTGGTGTAACCAATTTTTGATTCATGCACATGTCCACTTGACTGAACAACGAGTGTAGCCAGTTATTTATTGGACCGGCTTTTGTTGCATCGGCCTCGGCGATCGCCGCTCCGTCCGCCTTGATTATCGATGCTGTGACTTCCAGCATTGTTTGCGAGAGATCGGTATACTCTTCGCCATTGCCGGGCACTACAAACTCTATCGGTGAATCGTCCGTCAGTGTGGATATCGGTTTGTATTGAATCCATTTTCCACTTTCGATACTCGTCTGTGTGGGCGGTAGAGAAAACAAGTCCAGCTCCGTCTTGACGCATTCGCATGATCTTTGATGTATGAACGACATGATTAATTAAAAATATCTCTTATTGCCTTTGCTACTTTCCTTTTATTTTTAACTGCTGATTTTCTCTTCTTGGACGGCGATGATGACGTCCTTCCTCTGAGGAGTTTAGCCAGAGACTGAGGTGTGACACGCAGTGTGCGACCGCTACTCGATTGTTTCTTGCCGCCACGCATTGCGCGCTTCGCGGAAGTCTTGCGCGTTGCGCGTTTCGCGCCACTCTTACGCGATCCGCGCTTTTTGGATGTCGGCCGCAGACGCTTGACACTGCCACCACCACGGAGAACTCGTTCAATCTTGTCATCGGCCGTGCGCTTCAACGAGCCGGTAAACTCTTTCATGCGCTCCTCCGCCGCATCTCTGGGATGTTTCGTACGCAGAGTGACATCACCGAGGAAACCCATTCCGGACTTTAACGCTTCTCTGCCCAATGCCGCAACTCCGCTCTTGATTATCGGAGATACGGTGCGAAACATACCGCCCAAGAAGCTGCCGACTCCATGTCCTCTTTGATAGGCGGCGCCTCGAAAGACTTTTTCTATTGATCCACCCGTCTGCGAATGCTGGCGATAGTAGTACGCCATGTACGGATCGTTCGAAGCCATTATTACAGTTAATTATGCAGAGCTCTTCTGAAATGTAGCTTCACGTACGACGTCCCGAACAGGAATGACAGGTTTTGTCCAGTGTGATCCCTGAGGTCGATTTCCACAGTCTCGAATGCTCCTTTAGTGATCGGTACGTAATGCGGGCTGGTGTACAGTACAGTCTTATTCGCCCCGTGCATGTAGTCGCCTCTGTCAATGTTGATGATTTTCAATAGCGGGGCAGAAGCGTCTCCGATCAGCTGCGGCTCAATCAGATCGCAGTACACGTACATATTAGCTGGAAGCCCCATCGACAGATTCGGTGGCCATGACGCTTTATTGTTTTTCACAATGTCCTTCTGCTGCGGATCGAATCCCAACTGTAAAGCCAGTTTATAGTCTAAATGTATCGCAACCACATCTTCTTTCAGTATTTTTATTTCCACTCTGTCCGCATCTTTATCATAGGTGAACTCTACGTAATCGATGAGGTCCTTCGCATCATTGATCATATTCAGCAGTTCGGTTATATTCTTGTAGTAACCCATGTCCAGAGTAAACGTGTACTTGTCTGGCTCTTCCATACCTATGGCGGAAAGAATAGTATCCTGTTCGATTATTATAATCTCGTTCTTGCCCACTAATGGAAACGAGCATGGATAGTGAGATTCCACCAGAGCCATCTCCCACGCGCCTTCCAATCGTATCTGTTTCGAAAGATGCGTAGTGTAGTTTGAGACCTTATTGTTGGGGAAATATTCCATAGAACTGTTGCTGGGCAGCGTCAGGAAGAATTGCGAGTTAGACATTTAGTAAGTCTTGCGCTCTCACCCAAGAGTTAAACTCGTCTCCGTAACCTCGCCACTTGACGTAATAACGCTTACTGGTGCCTCTGCCACGAGTGTCCAGTATTTTGTCAATCTTGAATAGTTGATCACTCCGATAGATTACTTTCTGTAATTCGTGTTCGTAAAACTGACCGGTCAAAACTTCACCTTTGAGGTCCGCCAGCGTGTACATGGGCAGCGGCATCAGAGTGTTCACTTTACGAATAGTAAACACTTCGTTACTCCAATTGGTCTCGTAGCCTTTGGCAAACGTGCCCTTCTCCTTTGCTATGCGCACCGTGTCACCAATCTTGAGTTTGGGCTTAACACGACGTGGAATTTTACTGTACATGCGTTGTAGCACTTGTGCTATCGTCCGATCATTTTTCACATCGATGGGGCGCAATCCACCACCGAGACTCTTGTGTTCACTGGCATTGTATGCTTTCACCAGTTTGTTCAGTACATCGATATATCGGTAAGTGTTTTTGTAAGTCAGGTAACGCAACATGCGAGACTTTAATGTACGATTCACGCGTTCCACTACTGCTGCTTTAACATCGGGATTCTGCGTAGTCACATATTTTATTCCGTACTTTTTGAATAACTGTCTGGTCTTGGCGCCGGTAAACTCTGTTCCTTTGTCAGACTGGAGGCAACGCGGAGTTTTAGTCGCTTCTTTGAATATTTCTTCGAATGCAACTGCCACTTCTGCACCTTCCTTTCTCTTCAACGCTCTCACGTACAGACGTTTACTGAACACGTCTATCACGGTCAGCAGGTAATTGACTCCATCGTTGTATTTACTCAATCCTCGCATATCATTCAAGTCCGCTTGCCACAGTTCATACGGACCGAAAACCGAGTACTGGTTGCGTGGGAAGCGTTTACGGACCGGCTTGTGTAATGTATAAGTGTCCTGTGATTGTAACCATTCGATTACTTTCGACTTTGAAATATCTCTCTTGCGTGCAGCTCGCACTAGCGGTGCGACACCGCCGAACGCGCCGGGCTCGCCGGGGTTGTAATAGAGGCGATCCATGCTCACTTGGCCGGATACGGCTCCCACCTGTCTAGAAAGCCCAGCGGCTCCGTTTCCCACTGGTATTCATCCCTGTTTGCAGGAGTTGACGTAGCATAGCCGCCACTCGCCGATTCTTCAATCGGTGTTTTCGCTAGATAATTATCGACTTCGCGTAATGTTCTCTGTAATGATGTCTCACCGCGAGGCTCCTTAGCTCCCCGTTTCACTGTCGCCCACGAACGTAGCCGCTCTCGCATCGGTGTTCTGCGCGGTGATGGCGCACTCGGTGAACTGGTCAGCCGTGATGGTGATTTGAATGTGTCATTCAATTCCCGTAACGCTCTGATATTATTTATAAATTCTAGAGGTACATTCATTTCTTTCAAAGCGGTCATCACTTCCATGCATCCTGGCGGTATACGTTCGGTTATTCGAACTCTCACTATGTTATTCAAAATATCAACTATATTCGCATTCGGCAGTTTTCGACCATCGATAAACACCGAGTAGTTGATATCCCAACTGATTCGACTATCGGGTTTTTTCATAAATCGTAACAGATTGCGGGCATCACTCCTGTATGTCTTTGAGAACATTTCGACAATCTCATCGACTGGTCCTTCCGCTGCACCCCGTGTCGGGTGTTGGGCATCATCACCGAATGTCGCATCCACAATTGGGATATTAATCGGCTGGCGATTATTAGAGGCAAAGTGTAAGAAACGCTGCAACGCCTGATTGTACAGTTTCCATTTTTCACTATCGTCTATACTCTTGTTATTCATTATTTTCTGCATCTCCACGTCCAGTCCTTCCGTAGTGGACAAATTGCTTGATGGCTTCTCCGTTGATGATGTAGCCTGTAAACGCTCAATAAGCTCTTGTGGGACGATAGCCATCTTCTTTGCGTGCTCCATTATTGATGTGCAGCAGCGGCCGGTCGGAAGTGTAGTTTAACGGTCAACGCTCCGTGACGGAATGAGAGATCTCGCTTTAAGATGTCCTTCACATAAATTCTCACACTTTCGAATGTCTTCTTTCTCACCGGGACGTAGTGCGGATCATTAATGTGTGCTGCCTTGTACGTCCCATAATCATCTATCGTGTGGGATATATTGATAATCCTCAATAACGGTGTACGGGCATCGCTTAATATTTGTTCTTCAATCAGATCGCAGTGCACGAGCATATGTGATGGTAAACCAAGACTTAAATTAATCGGTCTAGTACTCGTTTGTAAACCTGGCACATGAACCAATTCGTCTCCCCGTACTATTCCTAACTGAAGTCCGATTTTTGGGGAACCAGCCACTCCTTCGGTAGATCCCAATGTATTTGTTCCCAACGTCACTTTAAGACGCTTTGCTTCGTCAATATCGAATACACTTCCAGTTTTCTTTACACTTTCCAACCCGTTGATATGTTTCAACAAATTTTCGGCTGAAGTGTAGTTTCCGGGATTTGGTTTAACGTCGACGATCCATACTTCGTTTTTGTTGAATGGTTTGTCTTCTTTTCCTGCAGACTTCTTGTCTTTTTCCTTTTTGTAACCAAATATTTTTAGTAGAGCATCGGAGTCTACTGTTGCGAACGTACATGGATAATGCGCTTCTACGAGCGCTACTTCCCAATCTCTACCGTCCAAGCAAATGTAATTCGGTAGTTGTACAGTAAAATCATGTGTAGTATTTTTCGGATAATAATGTATTGAGGGACCCGTGCCGCTAAGTAAAGTCAAATAAAACGGTTTCGTCTGGACATCCATTTCACTTTCCCAATGCACTACTGACTGCTGCCTGTAACACTGTGCCCAACAGTAATGGAATAAAAACTCCGCCGCCTTTCTGCACTAGATACTTTCGTTTCTGTCCCCAACACTGTCCTTGTCTTACTAAGCGTCTCAGAGTCACTTTATGTTTGCTCAACTGACTTTTAGTCTTACTCGACAGAGGCACGTTCCCACGTAGCACGTTGTAGGCACACTCGCAGACTGAACGAATGCGACTCTTGTCACAAACCTTTAGCAGTGCCTTGCGTTCCTTGGGTGTTGCGTGTATCAGCGCTCTGAGCAGCGGTGCGTCCTTCTTCAAGCACGACATGATTGCAACTGACTAGCTATTTTTTCTTTGGTAAGTACACGTAGTTTACACGATCCTCGGGGAATATGCAAGAGCGTACTCTCATGTCCTCAGATGTCGACTGTTTCAAGTCCAAAAGTAGATAACCGTGTGCCTGTTTCGTGGCGTCACTGTAGGCTTCCTCTATGAACTTTGGGCTGTCTGGATATATCTGCCTGGCTAAATATCTGATTTGTACTCTGTCTCTGGGATTTTTAAAAAATATAATGTAGTGAGCATTTAGTGAGATGTCTCTCTGCCCACGACCCTGATGAAAAAGATTTTGAGTAATGAAAAACACACTGATGTTGCGGTGATGACAACCCTTCGTGAATAGATCCACCACTCTATCGTCTGCCTCACGCATCATATCGTCAATTATAACCAGTATTGGTTCCTTACCATCATAATCACTCAAGTCTGGTAAGCCCTCAATGTGGTTTATTTTGGAATTACTTACATCACCTCCTCCTCCACCACTACCATAATGCCAGTTAATTTTGGCAAATTTTACATCACACATTTCATTTATATGTTCAATAAACTTGGACACAAAATGTGATTTACCACTGCCCGATGGACCCGCCACAATGGCTGAGAATGGATGCTGCCACTTCAAGCTCATGACTGCTACTGACACTAAAACTAAATACCATACACTTTTCTTAAAATAAAGGTTTGGGGTTTCATCTTAAAATAAAAGACATTAGTTTATGCTGTAATGTACATGGATTATTTATTGCTTACGAAAGCTATCAAAATTTATAAAGGTTAATTAAATCTTGAGTCTTCTTTTTCTTGCTTTACAAAAATTCCAACGGTGTGAATTTACTGCCTGGAAGTGGACTGCGCTTCACCAGACGTAGGCGATCTCCGAAGCCGCTGTTGTACCGCTCGATGTCGTGATCGCTCAGGACTTGGTTGAAACGCCTGGGCAGGTAGACTCGTAGGAAGAAATCATCGCCGACTTGTCCCTCGAGAATGACGACGACTGTCTCTCCGAATGGAGTGGTCACACGCTCCATCCCGCTGATCGCATAGCTGCACTCCTCTCGCAGATCAGACAGGCGGGTGTAGGCCGGAGAGCTGGACTTGCAGGTGTTCAATGATGTTCGCAGGTCCATCGTTACACCAGGTGCGGACTCTGAAGTCATGCTGCTGCTGATGCTCGACATGGTAATGATGAGAGAGTATGCGGATGATGCGACTAGTCGAAGTGGTCTCCAGGTGAAGAATGATGCTCGGTCGGTCCGTTCGTTCGGTTTTTGTTGCCCGCGACGCCATCTTGGAATTTTTTATGTGCGCAGGTGGTCGATGAAATCTGAGAAGGATCGTCCCGCAGGTGTCCAATCTTTTGTTTGTGCAGGTGGTCGATGTAATCTGAGAAGGGTCGTTCCGCTTTTTTTGTTTGTGCAGGTGGTCGATGAATTCTGAGAAGGATCTTTTGTTTGCGCAGGTGGTCAAGAAGGGTGGCGGCCATCATGGATTTTTTATGAGCGCAGGTGTTCGGTGAGGTCGCACTCCACAGTGTCTAGACGTTGTTCCTACAATGTTTTCTTGGTGGCTCTTCTACGCGCAGCTTGCTTTTTCGGTTTTATCATTGGCTTTTTCGGTTTCTCTACTGTCTTACTGTATCGTGTTACTGTTTGTGTCAAGCCGCTAATCTTCGGTACTCCCGTAGCTTTATTAATCCACATATTCTCTGACTTGTCCACTACCTGGTTGACGCTCTCGTATAATTCACTATTCTTGTCTATAAATAATCCGCATCTGTACACCATATCCGAACCATCATACATTTCCATTTTTAATAGCACTGGTCCGCTGTTTGATGGATTTTGTACCGCGTAAAATTGTCCATTTTCAAGCCATGACACGATGGGGCAGTCATCTGAAGGTTTTGGAACCCATCCTGGTTTTGCTGTTTCTTCCACTTTAGGCTTAGGCGTAGGTCTTATCCTCTTCTTAGGCCTCGGTGATGGTGGAACTGGTATCTGCTCGAGTGTAGCGTTGTCGTCCGCGGCGTTGATGTCGGCCATGAATGCATTCAAGTATTCGTCAATTAATCCGGACGCGCTCATGTCTGTACCGCACGAGTGACTGTGTAAGACTGAGTGAATCGCTTACTTACAGTGTATGAGTCGAACGACATTTTGTAAAAAGCGCGCGGGTTTCAAGGACGGACGGTCGGTTATGTAACTAACGTTGATGGCGTGGGTAGCGTTTAGGCGGGAAGCAAATTATGTAAATTGAAAAATGAAATAAACGAAAATAAATGAAATAAACGAAAATAAATGAAATAAGCGAAAATAAATGAAATAAACGAAAAAAAAAAAAAAAAAAAAAAACAAATACCTCTACTAATTCGGGGGAGGGGGGGGGTTCCGCAACTTGGGTGGTCTCGGGGGGGGGGGGGCTCCACCGGCTCCACCGGCTCCACCAGCAGGCGGACAGCCGGCCAAGTCCCCCTACTTTTAACAACCGCCTCGCCTCGTGTCGATCCACATGTCGCAACTGCAGCGCTCCCGTCGCTCCAGCCTCGTCAGTCTTCACAGTTTTCAATTACAGGGGAATGCGACCCCAGGGTAAAGGTGACACATTCGGACCACTAGGTCACTGTTTTGGAGGTAAGGCGAACCGCTCCGTCGTTGCGACAATGTTTACCTCCTGTCGGACCAAAACATTGCGCCACGCATCAGCTGATTGAATCAGCTGATACACCAGCTGATAGCATCCGCACATCGGATAGTGTTTTATGTTAAGGTCCGCCTCATGTTTATTTATTAATGGCATAGGACAAACCGTAAAAGGAGATACTACAAGAACATATTGGCTATGAATATGGTATTAGAATTTTGCCTCTATTCGTAGGTTTAGTAATAATTATTTTTGTACGCCTTTATCGCTGACAGGGTCAGGATGATTAGAGTGTGACTGACAAATCGTTTTAACGTACGAAAAATAAGGACATTACTCCATTACATTGGCGTTCTAACAGAGGGGTGAAAAAAATAAAAGTCCTATGCATATACTATAGAAATGTGTACAACATTTGCAGAGATTCCACAAAAGGTTTTGACAGGTAGCATAGACATTTAATTATAGCTGAGGGAATCCAAATCTTATAAATAATTATTCTAAGTCTGTAGAATTTTGATTGTATAACCGTAATAGATGGCAGTTCGAAATCTATGAAGGTTTAAGACATTGAATCCAATCTCATGATTGAACTCCTAGAGGAGATTATGAAAAACATAAAAGAGACAAAAACACAAGGGCATTTAACACATGGAGGCATGAAAATATGGGGACGTAAAAACATGGAAACATCGAGAAAAAAACATGGAGTTTTTTGGGACATCAAAAGAAACATTTCTCTATGAACATTTGTTTACTGTCGCAGTCTATGTGTGCCCCATCCATAAAAATCCGACCGACCTACCGACAATCGGCCTTCCTCACCAATCCGACCGACTATATACCTATGAGTGAGGATTATCCCTCTACCGCTCCCCAAGTATCGGAGATCGACGATGTAATTGGCCGGATCTGGGTCGGAACTGGTTTAATCACTTCGTAAACACAGCGTTGCAACCAGTTGCAACGTTGCAGTTGGTCAACCTGTAACCGGGTCCCATTATAACCGCGCCGTGGTGGTCACTAGGGTGGTTGCGACTGGTTTGCCAACTATTTTTACCCTAACGTCTTAATCATCTGTTGTATACTTCATCCCGCGGTGCAAGTTTTTAGAGCAAATTTCGTTCCCTTTTGAGGTCGTATGGCGGGCAAGAATGTTGATTTCAAATTGCATGCGCTAAAAGATAAAAAGTAGTCTATTGAAGTGGCGCAAAAGGATGCACCATTCAGTAGTGTCATGAAACTCCATCGTAATAAATACCCTCATGTAATGAAGTTACTAAACTTTTAGTAATAAATTGTAAGTAATTGCCCCTTTCAGATACAGTACAAGACTGTTTGAGGCTAAGATATTCCCACAGTGACTCACTAAACATATTTCACATTGAAGTTAAGAATATGACAGAAGTCATAAGTGACAATAATATAATCTATATCTATATCTTATACATATTTATATTATCAGGCCAGCATGTTTCTGTTCATATTTTTTCTCAGCTTGTGCGCATCATAGGAGAAATCTGCGCATACCGTTGGAAAGGTAGAGTCTTCTTGTAGATGAGCAGGATTCCATTAAAACTCACATCGGCCCCCAAGGGACGATGCTCATCAATTTTTGGGGGAAACAACTACAGACCGAGCCTATCCAATGACACAAAAAAAAAATAGGAGTAGGAGAGGATTTATCTTAACAAAACCCCCTAGCGTATTAAATAAGTATGGATTCGTAAACTTCTTGGGTCTAAATCGAAAATTTGGTCGAATTTCGATCAGGAGGTGATCTCTAGCACATATTTAATAGGTAACACGATTTGTTGTACAAGGAACCTTGGGGATGGTTGAACGAGTCCCCGAGCCGGGAGTTGATCTCCGGCCCATAGGGGATAACCCAGAGCTCTAAAACTGAGCTTCAGCCAGTACCATTGATTTAATTAAATATTTCTAAAAATGAATTCAGTACCAGCACGTATAATGCTAATCAAGAAGTTATTTAAAAATGAATGTCACATACTTTTGTTTGAAACATGAATTAAAAGCATTAGCTTAGATATAGCATAGAAGGAAATGTTCACTAAAGTAAGGTTAAGTAAACACCTTACTGTGGTAGGCATAGCTCCCCAAACATCACTGTAGTTAAGAATAAACTCTTTGACAGACAGAAAAGGAAAAGCTAACTTTGAATAGGTTTACAACATTCTTTTTTCCCTAAATGAAACCTATTTTGTACATCCACTGAAAATTGCAATGAGTCTCATCTGTCTTCACGGCATAACAATGTTCCCACATACAGCAACCACACGGTGCACATACCGAGCGCAATGTTTACCTTAAAAGTAAACACCCGACCTGGGTTATCTACAGCGGCGACAGTAAGTTCGCTCCGAGGCTGCACTGAGGACTACATTGTCGCTCGACCTCCGTGTCTGATGTCTTCATACACCACGCGGCGTGCTCAAATGCTCGCCATTGTGTACTCATATCAGATGCTCGTGCTGCTCCCTGGTGGCGAAGCTTGTAAAATCGCAATCTCACCTCGTGCGTTACATCCGTCCCTTGCCTGGGTGACGGTGACACACATTTCAAAACTAAGGCCGGGACGTAGGGGTGACACAGGGTGATCTTATATGGTCACAGTCTGCCATGTACAACACTGTATAAATGTACGGTATACAATATGATAACTTGTGACGGAGTTAAATAATTTTAAAGCCAGGCATAACATAAAAGATATCGAAAATTCACTCGGTAGTATATGAGGTATTTAGGCACGAAAAGTGGTATTCCAGTCAATTGGGGGAAATTTCTTCCACGTTCAGTAGACATTCTACTTGGTGAATGGCCTATCCATTGGCATTACAGAAACATAAAACTTCATTTACGGTATCATGGCCTAGAGCTTAGGTTTTACAGTAATGGTTTCTTTCCTATGCAGAGAATAACTTTTGTAGCGGGTAAGGAGTTGGCCAATGTCCAATGGTGAAATACAATTGGGATTTTAATTCTTAACATCGCGCTTCAGTCATTAACTATTTTTGTTAAACGTTGTCTTAGATTTCTGTTCTAAAGTAAAGTTCCTCCCTGTCGGATAGTCAATTTGATTAATTATTACTACAGGAAAAATCCTTCAGGTTGTACAGGTGATTTAAGTTGTATAGAATTTGCAATACAACTCTAGTCCATGTCAGAAGAAACTGACAATTTACAGTAAAGCTCTTCCTTGAAAAGTGGAAGAAGCAGTGTCGATGAGTTCCACAAACAAACACACAAACAGACGGAAAATTATATTAGACTCTAGTAATTTTGGCCTGCAGAACAAAACTTTATTTCAGGGCCGATTTTTTAAATGGGCCTAGGGCATGGCCTAGGGTGCTAGGGGGCCTAGGGGTCCTAGGGTGCAAGAAATTTTAGGTTTTTTAGGGATGCAAGCAAAAGAAAATATTTTAAATTGCACTCTAATGGAATCGTCCCTATTCTCATTTCTCTCTCATGACTCATCATTGCCACTGATTTCGTCCTGCTTGTTGCTACTTTTACCGTGCAACTTTATTGTCCTTGGTAATGAAGTATAAGTGTAAGTAAATCTTGAATTTGATTGACGATTCAAATTTTTATTTCACAATGTAAGCACTCATAAAGTGAACACAATAAAACTAGTCCTATCATTTTTATGTTGCGAATGCTTGTCAAGTCGTCAAATGACATTAGTGTATTTTTCTTTAGTGATTCATGTAAGGGGGGGGGGGGAGGGGAATATTTCTCAAGCCATAGCACGTCATATACAAAAAGTAGGTACTGTGTTATTTAATTTATACAAATTATTAAAAAATAGTTTTACATGTATTATAGTTTTACATATTATTAGTGAGTCATATTTACAAATATTTGTTGTTAGTTTCTCTTTCAATTATACCCTAACTGCGTGTAGAACGTATGTTTAAAACAAGATTGTAATTTAAGTTACTGACCAGACGACCCACTGCCATGAAATTGCAGTTAGGCAAAGTTGTGCAATCAGCTAGTAGTAAACATAACTTTTCCAGCTCATTCGATCGATTTCAGCAATAGTACAGAAAAACTAGACCAACTGAATATGAAGGCTACACGCGTATGAGCCAAATGCATTCAAACACACATGTGTTATGCATGGCCTGTTCCCATTCTGTTGTGCTATTTCTCCTCTGGCAATGCTGGATACCAGTTGCACGTATGCTAATATTGAGAAGACAAAGGTGAAGAGGATTCGGCCATGAGATGCAGTGTTTGGCTGCAGCTGGCCCCTGGCCCCTGGCAGGCTATGCTAATCTCTCCCTCCTTCCACTCAAAACTTGTTGAGTTTTAAAAGCAAATCTTACGAATGTGTCAATTATTACATACTATTATCGAGTGCTTCTTTAGTTGTCTTTATCTTGATTTAAATATGAAAAAGGGGTAATGAAGTGATAAGAGCATTATGCGCTAGTAAGATGATCACCTTTATAAAATTATTCATGTCACTCATTAGTAGTGATTTTTATACACATACTTAAAACCATAGGCGTCATAGCTACTGTGAAGAGTTCAAAAAATTCTAAATGTTTGTTTTTTATTTCACTTATATCAAAATTACCCATTTATATTCATGCGGAAAACTATATTTCTTGCTAACATTTTTATATATTATTTTAAGTTGTGTTTATAAGACTACTCGAAAAGTAAATACACTACGGAAAATGAAAAGAAGTTCATAAAATTCAAATCAGTGAAATAAATAAAAATTACTTCATAGTGGTGTTTTAAAAAGTGTATATTTGTTAAACAATAACTTCTTGCATGGAATAAAAAATCACAGTAGAGGTCCATTGTTATTATAATCGCATTTATTTAAATGTTCATAGACTAAATTTAGGTATAATGTGGATACAATTTTTGACTTGAAACAAAACATATCAATAATTTAGACTGATTGAAAAAAACGAATATTTTGATATACGTATTCGGAACCTACTTGGGTTGCCAGGCAAAATTTGTTTTTAGATTTGCGAACACCTTAACTCGCGGAACACTCTCACGCACTAACTTAACTATTACATGTTAATTATGCAAAATTAGCGGAGCATGGAGGGGGTATAGCTCAGTGGTAGAGCATTCGACTGCAGATCGAGAGGTCCCCGGTTCAAACCCGGGTGCCCCCTAGTATTTTATTTCATTTTTCAGTCTGAAACTCAATTAGCATTAACTGAATCAATGGGCCTTTTGTCTACATTATACCTTAGCGTACTATTATGTATA
Source organism: Neoaliturus tenellus (assembly GCA_030545055.2). Taxonomy (NCBI): domain Eukaryota; kingdom Metazoa; phylum Arthropoda; class Insecta; order Hemiptera; family Cicadellidae; genus Neoaliturus; species Neoaliturus tenellus. The sequence goes on from CM061533.1 coordinate 108,424,680, forward strand.
CGTTACTAGTAGTATACCTTAGCAACTGGTAAATTGTTTTTAGTATGTTTTATGTACTCATTACACTTTTGTTTGTAGATTTATTCCTGGATTGTCTTTAAATTTAGAAGAACTTTTCATCCTGTGATCGATCCATCATAAAATTTTTTTACGCAATAGTCCAAATCAGAAATAGTGTTAAAAATTCCCATGTGAAGAAAAACATGAGACAAATTGTTGAAAAATATACTGTACATTTTCCTAATTAGCTTTGCAAGAAAAGTGGGACTGGGTGGACCCCAAGCCCCAAGGACGGCGTGGGAAGTCTGGGCAACTAACACATTACATAATTTATTTGGATTTTTCATATACTTGTCTATATTAATTGGGATGGATAAATTAATTAATTTAATTGGAATATCTGGTTTCAGATTGAATCAGGTCAAACATTTAAGTGTGGATTAGTAAAATCTCGTAACGGTTTTTGTGTATTTAGCGAATTGATGTTTGACCACTTTCATTGGCGGGGGTCGTCCATAAATTACGTCATATGGAAATAGGGGGGAGGGTCCAAATTGAAAATGACGGTAAGGTCATGTGCAAGGGGGGGGTCGGCTTTCATATGACGTCATTTTAAATATGATGTTTTATATCAAATTTTAACAGTAAAACAATGATAAATTCTAACACAACACAACTATTATAAAACAATTATCTATAAAATACATTAGATTAGTTTAAAGCGTTGTTATATAGTTTATTTTTCCATTGAGAAAGTCATTTTGGCTTTATTTCTGAAGGTAAATTCAGATTTGATTGGTCAATTTTTACTTTCTCCCCCTATACCATAGTATATGGAGAAAGTATTGTTTTCGTCAAAATTTTCGAATTTGAGTTGTTGGTGGATTTATCCATTTTGGTTCCCCCTGAGTCCAAAAAAGTGGTTTTCGGAGTGATGTCTGTGTGTGTGTGTGTGTGTGTGTGTGTGTGTGTGTGTGTGTGTGTGTGTGTGTGTGTGTGTGTGTGTGTGTGTGTGTGTGTGTGTGTGTGTGTGTGTCAGGATGTAAACAGAGCTAGAGAATGCCCTAATGGTCCGATTTTAATGAAATTTGGTAAATAGGTCCAAATCCACGATAATTCCAGGCGTTTTTTCATTTTTTTAAATTTTTGATTTTTAAGGGTATTTTACCCCCAAAAACCCTCAAAAATCAAAATTTCTCAAAAACGGCTCTAACGATTTTGATTAAAATTTTGTGGTTTATTAAGCTTAAAATGGTGGATAAAATGACACCACCCGCATCTCCGAGAAAATGCGCGTTCAAAAGTTATGGAGTAAAAAGTGTTTAAAAAATCAATTTTTTGGATTTTCAAAATAGCTGTTGTCTCGAAATAAATTTTACTTATCACCATTAAATCAAGCTCAAAAAACTAAATAATCCAGTATTTTGAATTATTGCTCTACGTCAAGTGGTTGAGGAGAAAATTCAATTTTTCGTTTAGCGGTAAACGCAGTACGTTGTTAAAAGTCACGGATGCGCTAGGGTCAAGCTCGCGCTGCTCAGCTGGTAGAATTACATCCGACAGAGTCATCTAGACATTAATGTTTAAAGCTTTTAACACATTTTTTTATATTGTTGGGAGAAAGTATGTGTCAGTTATCTGATACCGTTAATTTTAGTTTATCACGTAGCGTTTAAAAAGCATTATTTTCACTTAAAACGGAGGTTTGTTAAAAATCAATTTTCCAAATCAATCATTGATCAATCAATTGATCAAATCAATCATTTTTCCGAGAGGGGGGGGGGTCGGATAAATTATGATGGTAGAATGATTTTAGGGATGGGGGGTCCAAAAATGGCCAAAAAGAGATGACGTAATTTATGGACGGCCCCGCACTGTAGAGAGGCTCTTGATAGCATAACGTGTCCATAACCAGACTTTCTGAAAATTGATGAACTCATTAAACAATGATTCAACAATCATTAACAATGATTGATGAACAGCACTGTAGACAATTAAAAGAGGCCGTAAGCTTTAAATACTTAACACTTCTACGAGCAATACTTATAAGCACTTCGTTTGTAATTTTGTCAATATTTAAAATGGGTTTGCCAAAACAGTTAATTTTTCAACCAGTGCGCCCCCTCCCCCCAACATTGCTACTATAAAGATGACTTAAAAGTAAAATTAGTTGCAAAATATTGTAATATATAGAATTATTCGACTCATCATTTTACCAAATTATAGAATTCTAGGGAGTTCGTCATTTGCTGTAAAATTTCACAGACAAGTCTAAAACCCCCCCATACACTTTCGAACATGCTTGACGAACTTGATCTAAGGTCGCACCCAACATCCAACCTGACACACCGTTAGACGTGACTGTGTTTCATGGGCCGTGCTGTGGAACCGAGCATTCGACCCGACAAATCCGCCGAGCATGTTGGGATGGAGAGCCCTCAGACTATCAAACATGTTAGACACGTCGGGTTCCAACATCCTCGTCTGATACGTTCGACAGTGTTTGGGGGCCTTTAAGATGGGTAAAAAAACTCGATTCGACCGAATTGTTCATGTTATTCACACCTGTACAATTATTACATTGTTTTAGTTCACGCGAATTTTTAATGATTTTAGTTACAATTTTATAAAAAGGGTAGAACGCCAAAACACATTTGAAGACTAAGAAAGCCAACAAAACTCTATTCCTGGAGACTTTACATATTGGTTAGCGAACACAATTAAGTCCATTATTCTTACACCCAAATTTAATCAAAAGCTTTCATATAAATTAGGGGTTTCAATAGTGTTACCTTGGTTACACTATCAAAATTATAATTTATAATCACACTTTAAGGATGAGAACAAATTCAAAATTATATAACTCATATTTGATTTATTTAGATTAATTTGTAAATAATATTATTCATCCGAGGTAAATGAGAAGAAAATAAAAAGTAAATGTTAACATGAGGCTCAGCAGTGAAAAGAATAAGTGAAGCAGGCACAGGCTCCAGATTATCTTATAATTAAAGAGGATATGGAAGGACAATTACTTGGCAGGCGGTGCAATGTGTTGGAATGAACGAGGTTGCAGGGTAGGTGGGTTGAAAAGAGAATGGATGCGGTCAAGTAGGTTAAATCTTTAATCTTTCCAGGATGTATTTTACTGTCAGGCTCACTGGGTATATACCTAATACACACTATATACTAACTATACATGACATTAATTTTGTTCCATTATCATTGGGTTTGTTTTCAAGAGGTAAACAAAGTGAATAAGAAACAGCCAATAAATTTATATAGTGCCCTTTTCATATTTTAAAAAAATTAACTTCTTTTTACAAAGCTAATTTTTTTACTCCGTAGGTGAATTTTTTCCACTGAAGAGTGGGTGAAATATATTTAGGACATAACTTAGGCCTACTACATAACTAACAGTAAGGAATGATAGTTTTATGATCATGCTCTGAAAATATCTTTTACCTGTAGGGAATTTATTGATATTTATATGATTTCTAAAGTACAATTATTTCTTCATCGATATAGATTGTTAAGATGCTATCTAATTAAGCAACAAGGGATGATTGAAAATTTAATATTTTCCTAAAAGACGTCCTTGACACCTGGCTTAACTTTTGAACTTTATTTAAGAAGAAATTTCATTTACAACGTTTAGTGTAGTAAAATTATTCGGGAAAAATGAAATAATGAAAATTTTTTGACAGCCAATTTCTTATGAAATGTTTTCTATCACAACCCCTAACCTTCCTCCGAAAAATCTCCTGAAATCCCATATGGGGATCATGCTAAAAAATGAGGGGTTGCCCATAAGGAGTTACAATAAAACTTGATATTATTTAGCATACTAAATTTAAATACCCCAGAAGTTCTATATATATCAAATTAAAGGTCTTAAGATGTAGAATACAATGCCGTAAACCCGACCTCAATACGGTCAAGAGATAAATGGCTGACGTTCAAAATTTAGAATAAAATAATATTATCAAAACTTTAACTTCCGACATATTTGACCTTTTGAGGTCTGGTTTTCGGCTAAGTAGGCCTACTCTCCTTACTAATACCTTTACAATAATGTATAGCATAGCTGGCTATGGACTAAGAAAGATTTTTCAGAACTTCCTCTTTGGAACGTCCATGTAGAGGATGGTTCAAGGGTAATATGATAGGTATATGTCAAGCTATCCGTATTTTCAAATTGTAAAAGCAAACGTTTGCGGCAAACCGCACCTCAAAATGTAATGTATTTAGAATATTAGTACATTTTTAAGCGTTAAGTTAAAATTAGATTTTTATTCAAAGTTTAACAGGCTGCCATTTTCGGCTCAGGCAGGCTTTTAAGATGCGGTTTGTGTGGTATTAAATTCTAGTAGCCTACTTAAGAGCTTAATGCATAAACCTATTATTGGTCGACGAAAGATTTATTTCTGACTCCACGTGGGCCATCCCATCATTTTAGGCCCGTTGCCCACTGGGGATTTCAGGGGACTTTTCTGAGAGAGGTCAGGGGATGACATAGAACACATTTTAGAAAAAAATTGGCTGTCGAATTTTTTTAACTTTCCAGCCAAATTTTGGCTTAATTTACTACATTAGTCTAAGAAGCCATCTTATACGTTTTGTACCCATCTAAAAATATTTGTAGACTATCCCAAAGAAGTACACATAAGAAGCAAATTTTCAGGTACTTTTATCGCTTAAGATAAGTGTTTAAAGCATTTTGAACCTATTTAAATATTTAATAATTTAATATTGTTTAATGATTTAAATTAAATTGTGCTCTTGATCCATAAAACATTCTTTACTTTTTAAAATCGTCCCGCAACAATCAGCATTAGGATCAGTATAGTCATGATTCACTTTACTATCTGCCCGTTCATCATTTAAAGTAAAAGTTATGGGGCGAGTAAATCAAGGGAGCAGCCGGCCGGAACGTTCGGTCTGCCCCGGATATCCAAGGTCGTGCCAGGAATGCCGTAATGGTAGTGGCCAGTTACAGACTATCTGGCACGATACACGATAGTCATTGCGATGTCGTGCGACATGTGGATCCCCTCAGTGCAGTGACGATAGTGGGGGATTATTTGCTTGTTTTGATTTTTACTCCATAAGACCAATGATACAATTTTTAGAATTTTAATTAAAGATTATATAACGAAATAAGATTTTTCCTCACTGAGAGACCTGTATTTATATTATTTTTATCCCAGAACTAAGTTATTTGCAAAGTTTGAAAAAATCGTTCGAGCGGTTTTTGAGATCCCAGTACATACATACATACAAAAATACCGTACACGTATTATAGGTTCAAACTTGTTTTTTTATTAAGACTTGGTAATGAAAAAAGGAATTTTGCAAAAACTTATTCTGGGATGTCGTATGTAAACTTGTTTGTTTTGCTAAGAGAACTCCTCTTACAATTTTCAACCTATTTTCAAGTTTTTGGTGTCGTTGACTAGGGCATGGTCTGTAGGCGTTTCCGTTGAAAATTGGATTTAAAAAGATTCTATCTATAATGGAAATTTGAAATTTTCTCTTTAGAATAAAACTAGCTGTTTCCCGTCACGGCTTCGCCCGTGATAGGATTTATTTTATAAGTAATTAAGCTCGTTCGCTACGCTCACTCGCTGTTACGCTCACCTTATACATAAGAAATCGCTAGAATACCTAAAATTAGAATTTTTCATTGAATTCGTTTCTTAGCAACCAATAAAAATAGATAAAATAGAGATTTTCAGATACTTTTACAAACTATTGTATGCCCTCTGGGTCAGAGCCCTTTGGACCGATTTGACCCAACTCCCACAACTTCACACAAACCATCCTTGAATAATGTTTAATAATGCCTGAAAGTTTCATTACAATCTGTCGAGCGGTTTCGGAGTCCGGAGTAGTTGAGTTAGGACTAACGCTTTTAGAAGAGAGTCTCAATTAAACTGCTCAATTTCGAGCAATAAGTATACTAGTGGATTAATAATTCCTCTTCCTCTTAACAAATTAACAACTGGACAATCGCATATCAAGATTTCACTGGATTGAAGTAATGTATTTTAAATAATAATAATAATAATAATAATAATAATAATAATAATAATAATAATAATAATCTTTATTTTCCAAAACAAATATACATAGGATTATTGTATTGTGTGATTACATAGCCTTTTTCTGAAGCTACAAGATATGAAGCTCTAACACAACAAATGCCATATATATTGTCTGTAAAACGTCTTTCGACTATGTCTTTCCGATTCATTCCCACGGTGTCTTCAATCCATTATATACGAGGAAAAGATACCTTAGGAAAATGATTTTTTGATATATTTAACAGCCAAAAAATCAGCCTTTTTAGTTTTTTTTCACTCTTGCAAAATTTATAATTCTGGCATTTAACATTCTGGCAACATCATAGAGCTAATTTAAAATTGTTCGGCAAGTAACATTCGGAAACAAGTTTTTGTACAAACTTAAATTTTATTTATATAGTTTTGTTTACAATCTAGACTCAACAGCCCTATGGCCACATTTTGAATATAATAATTAAAACTGCAATTGCATGTCCAACATTAGTTATAACCACATTAAAGCTTATGAACAGGTTAAAACCGGTTTAATGTTTTTAGAAAGCGCACTTGAACTTGAAAGGTAATAATTCTGTTTTACAGGTCAGTAAAATGCAAGGCTAAACTAGGGAAACTAAGGACACGACTTTTATAAAGTCGAGTGTTAAACGGAATACCAGGGGTGCTAAAACGTTTCATAAAATAAACCATAACAAAGAAGAGTGTAACAGCTGAGAGTCCTTGATGTAGATTGAAATTTTAAAATTATTTGTTAAAAAAACTTGTCCTACATTGGTTCATGACGATTTAGAGAGACGACAAATAATGGAGTTGTTGCGATTTCATGTACAAAAACATTGATTTTGCATTACAATGAATGCAAATTAAGGTCATTTCTATAGGAAAATCACAATAACTTCTTTATTTGTTTTCAGATCCTTACAAACTTAGTATTATTGGTTAGACAATTTAATTTGTCAACTTTTTGTCTGTTGCAACAATTTTTTTAATTATTTACAGTTTTTGGGGCATTTGTGTTAAAAATTTAAAACGACCGATATTTTGATAAAAAACATAGGCTAGGTAAAAAATATTTCCCCCTGAAAATGATCATTGGTTGATGAAGTTCCATGCCAAATATGAACTTCATATAATGATCCGTCACGTAAATAAAAAATTTTGTTTAAATTGACCAGCCCCCGAAGTTTGTGACATTTTTTAACACCCTGTATAATAAAATATTGTAATATATTATCAAGTACAAAACACTTAAAATGTGTTAAATTGAATTGTCTAATCATAAATACCAAGTTTGAAAAAATCTGACAAAAAATAATTTTTAAATATATATTTGTAAACGAAAACATTCTGTTTTTTAAGAAAACTGCGATAAATTTGAGTATGTATATTTATGTTTATTTTTATTTCATAATATTTGAATACTTTTTTAGGTTATATACTGTTTAGAGTAAATAGTTTTATTTCCAATGGTAAGTAATTGTTAGAAGTTGTAATTTACCGTCAGGTTATTGCCATATACATTATACATACATGCATACATTGCTGTACATACATTGATAACATACAATGAAATCATATTAGGTTTGATTTTTTACAACTCTACTGTAAATTGTAATTTATGTACGGTTACAGATTGAACTAACTAACTGCTCATCATAAATAATGCACTATCTATGATTAGTTTGTGCATTTCCTAAAAGTGTGTTCTAGTTACTTGGAAAACCTTCAGTATGTACCTATTCGTAGTAAACATGCATGGAGGGGGTATAGCTCAGTGGTAGAGCATTCGACTGCAGATCGAGAGGTCCCCGGTTCAAACCCGGGTGCCCCCTAGTTTTGATGCTTATCAATTTATATTCAACAGTAAAGCTTCTTACAGTAATTTATGCAATCTGAACTATTGAAAATTATTAACACTTTTATACACACAGTGAATTGTTTTATTAACCGAATTTGTTATTTGATGTCCTTAGAAGTGTAGTTTACGGTAAATTGCATTTAGTGTAAAACGTGAAAAAAGACCGTATCTTTGAAATATTGTTTGTATATTAGCCTTATTTTATAAACAGATCTTAACTTAGTTTGAGTTTAAAGAATTTTTAACCGAAGAATGTATACAAGTGTTTGACGATTATATATATTTTTAATATTCCTATATTTGGACACATAACTGAATATACACACACTTTAATAGTTTTCATGCTTGCAGTTATAAAGTAACTTGCCAAACAATAAAACCGTAAATCTAATATTAATTATTTTCTATATAATGAAAAATGAGCGCTTAAATAAATTGGACAAATCAATCAAAAATATTCTTTGTTGTTACTTTTTCCGGCTATTTAATGTGGGAGTTTGACGGAGTCTGACGGATTAAGTCTGAGTCTGGTAGAGTCGGACGGAGTAAGCGGTTTCGATGTTAAGAGGTCAAGAATCTGTCTTGTCAGAGTTTCAGGTTCCACTGTCGTCGGCGATTCCTCCAAAAACAATTAAACACTTTGCATATAGGGTAACTACATAATCTAACTTCCCATGACAAGTCAAAACGTATTGTTAACTCATACGTGAATCTTTATTCATAACTCCTCAAAACAAATTGTAACTATTTCTTTTGAACTGTTGATATCTGAGTTATTGATAAACTGTATAATGAAACACGACAATTGCATGTTAAATTAGCGGACTGCATTTATACCAGTTTTACATTCAGTGTAAAAAGACACATGACCCCTCCTTTCTTCCATTAGTGTAAAAAAAAACTTTGGCTATAAAAAGTTATAAAGAAAATTATAATAGAAAAAATATAATTAGTCAAGCACAAAAGTTTAGAAGATAGGATTTAAACATGAGGTTATTTCCAGTTAACACACCATTTAAAGAGTAAGTTGATTAATTATTTCACTAAGAGTTGTCAAATAATATGTTTAGTGACCTATTTGGAGATACAAAATATTTCATAAATACAAATAAGCTGCAGCTCCTTCAATCGCTGTGATACTTTAAAAGTTCACTTCATCCAGGACCAATAATTAAAGAAGATGCCTTTGTTTAACAGTATTATAAAGGGTGAATGATATAAGTGTGCCAGCTATTTTCCTTGAAAACCGTAAGTGATATCGGAAAAGATAAAACATAACCCTAGTGGACTTTAAGTTCTTTATTTTAAGGCGATTTCAATAATTGTTTTAAAAAGTCCAAATTTTTTATTGGACTTCAATTGCCTCTAGCTGCCTAACCGTTGGGTTTAGATAAAATGTCAAAGAATAAAAAGGGCTTAAATCTGTGCATACATTCTAAAAATGATATAATAATATGGAGTTTGCATTTAGGATATTTAGGTTGGCCGCCGTATTGGTAGCATGGCGGACTTTAAAAAAAGAAATTACCATGAAATACAGAACAAAAAGTCCACTGAAGTACTGGAGTTACCTTTTAACTTTTTGGCACCACTATGAAGTTCAAGATAAATAGTTGGCACATGTATATCAGTCGCCCTGTGTAATGTCATTAAAATGCCTTTATGAGTTACGAAAAATACCGTTATATCCACCTTGGGGTCTCGTTCCCAACGAAGCACTTAGTGATAAAGGTGTAGAACGATGTTTGTAAATTAAATTCCCTTCTGCTTCACCTTTGACCTGAATATACGCCGTGCTGTGACCTGATCTGTGACCATTGTGCGTGTAAGGCATATAGCTTGATGATATTAATTATATTTTACGTGTATACTAGCAATATATTTTATATAAAAATGTCATTTATAGCAATTATGTTTGCTGAAATTCGCACTGCAAGAGACCCTGGTCGGATTGTATATGAGCCATTTTATATATCAGCCTAACTATTTTATTTTATATACAGAATAACAAACAGTTTTGCCTTTAAAATAATTCCTTAGTAGTTTTAAAACTCAAGTTTAGTTTTGCTAAGACCTAACTATAATGTAAAATTGTTGCCTAGAAACAGTATTATGGTTTTGGAAATGAAGCAACAAAATCTTACTTTAAAACTTTTGAAATAGTTTCTATGGTTTCTGTTTCTACATTACCCTTTCAGAAAAATTGAGACATAAAAGTCCATTCATTGCTTCCCATTCATTTCTGCTTTCAAAACATTGCTAATTCGATGGGTTTGCTGGTAAGTGCAACTTTTTTCTTTGAAATAATCTTTTTTCAGTTTACGTATATTTATTCGTTGACGGATTGACTTCATTTAACGGAATCCGGTGAGGGATCGTTATGACGGAAACGTTGATTCTGCGGATTCAAAACAATACATTCCGGCAAGCCTACTCATTACAAATAGAATAAAAACTGTATTTTATAAAAAGAATAAGTAAGTTATAGTTTTCTGATTCTAAATGAAAAAAGTTATCGTGTATCCCTTTTAACCCGCGACTAAAAAGATTTCGAAAGAAACACCGAGAGGTACAGGTGCTGTATCATTTTCGGAAGATGTTAAAAGACACGTTCGAGCCCGGCTTTCCCCGACCTTGAGGCCCGGTGGCGGCCTTCTGATAACAATGATATCACCGGCGCGGCGCTCGTTATGTCATCTGTTACATTGTCCCGATAAGCGTTACACGAGCGCTCATTGTGAGAGAGCGCTCGCGTCGCTGTAAATTAACGCGGCTGCGCCTTGACGAGCGCTTTATTTCGGTGAAAATGACTTGAAAGTCTCGGTGGTCATTCTGTTAGAGAGATCTTTTTAAGTGTCCTGAGGATGACCGTTATTAAAAAATATATGTCCTACAGTTTTCCCCGTTAGTAGCGTGCACTTTTCAAAACCTTAACACACGTGTCCAGGTTGCCGGACGTGATAGCTCAGATGGCTAAGAGAACCAATATTTGAGAAAACAAAGTAGTAGTAAAAATCTGATCTAAAGTATGTGGACGGGGCAAAGAAAGCAAATAAGGCTTCCAACCTTAAACTAGTATGTAAATTTATAGTTTTTAATAAATTTCAATCTATAATGCAACTGATACCTCCTTTTAAAAGAGGTTTAAAAGGATAGAGGGATTATTTTGTCTGCGTAGTCAATTGGCCATTGCGGGAACTACCTGAAAACGGTTCGCATAGCTGCACAACCATCAGGTCAAAAATTCATCGCGAAGTGCTTCTTCACCTACTCCCATTTTGTGCCTCATTTTTAGTCGTCTGAAAAAATGGCATAAAAGATCAAAACCTTGGGCTATTTAATTTCCTTTTTGATTTTTATCTATTTTTAATGCACATTAAGCTATAATGGTTTATAGTTAATCAAAGTTGGATCACCTTTGAACTATTATCTAAACTTTGAACAATTTTAGATTTAAAATATAAAATTAAAAAGCGAATAAAATAGTTTGTATTTATTTTTATTTCAAACCCCTCCTACTTTTATTGGAATGAAAATAAAGGCACTAAATAAGAGCAGGCGAAGCACTGTATAACATTTTGAGAGGAGCCCTTTCATAGCTACTTCAAGTGATGGCCTTCACTATATGTTCCGGATTAATTAACCAACCAAATCAGATGGTCTTTAAGTTACCATAAATACAATAATATATAAATAATAAATACAATATAAAAATTACCATTTAACCAAAATATTCAAATGAACTCAAATATCCTTATTTTATCAAGGCAACAGAAAAAAACCAATTTCCAATTCGAGGACGTTTATTTATTCAAAGTTCAAACCAATTACGAGCGGCAATCCCAGCGCCATTACCCAGTAGTTTATCCTGTGCTGATTAGGCCACCCACCGCTCACGTTTCTGACTCACCGTCGAGCGTGCACTTGTGCCCATCCTTGGTCCTCCCATGCCACCGTCGAGCGTGCACTTGTGCCCATCCTTGGTCCTCCCATGCCACCGCCACCGACGGCCGACGGACGCGTGACGGACGACGGCCAAGACGTCCGTGATATTATCGACGCTCGCGATAAGCGGCGGGAGCACGACCGCTCAAATATCAGACCCTGCACGCTCGGACCTCGGCCTTGACATGTTTATGGCAAATTGTCAGCTGCTACCTTACACGCACAGAAGACCGTCCAGTGTCCAGGAGCACGCGAGAAAGTCACCCTACCATAAGTGTGATAGCGTGATAAACTATGGATACATTTAGATACAATTCTTAAGATACCAAAGCACTCTGTGGTGTACCTATATTAAGGTAAATATGACTGAAGGGCGAGTGTGATGAGTGTAGGGGCCCAATAGATCATTTGAGGTGTAGATTTGTTTCTGACAAATGCCAGCTGATTTATTTGACTGGATCATCAATTGATGGCTCAAAATGAATCAGCTGGGTCCAGTTTCGAAACATCAAAATGCTTTTGACTTTTTTCAGGAAAGATCATATAACTTTTGAATTAAAAGCGAGTTCATTAACCACTCAGCTATCCAGCTCAGGACTTGAAAGAAGACAATTTTACAAACCTGCATGTTTTCTACAAATAGAACAAAATTTCTTTTTGTTCTATTTCTTAATTTACTGTCACAGACTAACCGTCAGTCAGCTATAGCGTATTAAATTGCTTCCCTGCAAACAGGTGTGCCGCCTCCTACTTTGGGAATATTTTATCACAGTGTTTCATTTTTTTGGGGGCGTTTAAATTATGTTTCCTAAAAGGCATTATTAATGAATTTCGGTTCATGTGACTATGGCTGAACCTTTTATAGCATCAAGGTCAAATAGTTTAATTCCATCATATTTTTTTCATGATTTTGTTAAAATAATAAAAGACGGTTACACAAAACAAGCTGTCTTAGGACCGCAGAGAAAGAATTATTACAACTCCCCACTCGTGCTGTCCTTTCTGTATTTCGTACTGTATACTGAAATATTAAATATTGTTCATTAAGTTAAAATGTCATACAAGGGGATATAATACTCAGCTGAGGTTCTGAAATTAGATAATTTTACCAGTCTCCCACCTAGGTTTGAGTTTATTTGAGTTTCATACTTAATGACAGTACGATTTATTCTTAATTCCTAGATTTACTATATTCATTACCGTTGCCCCAACTCCTCGAGGGACCTCCAGCCCCGCGCATGACCGCCGTCGTCGTTGCCAAGGCAGCGCATCGCAGATCGGAGTTGTATCTGGCCGGTGGAGGACTCGTCGTTCCCAGGGGACCGGCCCTGAGGCGCCGGGACATGCCCCTCGTTAGCAAACACAGGGTCAGGACTCAGGAGGATCGGACCCGATAGATCGCAACTCGTGCAGGCTGCCGCTGCCGCGTCATGCGGTTGGCAACATTGTTATTTATTTGTATGAACGTTCGTCTTTGATATCCTTTACTATATCATACAGAGAGTGTCTATGGGAATGTGCAGTATTTAAGTTTTAACTAAAACCTAATAAGTAGATTTTGTCGAAAAAATTGGATTTAAGCGTGTTTTCGCAACAAAAACAGCCTCAACCTCAGGGACAATTGTTTTTAGTCTAAAAACAGTTTTAAAATTGTAATTTCAACATTGGTCTTATATGGGTTGCCATTTTGGTATCAAAATAACAACGAAAGCAAAGAGAAATACCCCCCGTTGCAGCAGACCTGCTTAAGAAAATGAACGAATGGTGTTTTTGGCATCTGAGGACCTCAAAATGAAAAATTAAAGTGGTCCCGGGCTTAGGTCTTGAGTCGCCAAGGCAGGTACATGGTTACTACCGTAATGTCGTATTCCCTATAGGGAAATTCACTAAAAACAACTTTTTTGTAGGGATTTGTATTGGAACAGCTCTTGACTGTGAAAAGGTATAGTTAATTTATGGTGTAACTTAAATCCGTGTTTACCATTATACTATAACAAACAACTAGTGAGGCTCGGTCTACCCGGTACTCGTTATGAATTGAGAAAAATAAACTTTGTTCTTGACCTGATCTTTTAATTCTCATAAAAAATGTAATAAAAATAGAAACGTAAGGTAATTTACTTATGGGTTTTATTATTTACTCGAAACATTATTTCAAAAATACGTTAAGTCGATCTTGTAGTATACAATATTTAGAATATACAACATTTATAATAATTACTATATTTATACGCACATGTTCCAATGGATGGAAAGAACAGTACTGTACTCACATATTAAGTATATAAATTAGTTTGTTTCAGTATAGGCCTACATGAGTTTTCTTTCTTTTTATCTTGTGGGGTATAAATTATTCGCCAAAGAGAATTTAGTGGAAGCATATTGAAATTAACTGACAGTATTAGATCCAGCATTTCTGCTCCACTCATCCGCTTCAGTACTATATCCCACCCGTTAAGATTCCTATATTCTTTTGTATATACCTGTTGAATTATCTCGATCTAGCCTACAATACATCTATCATCTATCTATGTAAAATAAATCTGTGTCCCTAACTAAAACGAAGGAAACATTAGAGACGGCGGGCCGGAACCCTTATGAAAACTTCAAAACGCAGAGAATATTATGACATTCTCCCCTTCCTTAAAACTGGATGTAGTCCTTCAGGTAAACAGGGGCCCTACAAAGTTTTTCTCTTCTTCAAACGCTGCTTTCCGGATTCAAGTCGTTAGGACTGTTAGTTTCAACTTGTTGATTCACTGTTGAAATATATTTGGGACATCGGCCTTTGAAGTTTGCTCATCAGAAAATTACTCGGAGGGTGTGTAAGCTTCTTCATCGTCATTAGTATCGAGGTTGCCGTATTCTTCACGGGCTGGGACAAGATGAAGTTTCGATACAGTTGTTTCCTGCCCATCAGGATATCAAATATGAGTTTACTCTGAATTACCTTCCTAAAGGGTGACCACGTTTAACAAAAGGTCAAACTTAGATTGTCTATTGAATTGGCGAAGAAGAACTATTCCAGGATTGACAAGCCATGATGGGAGTTTAAACTCCGTTTCAACTGACGATGAGGGAAAACGAACATTCATTCTTGGGGTGTTGCGGTTGTTGCAGTGCACAGTATTAATGTAGTAAAATTAGTCGGGAAAAATGAAATAATTTTTGGATAGAAAATTTCTTGGCATAACTTTGGATGTGTTCCATGGCATCCTCTGACCATCCTCCGACCAGTCCCCTGAAATCCCATATGGGGATCATGCCAAAAAATTAGGGGTTGGCACATTTAGGAGCTACGATAAAATTTGATATTGAGCATACTAAATTTAAATAAATTCCAGAAGGTTTAGAGATATCAAATTAAAGGTAGTAAAATGTACAACACAATGCTGTAAGCCCGATTTAAATATAACTTTCAGGAGATAAATGGCAGACGTTCAAAATTTAGAGTAAAATAATATTATCAAAACGTTGAACTGCAATAACTTCCGACATATTTGACCTTTTGACGTCTAGTTTTCGGTTATGTAGGCCAACTATCCCTACTAAGACCTTTAAAATTATGTATAGCATGGTTATGGACTAAGAAAGATTTTTCAGAGCTTCCTAAGGTAATTGTAAAAGCAAACGTAAAAGACCAGTGCGGTCGTGACTTTAAAGTGTAAATGAGGATTTATCAATTTATATTTAATGATAAGTAAAATTATAAAGGTTTTGCTGATTTACCGCAAGAATAACATGAGAAAGATTTTCTAGTAGAATTTTCTTTGCGACCACTCAAGCTGATTTGATGGTTGAAAATACTATTTTTTTTTATTTTTTTGCTCTTGTTAGAAGTTTAACTTAAGATTTGTAATTTAAAAATTTAATTGTAAAATGTGAACATCCCATAAACCCCATTACAGAGTAAATTGAAGATGGCCTCAAATCTAAATTTGTCTTGGTATTTGTTTTATTTGTAATTAAAATGTTAGATCTATGTAATCAAACGCACTATCCTTACAATAATTTTCACTATGTCGGACTACCGATTTATTTCTGAATTATGAACCAACGAGTGATGTATTCATTGGTGATATATACTAAATTTACAAAATATCTTTGATATGCAAAGGATAAAACTACAAAGTCCATACTTACATATTTGCCTTGCGTATTTTCTGCTTCGTTTCAATTTTAGATTAACATTATTTCATATTCTTCTAAACACAATTTTATATGACGTGACGACGTTGATTCCGACCCGTGGGGCCTGGGTTACAAACTTGTAACACAGAAACTCGGCGCCCGCTCTCCACCTTCCATCATGGAGGGCGCCACCATGGGGAGG